>OZ010798.1:281508644-282063569 GCA_963932465.1 Maratus speciosus
GGCTGTAACATTATATATACATACAATATATATATATATATGTGTATCATTAAAATGAAATTATTTATGTAAAAATAAATGGGAAAGACAATTCAAAAGATAAACACAGGATATCGGAAATGAAAAAAAAATTAAACTAAAAATAGCTTATGGATTCTTCATAGGATCTTCATAAGCATAATTCATAAAAAGATAGTTTGTTTCGTCGAATATTGTCGGTATTAGTTTGAAGAATGAGAATATTAAGATCTTTGTAACATATCGAAAAGCCCCAAGAAAATTGAAAGAAATTAAGAGACCAAACAAGTAAAATTTAATTTTAAAAAATCAAAAAACCCAACTGCGTAAATAGCGAACTAATTAATTATTTCTCATCAATGTGAAACTATTTTTTATACCACCTATTTTTTTTTGTTTACTTGTATTGATGACTTTTAAGTTGTGCTTAATTGTTAGTTCCTATCTATAACCACTGTTTTGATGAGGCCTATAGATGTTTATGAAGGTTAGAGTTGCAGTAAAGCTAGAGATCCTACCTACACAAATTCCAGGTTGAGTAATATTTAAACGGAGCTTCTGACTGTAAAATAGTCAATGAAACATCGTCTTCATTTTGAAAGACCTATCCAATGATATGCCACTCAATAGGGTGCGTAAGAAGTTTTTTTCGTCTCTACCACCATTTTGTATTTTACGGTCGTCATTTTGAATTTATAAAAGCAAAACCTAGCCTATAACCATCGGACGGTTAAGACAAATCGATAGAAACCTCATTCATTAAAATGCATCCAACCATTGGGATGTTTTAAGTGTATAAAGAAATCCACATACCCAGATACGCGTGAAAGACATAACCCTTCTTGGCAGCCGGGTAAAAATAAATTATAATACATGTGAAGATAGAAATATGGGCTATCTAATTATAATGCATCTTTGATAGATGAAAAGCTTAATAGCCCAGTGGTATAGGAGCAAAAAAAGGCTGAATTCGGAATTAATTAGGGGAAAGATGGAAATTGTTTTAATCTATTTAGTTTAGGTGTAGAATGAATACATTAAATTTTCCCCTCGTAGTAGGTGAGCGTTAGAAAATATGTACAGATTTATAGTCGAAAAAAAGGTTTTATTAATTACCATAACAATATCTCAAAAAAACTAACTCTGTCAAAAATATTGGCAATGTAAATGTTCAAGAGCTCAAAATTCTAAATAAAATGAGTACCCACACTTAATATTTTTGTTGAACATGAAGCTCTCAATTCTACTTCAAAATTTAGCTTAAATCGCTAATCAAAGGCTTGAAGCCATAACAGTCACGGTTATCAGTACACCCTGCTTCTAATTTTTATATGCATGTATTTTTTTTTTTTTTTTTTTTTTTTTTTTTTTTTTTTATTGAGGCAATTACGATGTTTTTGTAATTATTTTAGCTCAGTATTTTGGATAATTTGAGAATTACGGTTTTTTTGTAATTATTTTAGCTCAGTATTTTGGATAATTTGAGAATTACGGTTTAACCTCTTGATTACGGGCACAGCGGTAGGAGATGAAAAAAAGGCCGAATTCGAAATTAATTTAGGGAAAGCTAGAAATTGTTTTAATCCCTTCATATAAGTCGGAAATTAACAAAAATACATGTATATAAAAATTGGAAGCAGCGTGGACTGATAACTTGGTCCCTCCTGGCTGCAGCTTGGGATTAGCGATTAAGGCAAACATTTAAAATAGAATGGCGGCCTTAAAGTTGAAAAGAAATATATATGTGGATACTCATTTAATTCAGAATTTTAGGCTTTACAACATTTGCATTGACAATTACTTTAACAGAGTTAGCTGTTTTGAGATATTGTTAAGTTAACTTGGTCTTTCCTGGCTTCAAGCTCTTGATTAGCGATTAAGGCAAAATTTTGAAATAAAATTGCGACCTTAATTATGAACAAAAAATATTAATGTGGGTACTCATTTTATTGACAATTTTAAGCCTAGAACAGTTATTTAAAATTTTTTGATAGAGTTAGCTGTTTTGAGATATTGTTGATGTAACTTGGTCTTTTCTGGCTTCAGACCCTTGATTAAGGTAAAATTTTGAAATAGAATTGAGGCCTTAATGTTGAACAAAAATATTATTGCTGACAATGTTTTTTATAGAGTAAGCTGTTTTGAGATATTGCTAAGTTAACTTGTTCTCTCCTGGCTTCAAGCTTTTGATTAGCGATTAAGACAAAATTTTGAAATAGAATTGCGACCTTAATGTTAAACAAAAATATTAATGTGGGTACTCATTTTATTCAGAATTTTAAGCTCTAATACATTTGTATTGACAATGCTTTTGATAGAGTTAGTTGTTTTGAGATATTGTTAAGGTAATGAAATATAAACCTTGTTTTTCGAAAATAAATACATATATAATGTATATAGATATTTTCTAATGTTCACCAAATACGAAGAAGAAAACATAGTACGTTCATTTTAGATCTAAACTGAAGGAATTAAAACAATTTCCAGTTTTCCCCTAATTAATTCTGAGTTCGACCCCCTGACCACGGGGCTAAAACTCTTAAGTAGAATGGTGACCTTAATACTCAATAAAAATAGTAAGTTTAGGTACTCATTTTACTCAGAATTTTAAGCTCTGCAACATTTATATTGACAATGTTTCTTATAGAGTTAGTTATTTTGCGATATTGTTATTGAGTTTAAAAAAAAACGTGTTTCTTTACTATAAATATATACATACATATTTCCTAACGCTCACCTAGTACGAGCGAGAAAACATAGCATATTCATTCTAGACCTAAACTGAAGGGATTAAAACAATTTCCAGCTTTCCTCTAATTAATTCCGAATTCAACCTCCTAACCACTGGGATATCTATACAAATCTATATCTATATCAATACTAATCTTCTATACTAATATTATAAAGAGGTAAAAATTGTTTATTTGTAGGAGGTAAGCTCTGGAACTACCGAACCGATTCCAAAAATAATGGTATCAAATTGATGGTGTTAGTCCAACTTAGAACATAGGCTATATCTTATGTCCGTGCCAATGGCCAAAAGGGGGTGCAGGTGCAAAAAAACGTTCTAAAAATGCGATTTATGTGTTACTGAAGGGCCTAGAAACATGAAATTTGGAATGGCAGTTACTTATAAGATACTAATGATCTCTAAGGACATTTCTTAAAAAAATCGAAATTAAAAAGGGGTAAAAATGCGCGAAAAGCATTCTAAATGGCGATTTTTGCGCAGTCTCAGGAAATATAAACCGATAACAGAAGTAATGGTTTCAAATTGATGGTGACAGTCCCCGCTCCAACATAGCCTATATTTTACGTTGTTGTCACTACCACCTGGGGGTTACAGGATCAAAAAATGTTCTAAATTGCGTTTTTTGTATTAAAGAGGGGGACTAACATTTTAAATTTGGAATGGTAATTACTTCAAAGATGGAAATGCTTTCTAAGAATTGTCGAAAGAAAATTCCAAATTTAAAAGGATGAAGTGAGCGAAAAGCGTTCTGTAAGCGTTCTAAATTACGATTTTTATGCAATCGTATGAAATACGAAACCGATTTCAAACATAATGGTTGCAAATTGAGGGTGATAGAACCTGCTCAAACATAAGCTATATTTTATGTCGGTGCGACAACCCCTAGATGGTTGCAAGAGCAAAAAACTTTCTAAATTGCGATTTTTGCGGTACTGAAGAGGATGGAAACTTTAAATATAGCACGGTAGTAACTTATAAAATATAAATGTCCTCAAAGAACAGTAAAAAATAAATTCGAAATTAAAAAGGGATGAAGCGAAGGGAAGGAGAGAAAAGTATTTTAAAAGAGTCCTAAATTACGATTTCTATAGAATCTCAGGAAATAATAAACCGATTACAGAAGTTATAGGTTGCGAATCAAGAGTGATAGTCCCTGATCCTATACGGACTATATTTTATGCCGTTGTCACTACCACCTGGTTGCCAGGAACAACAAGAAAGCCTTTAAAAACATCTAAACTCTGTTTTCTATAGAATATTAGGAAATACCAACCGATTTCAAGGTTAATGAAGGCAAATTTTTGGTAACAGTCTTTGTTTCAGCATTTTTCGAGACATTCTATTTCAACTCTGTTTCGGCATTTTATGTTGGTACCACTAGCACTAGAGAGGTGGTAGACTGTTAGACAAGAAGCTTGGAATTTGACATGATGGTTAATTTTAAGATGTAAATGTGTTAAGATGGTTTCTAAAAAATTCAAAACTTCAAATGAATACTGAAATGAGCGTATGAAATGAGCATAAAAGTCGCGAAATACTTTCTAAATTATCATTTATTTGGAATTAGTTTTAGTCTTCTTACTCATTAGAATCTCATTTCTGTCTATTGCACTTTTATAATGAAGTTTAGTCAAACTGTGGTTTAATTTGTAATTTTTGTATTATTCCTAAAAATGTTCTAATAAAAAAATAGTCGTGCAAATATTACTTGGTATATTTCAACTATTACGTGAGCAAAGCCGCGGGGTTTGCTAGTAATATATATATTACATACATATTATTTATTTGTTTAATAATTTTTACTATTTTTGCATTTATCTGTAAATGAATAATTGCATCTTGAGCTATAAGCGGTGGTCGTCTCAGGATGGCAGTTTTTTCCGTTTCTTGCGCAATCGCTTCCGGAAATTCGATTCAAACCACCAACCTCGACAGCATTTTCTGATAAATCTTCTTCCTTTACAGAAAAACGGGAAAAATGTTCTATTAAATAGTTTCTTAGCAAGATCATCAACGGCCAAATTACCGGCGGGTAAACTTTTACCAGTAAATGTAAATGGAATTTTTCAGCTTTTTTAAACGACATATTCATGCAAAATCTCTGTCAAAAATAAGGCAAAATTTTCTATTTTTTTTTTTTAACTGGTGGAAGTTTGCTCCGCTGGTAGTAATCAGATCCTGAGAGCATCTGCTAATTTAATGCTTTTGCGATAAAAAAAAATTCAAAACAGTGTCAGATAGTAGCCAGTTTCTGTTTTAGACCAGCCTTAACCTGTTCGGGAACATTAGTGCATATATGCACCTTTAAACGTGCATACAAAAATTGTTTTCGGTACCAGTAATAAAGAAAAGTAATTTTTAACTTGTTTAATTGGAGCAGTTTGTTTGATTTAAGGTAACTTTTTAAAAAATTGTGGTCCCAAGCAAATAAAATTTGTGAAAGAGAAGCCGGTTCCGAACACATTAAAAAAGTTTACGAATAATACTCATAATCGAGTCTATACTATCTTTATTTATTGCGAAAAACTTTTCTTTAAAATAACATATAATACTTTCGCTTTGCCTTTGTGCTTCGATACTATGGTGTTTAAATAAAATACAAATTTTTCTTCCGATGCAATTTGAATGCAAAATCCACTTCCAATATTTGCACACTGTTCTCTTGCCCTGCTAAAAAGACACGAATTTCCTAAAACATATATTCAAATGCTTTCAACTGTGACACATAGCTTATTAAAATGACATTTACTTTAGGGAGGCGCTTCAAAGACGCTTATTTCAGAATTAAAGTTATGTGTTTTTCTATTAGCGCCAGTATAACCATCAAATGAAAAAGAAGAACATGTTAATCCCGATGTCTATTCTAGCATTAACCCTCTCGCCGCGAAATTGTTTTATCAAAATAGCTTCAAAAATTGCGCATTTAATTACTTCGCGACGAGCGTCTTTTAAGAATTTTTATTCTTTTGTCCCCGGTTTTTCAAAACAAAAATTTTCATCTGATTTAATCGGGAAAATTCTCCGATTAGAAAAGGCAAAATTTACAATAAAAAGTAACTGGTGGGAAGGATCAAGGAGGGTTAATTACACGGAAAAAATGTATCCCCGATGAAATCTCGGGTTGCGCAAATTTTTCTACTTTTGCGTTGCCCGAGAAACTCTCAGGTTGCGCAGCAAGAGGGTTAAGCCTCTAGTAAGTAAGCGGCAATATGTTTGACTGAAGTAATTTTTGGCACGTTATTTGAATGGAATTATGTATAAAGAGGATCTTATTGAGTAGAGCAGGGGTGTCCATTGTCCATCCGTGGCACGCCTGATACCACAAAAATTTTTAGTAATCATTGCCTTATCTAATCATCGAATCTCTGCGATTCAAGAAGTCAACTATATCTTTAAAAAAATAGTCGTATCCGGTGTGCCAAGGTTGGATACCCCTGGTGTAGTGTCTACTAGTTGCAAGTGAAGTAACTGAGGAGGCTGTCAGAAGATGGCGGCTAATTTTGTACATCGGATCAACAATTTCTGAGTATCGCCGAAGCCAGTGAACTTTTAACCCGTTAATAGTCGCGCGTTGGTCTTTTCCCGGCCCGAAATTCGTTATCTTCCTGTAACTCATTTCCTGTTAAAGTTATGATAGCCAAATTCCGTGTAGCTGACCTTGAGTGTTCACACTCTTGTGTAGTAAAATTGCAAGTCATTGCAAGCCTGCTATTTCTTAGCATTTTATCGCATTCTTAATTTTCAATCGGTCTAAATGACCGCGTTGCGACCACTTGTGTTAGTTGAATTTTCCCCTTTCGTATTCATCCTTTCCCATTTCCGCGAAATCTGCGGGGGAAAGTTTCTTCGAAGTACAAACTCTCTGTCTGTTGTTATTTCGTCTTTCTTCTTATTGCTATTTTACCCGTTCATAGAGTAATTTTTACTTTTAGAATGTTACTTAAAATTGTTTTATTATATTAGTTGTGAAGTCAGTTCGCACAAAAAACTGATTGATGGTCACTTACATTTTTTTTTTCATTGTCAAACATTGCGGGAATAAATTCTCAAATTGATAATCGTTTAAATATGTAAAAAAAGGGAAATTCATCATCATTATTTGAAAGAAGTTGCTTTCCATTTATTACCGGAACATATAAATGTAAAAAAAAACAGACAATAACACAGCCAAACCATTAAAAAAAGAGAGAAGAGAATTTTGTGGGAATCAGTAAAAAAATTGCCGTATCTCCAAAATGTGAAAAGTATCGTTTTTGTACAATAAAACAAACTCGAAAGATAAAACAGTTTTCTCAGAAATGTAGTATGTATATCTGCAAAGAACATACATATCATTTATTTGCACAATAATGATAATTTTATAATGTAGGTTAGAAATTACGCAAATAAAAATCTCTTTTGGATAATTCAGTGAACATTTATACTATGATTTTAAAAAATATTTTAAGTATTTTTCTAAAATTCATCTATTTATAAATTTTCATACTGTAAGTAAAAACATATTTTTTTTTAACAATGCCGCAGAAAATGTTTTATTATTATTATTATTGAAATCCAATAGAGGCTTGGGGACGGTATCTAACAAATTTAAATTTGTTGTCCTTCATCAATTGTTCAAACTATTTTTCAGAATAATGTTTTTCAGAATACGAGAGAAAATTCATTTAAATAAAATTATTGCTGCATATTTATAATTTCGCAGATAAAATTCTTATTGTTTTTATTATTTTAATGAATGTTATTATAAAACAATAAATTATAACAATAATACCTTATTGGGCGATTCCATGCGGAGAGTCACACACGTAACGCAGGCTCTAATTTGCATTTATTCAATTATTTATTATATTTTAATGTTAATTCTGATTTTAGGTGGTATGGTAATTAAGTTATTAAGATATTTTTTAGTTTAAATGTGTGTAAGTAAAACTCACAGAAATATATCATTTAATTTCATTACTCAAAATGTGCTTTTTTTCTACTTCAGAAAAAAAGCACATTTTGAGTATGAAATTAAATGATATATTTCTGTGAGTTTTACTTACACACATTTAAACTAAAAAATATGTCATTAACTTATTTACCATACCACCTAAAATCAGAATTAACATTAAAATATAATAAATAATTGAATAAAAGCAAATTAAAGCAGGCGTTACGTGTGTGACTCTCCGCATGGAATCGCCCTATTATGAAATGTACAATTGAATATTTATTTTAATTAAATAGTTGCTGTAAAATACATCCCTATTAAGATTATCCTTTCAGTGATTCTATTAATTAACTCGTTATTAAGTATTTTTTTACATTTTTCTTTATTATATATATATATATATATATATATATACACTGCTCAAAACAATTAAAGGATATTGCAGTTTTAGGTGGATTTTGTATCTGGTACACTGTTTAGCTGATTGATACATGGTCGACAGACATAGTAGGTTATATGAGAATAAATTACACATGTTTGGCAGAAAAAAATGTATTTTATTGCGCATTTGTGTACTAAAGGAAAAAAACACAATTTGTGCATATGAGAAAAAAAGAATAAGAAAAGGTGTTTTCTTCAAAGAAAATCATTTTCAGTAGGGGTTATGGTTTCCACGGGCGGCCAGCAACGTTGAACACCTTTGAGGCATGGACTCAATGAGGCTATTAATGACGAGTTGTGGTATTCTGCCCCACTCTTCCAGAAGAGCTCTTTCCAGTTCTTGGAGAGTTTGTGGGGGTTGTTGGCGGCCAGAAGCTCGTCTGCCTAGAGCGTCCCAAACGTGCTCGATTGGATTCATGTCTGGAGAACACGCTGGCTATTCCATTCGAACGATTCCTTCCTCGAAAAGGAAATCCTCCACCAGGTTTGCACGATGTGGCCTGCAGTTATCGTCCATTAAAATGAAGTTATCTCCGATTGCTGCAGCGTATGGGACTACAATAGGTCTGAGGATCTCATCCCTATATCGGCGACCAGTCAGAGCTCCATCTCGAATGATGTAGAGGTCAGTGCGCCCGTCAATGGAGATGCCACCATACACCAACACTCCTCCACCGCCAAATCTGACACTTTCATGCACGAACGCAGGATTATTCCTACTGCCACGGTCCCTCCAGATGAAAATACGCCTATTATCCGGATGCACAGAAAAACGGGACTCGTCAGAAAACAGAATATTGCTCCATTCATTTCTCCTCCAGTTGACATGCTCGGTTGCCCACTCCCTGCGGTCGCGACGATGCCTTGATGTTAATCTAACACATACCATCGGTCGGCGAGCATACAGACCTACAGCATGGAGCCGGTTTCACAGTCTGAGTTGAAATCGTGGTGCCTGTAGCCGAGCGAAGGTGTTGTTGGAGAAGAGTAGCGTTCATGGTTCGGTATCTCCGAGCTGTTAACGCTAAATACCGATCTTCATTGGGCGTTGTTGCCCATCTACGACCTTGCCCTGGTCTTCGGCCTGCACATCCACTCTCCAAAAAACGGTTCCAGATCCTGGAAATGACACTTTGTGACACTCCAATGGCTTGCGCTACTTCGGCTTGAGTTTGGCCCCCTTCTAACCTACCAACAATTCTCAAAGCTTCTGAATCTGTCAAATGACTTCGCTGAGACATCGTACTCATCAAAACAAAGCAATCACTGAATGCCGATAATCCTTGTCTTCATTCTCTTTTATCCAGTTGAAAGTCAAATTTCATTCGCTGCCGCTGAAGCGACGGTTTTGACGTCGAACTCAAAATTTGCATACTCCACAGTTTGAAAACCAGAAAAATTTGCATTTGTGATTCTCTTCTTCTATTTTCGGCAAAGAAAATTTCGTTTATATCTTTATTTTATATAAAACTTCAAATATCCTTTAATTGTTTTGAGCAGTGTATATATATATATATAATATGCTGGTGAATGAGTGGTATTGTATTTGATTTTCTGTTGCATGTCATAGGTTCCATTTTTTTTCCGTTTAATTGTTCAATTTAATGTCAGTGTAATATATTCATGCTAAATTTATTAATTTTATTTTATTAAATGGATATAGAGTGCCGGAGTATCATAAAAATCTACCTGACTCTGATTCTGTCCTTCCAAAAAAAAAAAATACCCCTATCACGAATTTAGATTCATATTCGTAAATGTTTTCCTACTAATTGATTCATAGTAACATCAGAAATTCAATCAAATCATTCACTATTTACTTTTAAGTTTTTATGCAAAACGAAGAAAGAGTTATTAAAAACATTTATCTAGATGCCAACTGAATATATACTTAAGCGAAATAAATAATTTGCTGTAAAAGGTTGTAAAATGAATAATTGCTGTAAACTTTTAAAGTTCAGTCAATATTTTCACCCTACGTTATTCTGATAACACCGGCAAGTTTCCCCTTCGTTTTCGGCCTGCTGGTAACGGCGGCAAATGGACCGAACGCGACTACTAACGTTTTAAAAAAATGTCGCGACTACTCTCGGGTTAATAGAAAATTTCTCCTTATTTTACCTACTTATTCCTACAAAATTTCTCTCACAAATATAATAAAAATCTCCATTCTTTTTTATAGGTGGATGTTGGCCCGGGTATTATAATTTCTTTCACGAACACTGACAGGAGGTTGTTTAGGTTTTCACAATATGGCGGAAAATCAGTGCTTGACAACCGCCGATGTAAACTTCGAACAGTAAAGATAAATATCTGTTTTGGCCATAATTATGACTGAAAATCTGCATTAATAAAGCGTTTAAATAAGAAGAACATTTCAATTTCAAATTTACTGGTCGAACTTTGCCCGAGCGTTAATGGGGCACTGCGAAAGCGTTTACAGTTGAAGCTTCCCTATTTTCACGATGTCTCAATTCCTCTTTATTGACAGTTCCATGGCTAGATATGCATTGGGATGCTTGGAATCAGGGCTTAATTTCTAGGGGAAAAAGAACACGAGCTCTAAATATTCTGCAGTACTAAAAACCGTAGTGCATCCCCCTTTTCTCTTCTAGCCTGATCATACATTTCATACATTTTCTGCAAATTTTAAAGCAGTTTCGTGTTCAGGAAAATAGTTTTTTTTTAAATATATGTTGACTACATCTATGTGCATTTATGTATAATAAAATCATAAATGAACTGAGCAAAAACATTAAAATCAGCAGTGAGTTAATTTCCAGAAGATCCTACTCGCCAAGGATGTCTTTGCATCAACTACCAAAACACAACATTAACCCTTTAGTGCGCAGCTTTGCATATATGCAAACAACAGTGTTTTTAATTTAATAGATATTTTATTCGTACATACCTAATTCACACCAGCAAATTAAAATAACAATATTTGCTTTAAATAATAACAGACTTGCCGTATTTAGATAAAGTGAAGTTAATCGTTGAAACTTTTTGGTGTAAGTCAGATTTTCTGGACAACGTAATTTCTAGAACGTATTCTATCATGGGAATTAAAGGGTTAAAGGTTAAGCTTTATAAAATAAATAATTATGTAAAATGAGGTATTTGGAGACATACTTATTAAAATATTTACTAATTTGCAATATTTTAGCTCAAAACAGGCACACGACAGTAGTTTTTACATATATTGCAGCTGTGCAACAGAAGAAAAGATTGACGTATTACATGAA
Organism: Maratus speciosus; assembly: GCA_963932465.1. Classification (NCBI taxonomy): domain Eukaryota; kingdom Metazoa; phylum Arthropoda; class Arachnida; order Araneae; family Salticidae; genus Maratus; species Maratus speciosus. The sequence goes on from OZ010798.1 coordinate 281,520,034, forward strand.
AAACGTATCTCTAATTTTATTCCTTATTTTTCCTGTGTAATAAACCTTTCAAAGAATCATATATAATTTTTTTCGAAACAAAATAAAAAATCGCGCTTTTAAGGGTTAAGCGCTGTTTCGATGGGTTTCGGTGAACAATATTTATAAGCAACGGTGAGTCTCGACTAATATTTAAATATTCATTAAAAATAAAGTACTGTTGGAACGAAAGAGGTGTTGACTGCTTCCTCGAAAATTAAACACCGCGTGGAGCTAAAAAGTGGATTTTTTAAGAGCTTCAGCACAAATTAAGCCCTGCTTGAAATATATGCGAGGTGGCGAGTTTTTATATAAATCGTATATGAAAACGAACACTTTTTTTCGAACACTAAATTAATTACATTCATTTCTAATTAAGATCACCTGTCAATTTAATACATTTCTGGACAAACAATTATTTAAAAAATATGTCAGAAAGTAGCCAGTTTGGATTTTAACCATTAACTGTCGAAATACTGCTCCCTGGCACATGAGCAAAAAATGCACCAGAAGTGCGGCGAACGGTCATTTTGACCGGTACCAAATGAGTATAGGTCGATAAGAAACAGAAATTTCTTTACAAAATTAGTTTAAAACTTACAAATTGAAACAAGTCTGAAATTGTACGTCAAACGTGGCAAATGAGGTACGATCTTACTATAACTAGTTTTATAAATATTCAGATCTTGGTTCAGTAGCTGTTTCACTCTTATGCAAAAATGCATGAATACAAAGTTTATTACGATTCTATATATTAAATTCAGTAATACGGAAAAATAAGACTCCATCTTAAATAGGACGTAATTACCATGACAACCTAGAATCCTTACTTATCATGGGATATCATTGTATTAATTAAGTATCACAGGATTTTATAGAATGAAGAAAACTATTATTAATATATTTTTAGGTTTCTATTCGAGTTTCGTAAAATTTGAAATAACCCGACAAAATTCTGAAACGATTATACAGAGTTTGACAGTGGCCTACTTTTTTAAAATTCAGATTTCTTGATTGGCACCACTTTTATGAAATGGTAAAAATTGCCTTATTTAATAGACATGTTTATTAACCCATTAATGACGAGTTTCTTTTATACGTTTTTAATAGCCCGGTACCAGTTGACACCAGTTTTTCCATATTTTAATTTTAAGTTATTCAATCTCTCAAAGATTAAGTAACATGAAAATTTCCTTACTAAATTACTGGCTTTCATATTTAAAATTTTCCTATTACTTAAGTGGCAGATTTCCGTACTAACCGGCGTTAATGAGTTAACCCTTTCAGGGGCAAGGCATTTCTGCTCAAAAAATGTTCAGATAATTAATTCACACCGCAATTAACGAACAAATTTATTTGAAAATAATCAAAAGCTTTTTTTCCACATTTACATGGTTCGTACGCTACCCTGATTTTCGCAGACCAGAAATTTTTTTGGCACCAGTATTATCTTATAGAAAATCCCTTCTTAACGGAAGGCGAATTTTTAGCTCGCTTTCTGTAAAAATATACTGGTAGTTTTTCTGTAGAAATAACGGTAACCATACGAACCATGGTATATTATGAGATCGGAATTTTAGTAAAATATTACTGGTGCCACTTCGCAATTTAGACTTTAAAATTAACCGTTTGCAGACTGAAAACGGCGCCCGTCATACGGTTAAGGCGAAAACAAGGTGAATTTTACCACTTCAAAAAAGTGGTGCATATCAAGAAATCTAAATTTTAAGAAAGTAGCCTGCTGGCAACACTGATTATACATAATGAATTTCAAACCATTCAGTTGGGTAGTTTTTTTCCCCGTTATATGGGGACAGACGGACCAGGCGACGGCCAAAGGTACAACTTATTTATATGATTTCGTACTAATCAGGTTAAATAAATAAGTTTAAAAGTTCTAAATAAAAATTCTGGTGTGGAATATTTTTATTAAACTTAAATAAAATTTCTCGTCTTTCTAGTGTTAACGTAATTTCAAGTTATGAAAAAAAGTCAACGAGTAAAAAACTTTGACTGTAATGTGTTAAAACAGCATTTAAAAGTTAACAGTTATTTCTTACTATTAAGTCTTTATTCTGTTGCCTTTTTGTGATTTTTGTTTTTTGAAATAACAAGACGTACAATAATTTCACTTTTTTGTGCAAATACTTCTTCCTTAAATAAAATAAAAGATTTTCCTACGATGTAATTTAAATATAAAATTCACCTTCGATATCTGAACACTATTCTCTTTCCCTGATAACAGACATGTATTTTCAAAAAATATATATTCAAATGCTTCCAAGTATGACACAGAGCATATCGAAGCGACATTTAGTTTTCGGAGACGCTTCAAAGACGCTTATTTCAAAATTCAAGTTATGTGTTTTTCTAAGAAAGCTAGTACAACAATCGAAAAGAACAGTTTAATCCAAATTCTATTCTAGCATTGTTATTCAGGTTGTAAAATCAATATGTTTCATTGAAGTATTTTTTGGCACGTTGTATGTACTGCAAATGCTTGTAATTTATATAAGAGGTCGAGTTTTTACTCAACCCCTTAATTCTAGCATCCGTGGCTTTCGGTCAGTGTAGGCCTCTTTTGCTATATTCGGATTGTTTTATTCCCACCAGTTTTTTTATAGTGTAATTGGCCTTATTCTCGCATTATTTTATCTGCCATTATATAAGGTGAATATTTCTACTTCAAAAAAGTGGTGTCAATCAAACAATCTGAATTTAAAAAGAGTAGTTAACCCTTATCGTACGCGACGCTTAAGGCATAGGTGCCAACATCTTACGCATTTTTGTACCACAAAAATTTTACCTTATCTTTTTTTTTTTACAAAGATAAACAATGCTAACTTTCTAAGATTTTTAACTTGAATGTAATAATTGTCTTATTTGATGTACTCTTGTCCTAACATTTTTTCATCTTTAACGCGAACTTTATTCGGATTGCACCACTTTTTTTAAGAAAAACTTTTACTTATGCTAATACAACACGTATAAAATAAACATAGTACAAATTTTATATTAAAAATATAGCTGTGCGATAAAAGATAAAACAAAATCATGCATAGCTGCCAACTTGTACGGATTTTTGCTACCACTATAATTTAATAGAAAATTTTGCCTAATTCAATCGCTGAATTGCAGTCAATTTTGATAGTTAAATAAGGCAGAAATTTCTGTTAAATTATAGTGGTAGCAAAAATCCGTACAAGTTGGCAGCTATGATTCATGTATAAAAAGCTAGCGTTCGATAAGGGCTAACGTTTTAGTAACTCCAGTACTTTGTGCAGGAAAGAATTAAACAGTTTTACTCAAAAATCAGAAAAATACAAAACTTATCAGTTAGCACGTATATCTCCCGAATTCTTCAGATTTGAAAAAAATCAGGTTATAGTGATATAAGGTAAAATAGTTTTTAAGAGTGGTCTAAAATAGCATATTTCCCTAGGAAACTTTCTGGCACATTATCGGACCGATTTTTTAATTTAAAAGCATATTACATGTAAGCATAGCTATTGAAATGAATTGAATTCGAACTTTTTTTTCATTTTTCGATAAATTAATTACGTTTGGATTTATAAATAATTGTTGTCTCAGAACGATCTTTATCGGGCTGTTTCATCCGGAATTGTGTTCAAAATGTCATCTTGATAGCTTTTTCTGAAAGTTACTTTGTCGGAAAAAGGAAAAAATAGATCCGATTCGTAGTTCTTGAATAAAAATAACCCCTAGCACATCCATTTAGAAACAAAATTGAACTGGGTCAAAAAGTGGTCCGTTTGGATTTGAGAACAGCCTTAACCCCTTGAGAGGCTGTGGGATATATTTTATCCATCCTACGATTACTGAAAATTTGTACCATTAAAAACTTATTAACTTTTACTTTTTTAATTTTGGTGGAAAAAAGTCGTAAAATTGCTTTTCCTTATTTTGCAATAAATCTTTTTGCAGATGTGAATTCGACATAACATAACACAATTACTTGCCCCTCAAAGGGTTAATTTTACTTGATGTAATATGTGGGTTATTCATAGAATGTAAATACAGGGTGAGCCAAAAGTTCGTTAAAACTTCGTTAACTCATAAAAAAGGAAGAAATTATGATAAAAGTGTGCTACCTGCAAGAAAGTGCTCGCAATGTAGTCGGATTTTTTTTAGTAGCAAAAAAAAATTAGTTAAAAAATCACATCTAGAGGGCGCTGACGGCCCGAAACACAATGAACAGGTACTACGACGCAACCTGGTTGTCTCGTAGAATGTTCTGGAGGTCATGTTAAATATTTATTATTAGAAAAACAAATGATTGGAGCGTATTGTTGTCGTATTCATTTAGTTTCGGGTAGTCAGCGCCCTCTACGTGTGATTTTTTTAACCCTCTGTCTACTAGAAGGGTCCAATGGACCCGACATGTACATTCAAAATATTTATTCAAACCAGAAATTTCTTCAAAACAAACTAAATGTATAAAACAGACAATAATAAGTTAAATAAACAAATTAAATAGTTTTAAGTAAAAATTCTGGTGTAGAATGTTTTTATAAAACTTGAGTAAAATTTCCGGTAGTTCTAGGGTTAACTAAATTTTTTTTTGCTGCTATAAATAATCCGACTACCCCGAGAGCCCTTTCCCGAAAACCGCATTCCTTTGTCACAATTTCTTCCTTTTGTATGAGTTTTTAATGTTTTAACGAACTTTTGCAGGGTTCGCACAGTTTTACCACTAAATTTTTACAGTATTTTCAAAGTATTTCACTGCAGAAAAACACTGCAAAATCTGTGAATAAAGGTGTTTGCGAATAGGGGTGTTTGCGAATTCTGTGTTTTGAAAATTAAGTGTAAATTTTCTTATCATTAATATTGGTGCCAGAGTCCTTGGAAATACCAAGGAGTGTGCGAACCTTGTTTTGGCTCACCCGGTAGATAGAAGTATGAAGAGGAGAATAAATTCCTGTTTTGAAAATACTGATAATTAATAATTTTTTAATAACTCATACCGCAAAAATATAGTTACTTATTTTATATATAAATTTAAATACCATCATTATGTTGTGGTGTTCTTCCTCTAATTGAACAGTTTAATAAGAGTACGAAGGTCCTTCGTACTTGAGTCTTTCAAAACGTAGCTATTTCCTTGTCTTATGTGGCTACATACAATAAGGAAAATCTGTTTAACCCATTCAAGCGCAAAGTACTTCTGTTACAAAAATTTTTAACTAATTGATTGACACCAGGCATTTTGAACAAATTTATTTGGAAATAAGTAAAAGATTTTCTTCAGGTACATCAAAAATTTATTTCAAACTGCTGGTGTCGACGTGGTATTTGGAGCTTAAAATAATATGGGACGGAATTTAACCCACCATGCCGGAAAGGGTTAAACAGTATATTCAAAATATATATATTTTTAAATGCTGATAATCTGCCTTATGTACATAATATATAGTATATACCGGGTGTCCTAAAAACTGATTTTCGATTTTAGTTCGAATTACAAACAACAGATGGCGCTGTAAACAATAGGGGATCTAAAAACAGGATCGATTTTTTGGTCGATCTCTTCTTTCATGCGGGAAAAGGAGATTAAAATGTATTAAGTGGATCCCGCAGGACGAAAAATCGAGCCTGAATTTAGCGTCTATTGATCACAGCGCCATCTATTGTTTGTAATTCGAACTAAAATCGGAAATCACTGTAAAAAAACTTTTGACCTCATGCATAATCCTCCTGCAAGAATTTTTCAAATATCTGTCACCGTTTGCAAGTTATTGAATTTAAAAATCAGTCAGTCCTTTTTAGGACACCCGGTATATGTATGTTAGAAGGGGATGTGTAAAACGTTAATTTATTGAAATATTCAAATAATAACAGAATGCCGAAATCATACAATCGAGAATTTAATTCTTTGAAGACCTCTAAATTTACAAAAAGTTACAACTAGTTTTTTCAAACATACTACGATTAACACTTAAAACATATATTGTATAGAATATTCTAATTAGGCCTAACATGTCTAAATGATTTATTGACATCTTCCGTGTCAATGCTTCATGAATGATGGAAAAATAGGAGACTGACTCTTTTCTTATTTTCAAAGTTTAAAGTCAATGTACTCGTGATCTAAGAATTAGCTTTTATATCTCATGCGTTCAAATCCTAGACAATAAATAATAAACACCCGAGACTTAGTTGATTTGATCACGTACGTCATAAAAGAAATAAATGCTGCTACCTATATTCAAATCCTACAGATATATATATATAGATACAGGGTGGTTCTAAATTCATGGTACAAACTGTTAGGGTTGGTACAGGGCACTATAACAGTCATTTATTGTATAGGAATGTATAGACACAAGTCATACGTTGAGGTACAAACACAAAGGGGTCAATTTGGCCTTTTTTTATTTCCAAAATTTCTAATTCATACTAGAAAATTCCTGTACTATTCTTTTCTTTATTTAAGACAGACATTTTATGATTACATAAAGAAAAAATTCTTCTTTGAAAAATTTCGGTATGAAATCGAAATTTTTTAATTAAAAAAAACCCGCAAAAAACTACATTTCTATTTCTTTTCATGTATTTCTTATGTTTGACAGATTTGGCAATTTTGTGTTTTTTATTAATCCAAAAATTTCGACATCATACCGTAAATTTTCAAAGAATTTTTCTTTATGTAATCATGAAATGGCTGTGTTTTATATAAAAAAGGATAGTATAGTAATTTTCTGGTATGAATGAGAAATTTTGAAATAAAAAGGGCCAAATTGACCCCATGGTGTCTGTACCTCAACGCCTCACTTGCGCCCATATATTCCTGTTCAATAAATGACTGTTAGAGTGTCCTGCACCAACCGTTAAAGATTGTATCATGAATTTCGAATTACCCTGTATATATATTGCTTTCACACATACACTAGTGTCGAGTGTAGTCACTCCAGGTTTTTTTCCTTATCATGCTAGTTTATCATGCTGATTACAATAAGTTTGGTGATCTTAAGTATAATTAAGACTATTTAGGATGAGTTTTTATTTCCGGCAACCGAATCCAGGTGATCGTTTTACCACTGATCTGTTGCTGTTGACAAACAGGAGAAGCAGCTCCATTTAAAAAATGCTCAGTCTACCCACACAGGTAAGTGATTGTGCAAGTCGCGACACCTGTTATCAGATTAGAGCTTCGCCCTTAGACAGAAAGAAGGAAAGACACGTACGTATGATTATTGAAGTGATTTGTAATCGAGGAGTTTTTCATTGCAGTTTCTTTACTTTTCTGCACTGTCGAGCCCGAAAATTTGGTTCAAATCTTCGATTTTGACAGCCTTTTCTGAAAAGTATTCTTCATTTACCGAGAAGTGGGAGAATAGTTTCATTAGATAGTTTCTTAGCAAAACCATCATCGGTCAGATTACCGTTGATGCTGTTGCTAAGACATTATTTACCGTTGCGGGAAACTTCCACCAAATAATTTAAATAAAAATTTTCAAATTGTTTAAAAGCCACATTTATATAATATTTCTGTAAAAAATATGGCAACATTTTTTATTTAATTATAGTCGTGAAAGGTTGCCCTGGCAGTAATCAAGTCCTACAAGCCCCAGACAATCTTCTAGCAGAAATAAATTAAAAAATGTATCCCATAGTAACACGTTTGAATTTTGAACAGCATTAAATGAGTTAATCCCTTCAAGAGCAAAACACTTTCATTGCTAAAATGTTGAAATGAATGAGTTACACCGGAATTTGCAAATTAATTTACTTAGAAAAAAGAAAAAGCCATATTTCACTTATATAATAAACGGAAAAAATTTAAACCAAAATTCTGGTACCACCGTGGCATTTGAGAATTATTTTTAAGTGGTTTTATAAATGGGCCATCGCCCTTGAAAGAGTTAATGGATAATACTTGTAATCGAATCTATATTCTGTTACTTAAAAAAAAAAAATAATAATAATAATAATCAGACCTTAAATATTCCCACTTTTTCTTTAAACATGTACTTCTCTGTCTTTAAATGAAAGAAAAGTTTTTCTCTGATGCAATTTTAATATAAAATCCACTTCTGATATTTGAACAATATACTCTTTCCTTGCTAATATACATGAATTTCCTAAAAAATATATATTCGAATTTTTCCGACTGTGACACAGAGCATATCGAAGTGACATTTACTTTTGGGAGGCGCTTCAAAGACACTTACTTCAAAATTCAGGTTATGTGTTTTTCTAAGAGTGCTAGCACAACAAACGAATGGAAAAAGAAAGGTTTTATCCTGAATTCTACTCCAACATTAAGGCTGTAAGCGGTAGTATGTTTGACAAAAGTATTTTTTGGCGCATGATATGTACTGGAAAGCTTAGAATACATGTGAGATGGCGTGTCTTAGTATAAATCGGATATGAAAAAGAATATTGGTGCAATATACATAAAAAAGTTGACACGTGCATGAGAATATAATGCTTTCTTGAGAAAGATCTTGCAGCAATCTTTATTTTTGTGCGAGAAAATCTTCGCTTATGTAAAACTTAATATATTTTTTATTACTGCATTTGTAGTTTTTAAGGATTCAGAGAACAGCATTTCTCCCATGGAAACTCAGAAAGGGCATCTGTAAAAAAAAAGAAAAAAAACCACAAATTTATAATATTTCGTACTCGCTTGTAACGATATTTGGAGTTTTAGGGAATCTTGGACTTTAAAAACCGACAGGGTTTTCACGCTATTAAGCCGCGCCCAATTTTGTAAGGACTCTACCACCAGTAATCGCTTAAAACTATCTTCTAGCTAATGAATCGGGAAGAAAATTATGTTTATAATAATACTGAGGGTGGAGTCCTTACAAAAGGGGGCGTGGCTTAATAGCGTGAGAACTCTGAGCGACACAAATTTTTCTATTTTTTTAACTTGAATGTAATAATTTTCTTCAATTATTATTATTATTATTATTTTATAAAATACATTTTATTTTAATTTAATATTCATTTCTTTTAACTTAAATTTCTAAAGCACAATGGTTTGTAAGAAATTAGAAGATTTTGTTTGTGACAAATCGTTCAACACACACATTCAAATAATCGTGTAAGAGCGGACTTACATCCGACATCGTCATACGTTATTTTTCTCTTCTAAAGTTAGGAATAGCATAAAAATTCTAGAATTTCACCGCTTGTCAACACAACATTTTCGATTTAAATTTTATTTTTGTAGACAGTTGAGTTATAAAAGACGCTTGTTTTAAAATTTAATTTGAAGTACTTTTGTCCATGCATCTTTTAATCTTTATGAAAATTTTATTCAGTTTGCATCACTTTTTTTGAGACACTTTCACTTGCATTTCGGCAACACCTGCAAAAAAAAAAAAAGAAATGTGCTACATAATTTATTCTTAAACCAGAGTGGTCCGAAAAAAAATATAAATAAAATCATGTGTAAAAGCTAGTCTCCGATAATTTTAGTAACACAAGTACTTTGTACCAGAAACAAATAAACAATTTTACACAAAATTCAGAAAAATACAAAACATATCAGCTGTCCTGACCGCGGATTTGACCCGAGTCCTTCAGATTTGGAAAAAATAAAATAAAAATAAAATCAGGTTATACCAATAGGAGAGAAAGTAGCTTTTGAGGGTCGTCTTGAATGATATGTTTCCCTGTGAAATTTTCTGGCATATTCACAGACACATTTTTAATTTTAAAAGTAAATTACTTCCAGGCATCGCTATTGATGTGTTTTGGATTCGAAGAGTTTTTTTTCATATTTCTATAAAACGATTACATCTGGAGTTGGATTGTTGTCTCAAAACGATTTTTATCGGTCTGTCCCATCCGGAAATGCGTGCAAAATGTCAGCTTGATAGCTTTTTCTAAACGATACTTTTCCTTTAACGAAAAATGAAAAAAAAAATCCTAATTAATAATTCCTCAAAAAGTATAAATCCCCCCCCCCCCCCTCGAACACATGCATTTACAAACAAAATTGAATTGGGTCAAAAAATAATTTGTTTGGATTTGAGAATAGCCTTAAGGGATTTTACTTTATGCAATGTAAATATACACGAAAAGGAGAATAAAATCCTACTATTTGTATAATACCAGAAATTATTATTTATTTTTTATAACTCACACCAGAGAAATATAATCGTTTATTCTATTTATATTTTATCTATAAGCAGTTTTGTATTCAAATAATTAGTTATAAAAATTGGTTAAAAAAGACTCCGAAGTTCATCCTTTGGGTTTGAGCTCTGAAAGACGTAATTGTTTTACCACATCCTGTTGTATCCGCAAGAGTTTCAGTAAAGAATGTTTTCTTAATCCTTATCGGAAACCAGGTTTTTACACATGATTATTTTTTGTATATTCTATTCGTGCCATTATATTTTAAAAATAAATTTTGCTGTTCATTTCCCTTGTTTTTTTAAAAAAAGGAAAGTGGTGCTAACCGATTGAAATTCGGGTAAGGGATGCTGGTCCCATTGTCACATGGGAAGTGCCGTAGGATTGATCTGGTCTCAATGACACGGTGCACATAGGACCGATAAGTATTAAAAAGCATACTCGGAATATATATTTTTGAATGCTGATAATCCTCCGTATGTACCTGATTACTTTGACACATACACTAGTGTTGAGCGCAGTCACTCCAGGTTTTTTTAGCATACTAGTTGATCTTCGGATAAATCTTGATTATGATAAACTTGGTTAACTTGAAGTATAATTGAAATTATTTAGGATGCGCGGGAGATCATTATTTCAGATAAGTTAATCAGGGGATCGTTCAACCACTTAATTTTCCTCCGATGCAATTTAAACTTAAAAAACCTCTTCCGATATTTGAACACTATTTCTCTAACCCTGCTAAAAGACACGGATTTTCTAAAAAATATATGCGAATGTTTCCAGTGGTTTCACGCGGCATATCGAAGTGACATTTACTTTGGAGAGGCGCTTCAAAGACGCTTATACCAAATTCAGATTCTGTGTTTTTCTAAGAATGCAAGAAGAACAAATGAATGAAAAAAGAACAGTTTTATTCCGAATTCTAATCCAGCATTAACCCCTTAATTCTCGCTCCCGTCATGTTCACAGGCTGTGTCTTTTACTCAAATTGTTTGATTCCCACCAGTTTTATAAAATAGTGAAATTGGCTATATTTTAGTATCGTTTTTCCTGTCATTAAATAAGGAGAATATTTCTTTTTCATAAAAGTAATGCCAATAAGCAATTTGAATTTTTAAACCGTAATTTAATTCGAGCGTTAAGGGGTTAAGGATGAAAACGTCAGCTTGTTTAACTGAAGTATTTTTTGACATGTTATATGTACTGCAAATCGTAGAATGCATGTGAGATGGTGAGTTTTAGTATAAACCGGATATGAAAAAGAATATGGGAGCAATATTCATAAAAAACGTGTTACTTACAGTGATGGCCAAAATTGTGGATATTTTTTGGAAATTTTCATGTTCTGTAACTTTATGTACAGTCATTTAGAATAACTTTGATCCGCATTTTCTCTATTTTCATATGCCACACTCTTATTTTAAGACTATTGTTGCATCTAGGGGCATAAAAGAGAAGAAATGATCCTAAATTATTGTATGACTATAAAAAATTAAGGAATAATAAGAATAAATGCAATAAAAAATGGATTTTTATCCTGGTTCAAAGTTACCCAGCCATTTGGAGTAACTTTGTACCGTTTGATAAATGTTATCTAAAATAATTCATTATAAAAAAAAGTATTATAGTTAGGACAACTTTAAACCCCAAAAAATGTTTTCAGATATGTAAAGTCTCCGAATTTACATTTCCCAACATCACAAGATTTGTATAATTTATGATATTACAAATACCAGGCATAAGAAAAGTGGAAGAAGAGTACCATGAACATTAAAAAAAAAAAAAAAAAAAAAAACTGTTTATTGTTTGTATAAAAATTAAAAATGCACTGGAAAACAATTTTCAATGTTTTATCTCAATAATATATCACAGTTACAGTAAAACATACTAGTACTAGTATTATTCAAACAAGAATAAAAAATGTCGAATGTATGAAATGTCAAATTTGAGTAACTCCGCCCCAAAAAACGCCTTTAAATGAATTGTATATATTTTACACATATTTGTGAAAATATTTACATGTTATATCTAATGTTCATTTTCGGCATTTATATAAAATATACGTGCAAGTATGGCAAATTTTTGACAGTAGCACCTATAATTAGTAAATTATAAACATGAGTATAACTTTCAACCGGCTCAAAGTTACTCTGAAAATGTGGTAAAATGTTAGGTCCTTCTTATTTTACATTTCATTAACTATTAATAAATAAATAATCACAAAATATTATCGCATTTACAACACTTAGACAATAATATGTCTGATAAATGAGTATATTGTTACTTACTATGAAAATTTAATTGGATTACAACAAAGCAAACTTCAAAAAAGCATTCAAAATTACCTTGAAAAGAGTACTTCACAAAAATAGCTAGATGATGCATTTAATTGCGCATAATGTTGCTAATTTATTTTCTAAAATAAAGAGTAGATATCCCAGTTTAGAACTTTGCCAACAGAACACAGTTCTGGAGCTTATTTAGTCTTCTGGGGTGAAAAATATTGAAAATTAGGAGGTGGTGCAAAGTTACACCCCATGGTTCAAAGTTACCCTGAATGACTGTACTTAAAGAATATAATAAATTTCACTTAATACAAATGTTTACATATTAAATTCAAGGAAATTTAATGTAGAATTTAATTAAAAAAAACATAATTGAATATATCTGCATTACAAAAAAAGTTACGCTTACAAAAAATAAGATATATTTTAGATTTCACTGTATTTTAAAGTTACACTTATACATTCAATATTTTGTAGGATAACCCTTGTTTTTTATTGCAGCTTGACAGCGTCTTTTCTTTGAGAGAACTAGTGTTTTCAGTTCATCCTTTTTATTCACGTGATGCCAAGAATCAATTATAGCTTCAATAAGTTGCGTTTTATTAGATAAACCAAGGTTCGCACACTCCTTGGAATTTTCAAGGACTCTGGCACCAATATTAATGATAAGAAAATTTACACTTAATTTTTAAAACACAGAATTCGCAAACACCCCCTTTATTCACTGATTTTGCAGTATTTTTCTGCAGTGAAATACTTTGAAAATACTGTAAAAATTTAGTGGTAAAAATGTGCGAACCCTGTAAACCCTTTTTTTTTTGTACAAGTATTTTCAAATGTCGTCACAGATTTTCTATAGAATTCAGATAAGGCTGTTTCCTGGCCAGTGTAGTAATTGTGTGCTTTTATTTTAAAACAGTTCTTTGCATATTTTTGCCGTATGTCATGGAGCTGAATCCTGCTGAAAGATAAATGGTGCTTTATTGGGGAAGAGATCCCTGATGAAAGGTGTCAATTTTGATTCCAGGACAGTTTCGATGTATTTTGTTGCTTTCAGAATGCTATCAATCACTAGAATGCGGCTCACATCATATGCAAACATACAGGCCCAACTCATGACATTTGTTGGGTTCTTTGTAGTTGCTACAGTGCAATCACGATCCTTCCCCTACTCTACGTCTCACATATTTTCGTCTGAGTTCTATTTTCTGAGGATCAAGGGTTTCAAGACTGGACAGAGAATACAAAACGTAGTAAACATTTTTGTACAGCTAACTAAAATTCTTTGAAATATGACCCTTGGGCATCAACACACCGCTGCCAGCGTTTTTTCCCTTGTTCATAGTCTCCCTGGAAGTCTTCGCGCGCAAGGCTATTAACCCCTTAACCACCGCCCCCTGAATACTAGGCCTGAGCGCTGGACCAAAAATGGCGGCTGCCGAAGGCGGATTTATTTCAGCGTGTGCATGGTCCCTTAAATATTCCTACCAATAATTTTTTGAAGTTTTTTCCGCTTCGTTTTTCTGAGAATAAACAAGGTAGAGAAATCTTTTATAAAATACTGGTGTCAACATTTAAGGGACCGTACATACGGTAAAAAAAATCCGCCTTCGGCAGCCGCCATTTTTGTGTGAGCGCTCAGGCCTAGTATTCAGGGGGCGGTGCCTTAACCTACAATGACGGGCATAGCCTGCGTACGATGATCGAGCCAAATGTAAATTCTTTGTACCACTAAAATTTCACAGTAAATATAGTTTAATTTAATCGTCGAAATTCCAAGATTAAACAAAATGAAAATCTCTACAAAACTTTAGTGGTAGCTATGAATTTGCCAAACCGTGGAGCTATTGAAAGTAAATCGTAGGTTAAGGCCCTTCAGTTTAGCGTGTTGGGCCCAATCTTGTTCAACATCTTCTTCAATGACATCCCACGTTTTTTGTGCAAACATCTTGCTCTTGCGCTCATATCTCGCTATATGCGGACGACATCTGTATCTACACCTCAGTTCACAACCCGTACAGTCGTTACAGGTACATGAAGACTCACATTGATGATTTCCTAAACTGGTGCACGTTATTACGTGTCTTAATAAATGAAAATAAAACTTCAGCAGTATACTTCTCACGCAAACTAGCATATCCTAACAGAATTATAATTAACCCATTACCCGCTGTTGTTGCGACTGTCAAAATAAATGCACATGTTGAAGTTCCCACCACTATTTTTCAATTAAAAAATTATCCTTACTTAAATACACAAATTTTTAATATCAAATAAAGCAAAAATTATCTTTCAGAATTTTTGGTGGCAAACGACGTTCAGCTAAAATGTTGAAAAACTCAACTTTATAGTATAGGCGGTTAATGGGTTAGTAACATTGCCATCCCATGGTCTGACGAAGCTAAATACATAAGGGTAATCCTCGACCGCAGATTAACCTGAACCTAAAAAAAAAACTAAATCTGTGGCTGAACGCTCTATGAAGGATCAGGGCCTACAGTGCCCAACTCTGTTTATTTGACCCTGGGCCCCGAGGTGCTATGCAGCATGTGCCCCGACAAGATGGTCAACCCAACGCTAGACCCTCGGTGTTTAGTTCCCAAGCAAGCTTAGTATTCATTTTAGCGACCCAGAAGGGGTGAAAGTTTGAGTGAACCTTGCCAAGCCTCGAGCAGAACTCTCGACCTGTAGCGTGGCAGACAGGCGTGCTGACCACTACGCTACTGGGCTTCTAACCTGAACCAAGCACATTCATTTCATCAGGGGTAAGTATGGAGTTTTCATCTCACTTAAACCCCTATTAAATAGTAAAACCTTTTCGGCTTTTAACAAAGTTATCATTTATAACTCCTGCATCCTTCCAATAATAACATATGCTAGCCGGTCTGGGGCTTCTCCTGCATCTCTTCTATGGACTACTATGGGCTGCACAACAGACACCAGCATACCGTACATAACGTAAACATTACTTATGCAACTCCACTCTCCGCAAGGATATCAAAACAGTAACTCTACGTAAGCGCATCAATGATCTTGCTAAAAATTTCAATAGCAAAATTTACGATTTACCAAATGAAATTGTAGCGGAGCAACCCGACTGTAGTACGCCTTCGAGCCTCATCATCAAAAACGCCCTAGATTCTCCATTATTATGGACACCCAGTGAACTCTGTGTTTACCACTCCTAGATTGCTAAAGCCTATTTCTTTCATTTCTTAAACCTATTTTATATTCTTATTAAAAAAACATTTTCCTTGGATATATTATTATATTTATAGGGGGAAAAAAGAAAAAATATATATTGCCCTGATTAGCGCCTTTTTTGTTAAGCGACTTTTGCTGCCTCCTACGCAGCTTTTCCTGCCCAAGGTTGGTGAGACTAATTAAACAGTGCTAACTTTAATTTCTTTTTTACATCTTTTTCTTTTTATATATGTTTTTAAAACTACAGATATACCTAATATTTAAATCCTTTTCAAATAAATTACTTGATTTAAGTTTAAAAATTGATACTTAATGTTATTCCTAGTCATAAATTTTTTATTTATGATTTTTCATTAATTTTCCTCTTTTACCAATTAATTAGTTCTATACTTCACTTTTTTTTCTCAAGGGATCACATAAACATAAGACATTTCATTTTTAAGTCTGGGTATTAAGCTGATCTGAGCTAGGAAACCCCTCAATGCTGTTCATCTGTTCAAACCTGTTCAAAGTGACAAACTATAAAATTTATCTTTAAAATATAATAGAGCGAATAAAATAAAAAATAAAATCATGTATAAAAAGCTATCGTCCGATAAGAGTTAACGTTTTAGTAACAGAAGTACATTCTGTCGGAAAGAATTAAAACAGTTTTATACAAAAAGCATAAAAATCCAAACATATCAGTTAGCACGTATTTCACAAGAGTCCTTACATTTGCAAAACAATAAATACAGTCATTGAGGGTAACTTTGATCCGCATTTTCTCTATTTTCATATGCCACACTCTTATTTTAAGACTATTGTTGCAATTAGGGGCATAAAAGAGAAGAAATGATCCTAAATTATTGCATGACTATAAAAAAATAAGGAATAATAATGATAAAAGCTATAAAAAATGAATTTTTCCTGGTTCAAAGTTACCCAGCCATTTAGAGTAACTTTGCACAATTTGATAAATATTATCTAAAATAATCCATTACGAAAAAAATATAATAGTTAGGACAACTTTGAACCCCCCAAAAAATGTTTTCAGATACGTAAAAGACTCCGAATTTACATTTCCCAACATCACAAGATTTGTATAATTTATGATATTACAACAAATATCAGGCATAAGAAAAGTGGACGAAGAGAACCATGAACATTTAGAAATACAAAATAAACCTGTTTATTGTTCATATAAAACATAAAAATTTCAGTGGAAAACAATTTTCAATGTTTTATCTCAGTAATATATCCACAGTTACAGTAAAACATACGAGTACTAGTATTACTCAAACAAAAATAAAAAATGCCGAATGTATGAAATGTCAAATTTGAGTAGCTCCGCCCCGAAAAACGCCTTTAAATGAATTGTATGTATTTTACACATGTTTGTGAAAATATTTACATGTTATATCTAATGTTCATTTTCGGCATTTATATAAAATATACGTGCAAATATGGGGAATTTTTGACAGTAGCACCTATAATTAGTAAATTATCACTGGGGAACAATTTATAACAAAATTTCTGTTGACTTGGAATTTTTACCATTTTTTAAGTCAAAAAAGCATGCTGATTTCGAAACTGCAATTATTTTTCTTCCATCACGTCAAGTTTTTTCTGTTAAGCTTATATTAATATGACCACTCTACGCTGAATCGCGCGTGAGTCATAGGAAGAAAAAATCTTCAGCACTCTTAGCATCACGACTGCACGAGAAAAATTTGCTTGAAAAAGTAGGTAAGGTTCCTACTTTCGATCAAGAGAAAGTTAATTTCTTCAATACTTTCAAAGTGACAGTGGATTTGTTTATTACCATAACGTACATGGTTTAGTGGATGAGTTGCAAATTCCATCATACAGCGGAACTGAATGGCGACTGTTCAATGATAGCTCAAAGAGGAGCTTAAAGTGTGCGCTCCTTAGCAATGAAAATTTATTTGGAGAAGTCCCAATAGGCCATTCAGTTTATTTGCGCGAAGAATATGAGGACATAAAGAGAGCCAATGATTTATTGCGATATCACATGCACGAATGGATCATCTCTGTTGACATTAAAATGGTCTGCTTCCTTCTTGGCGGGAAACGTGGATATACCAAGTATCTCTGTTTTTTGTGTATTTGGGACAGCAGAGCTCCTGAGAAGCATTGGGTCCAATCGAATTGGCCTCCAAGTTCTGACCTCAAACCTGTCATCCAAACACTTTGCGTCAGCCACTTGCCGACAGAAAGAACATCATATTTCCACCTCTGCATATAACACTAAGTCTAATGAAGCAGTTCGGGAAAGCTTTGTCAACTGATGGAGACTGTTTCAAGTATTACATTTCGAAATTTCCAAACATGTCATTTGAAAAGATAAAGGCATATGTATTTGATGGTCCACAGATTCGGCAGCTCATTTGAGATGCACATTTCATCGAAACAATGACAGAACTCCAAAAGAATGCTTGGTTGGCATTCTTGTCAAAGCATTTTTGTCACCTTGTCAAAGACTTTCTTAGAAATACACTTGTAGAAAATTGCACAGAAGTTGTCCAGCAACTTTTAGAGTTTCAAAATGCTTGGTGTAACATATGCATCAAATTTCATTTTCTGTATAACCATCTTGATAATTTCCCGGAAAATCTTGGTACAGTCAGTGATGAGCAGGGTGAACGATTCTAGCAAGATTTGAAGCTCATGGATGAACGGTATCAAGGTAGATGGGATGAACATATGATGGCTGACTTTTGTTGGAGCATCAGGCGAAATTGTACTCAAATTTAACAATCCAGCATAAGCTAGAAGCGAAAATTTTTGCCTTAATATATACTTTCTTCGTTTTGTAAAAGGATTTTACTACTTGTATGAACACAATGTAGCTTATAGAAAGTATATACAGCCGTCGTATGAATAGTATATTAGGTAATTGTTTTTTTAATTTCCTTTGTGTCCATATTAAGTATGATTTTCGGGGTATCCTGTAGCTTAAAAACTTGACGTGATAGAAAAAAAAATGGTGTCATATTGGGATTTAGAGGCCAATAATTAGCCAAAAACAGGTGCCAGATCTAAGTCAACAAAATGTGTGTTCCCCAGTTATAAACATCAGTATAACTTTGAGCCGGCTCAAAGTTACCCTGAAAATGTGGTAAAATGTTAGTGCCTTCTTATTTTACATTTTATTAACTATTAATAAATAAATAATCACAAAATATTATCACATTTACAACATTTAGACAATAATATGTCTGATAAATGAGTATATTGTTACTTACTATGAAAATTTAATTGGATTGCAACAACTTCAAAACAGCATTCAAAATTACCTTGAAAACAGTACTTCACAAAAATAGTTAGATGATGCATTTAATTGCGTATTGCTAATTTATTTTCTAAAATAAAAAGTAGAAATCCCAATTTAGTACTTTGCCAACAGAGCACAGTTCTAGAGCTTATTTAGTCTTTTGGAGTGAAACATATTAAAAATTACGAAGTGGTGCAAAGTTACACCCCATAGTTCAAAGTTACCCTAAATGACTGTACAACAAAAAATAAAATTATAGTGATATCATCAGTACCATATCAAACTACCTAATGCAGTGTTGCCAGTGTGCTACTTTTTTTAAATTCAGATATCTTGATTGGCCCCACATTTTTGAAATAGTAAAATTCGCCTTATTTAATAAATATTAATTAAGTGGGGGGAAAACACAGGGAATTTTACCATTTCAAGAAAAAGTGGTATCAATCAAGAAATCTGAATTAAAAAAAAGTACTCCACTGGCAACATTCATCCAATGTGAAAACAGTGGGCTACTTTTTTAAAATTCATATTTCGTGATTGGCGCAACTTTTCTGAAATGGTAAAATTGTCCTTGTTTTCGCCTTTATTAATATGTCATAAAATTAGGTTAAATATGGCGAATTTTACTCATTCAAAGAAGTGATGCCTAGGTTAAATAAGGCGAATTTTACTTATTCAAAGAAGTGATGCCTAGGTTAAATAAGGCGAATTTTACTTATTCAAAAAAGTGGTGCCAAGCTGTTTCCCTGGGAAACTTTCTGGCACATTCGCAGGCATATTTTTAAATTAAAAAGTACATTACCTCCAGGCATCGCCATTGATTTGGATTAGAACAGCTTTATTTCCATTTTTCAATAAATCAGTTACATCTGGAGTTATAAATGATTGTTGCCTCAAAACGATCTTTATAGTGCTGTCTCATCCGGAAATATGCTTAAAATGTAAACTTGATAAATTTTTTAAAAGATAGTTTATCGAAAAATGAAAAGAATATATCCGATTTCGTAGTTCTTGAATAAGATTAACCCCCGGACACATGTATTTACAAACAAAATCGGGCTGTTTCAAAATGTAGAATGTTTGGATTTAAGAACAGCCTTAAGGGATTTTATTTCATGTAATATGTGGATTATTCATGCAATGTAGATAGAAGTATGAATAGGAGAATAAATTCCCGTTTCTAAAATATTGGTAATTATTATATTTTTAATAACTCATACCGGAAAAATATATTTGTTTATTTTATATATAATTTTAAAACTCAGCATTTCGTGGTTTGAATTTTTTTCTAATTGAATACTTTAATAAGAATCCAAAGAATATCCTTTGGATTTGAGTTTGAAAAGGTGTGCAGCAAGGCGATAAAAGTAAGCGACCTATCTTAAGGGTTGGGTTGGGTTGATTTTTGACGGCCAATTATCTACACGAGGGATATAGGCCCGGGGGGAGTGCCCTCCGTGGGGGTCTTTCTAAGGCAACCTAATCCGTATTAACGCATGGAAGATCCACGGCTCGAAGAAAACCACGAAAACTCCGAACGATTAGGCCGACGGGCGCGATTGGGATCGAACCCAGCACCTCCCGTCTACCAGCAGAACCTCTCGGCCACTGGTGGGGGACCTATCTTAAGTGCGAGAGGTAACTGCAAGATTAAAGGCGAGGTCACATCAATTTAGGTCACACGCCACGTAGCGGACGGGGTTAAACTACAGGAAGATGCCTAACTGTTTTCTTACTTCACACCACTAAAACTTTAAAGTTTTTTCTCACCTTGATTAAGAGCTGTAATGTCTCTGACAAAGTGAAGAAAACTCCGTGGTGTCAAGTGCCCCTGGACGCCCCTCTCGCTACGCCATTATTTTGCAATAAATGTGGTAAACAAAATTCAATTCCATGAGTGACTAAAGATTTAGAAAATATGTGCAGATGGTAGATATACTGTCATATATTAGGTCACACTAAAAGCCCGCGTATGTGGATTATCACCCTGTCCACAAGTTGGCGCAACTGTGTTAATTTACGCTCGATTCCAGTATTAAGTTTGTATGCTTACTTATACCGCTTTGGTTTGCAATGGACTCCCCGTTATTTCCCTCCTCTCTACAAACTGAACATTGTTTGCAATCGGAATTCGAAGAATTCCGCCATCATGGAAATTCAGAGAAATTGTTGCAGAAGAATAAAAAGTTTCAACAAATTCGATTTAACCCCTTAGTTCTCGCTCCCGTCAATATCACAAGCTGAGGTATCGTTCGTTATTTCTTGTGCCCGTCATATTTCGGGGCTGGAGATCTATTGCTGAAAAAAACTTCTGAAACCAGAAAAATTTAACTTGCATTTCCGTGTGAAGTCTTTGAATATCAGTATTTGGGCTTGGTTTTTGGCGCTGATTGTGATGTTGGATTTTGTATTGCATGTTTCGAAATATATCGCACTCAAAAAAATTATTAATAATCAAAATTTAATGTGTATTATATTATTTCAAATATTATTTGTAAAAATTTGTTTGATGATAATAAATAAAAATCTAAGATGTGAAAAATAAAGGTCTAATTCGCCTTAATTTGTCAATTCGCATTATGATGTAAAACAAACATTAAAACACAGTTTTCTCGCATGATGGCTTTTCCACAAATGTGAATTTCTTCTATAGCATCTTTTTTTTTAGCCATAAAAAAACTAATTGGGTATTTTATATAGAAACCTTATAATTATTCAATTACTGCAATAAAAAATAGGTAATTTTTTTATGGTTTTTCCAAATATTAAGCGACCGTTAACACTAGAACCGCCGTAGCGGCCATTTTGACCGGTACCAAATAAAATTATTTCGATTGTCACCAGAAATTTCTGTCTAAAATAAGTTTAAAATGTACCCCAGAAAAATAAGTTAAATAAATTAGTTAAGTAGTTTCAAATAAAAATTCCGGTGTAAGGTATTTTTTTAACAATCCAGTAAAATTTCCGGCGGTTCTAGTGTTAAGGGGTTAACCCCTTGAGGAGCAAGCAATTGCGTTTGCGTAATGCTGAATTCCCACCGGAATTTTAGAAAAATTTTATTTCAAAATAGGGAAAAGCAATTTTACGTCCTTTTTCCACCAAAGTTAGAAAAGTAAAATTTTATAAAATTTTTCTGGTGTAAATCTTTATTAATCGTAGGTGGGATATATCCCACCGCCCTCAAGGGGTTAAAAATAAACAGACAAAATCATTACTATATTTTGAGCATATACCGGATGCTTCAATTTGTTTGAATAATTCAGATAAGATCTTCAGTTACAAAAATAAACAAAAGATTAAAACAAAACAATAAAAAAAAGCAATTTAGCAAATTGCAACGACCATTTGGAAAATGATTTTTTCGAAGACTAAAATTTAAGACATAAGAAATCGCACGGAGTTGATCATACATTACGTACGCCATGAATTAAACATTAATAGTGTTATTACACGTAAAAATTGCAAGCGACAAAAATCGGCTGCGACCCGGCAGATTTCTTAAAACTTACGTATTATCCACCTGAAACTTACGTATTATCCAAGCATTTCATTGGCTGTTCGGAGAAAGGCTTTTCATCGTCAGATTTCTTGGAAATCTGATGACCAATTTTCAATGAAATTTCATTTTTAAACTTCTAAACATCCAACAATATTACTTTTTACGCCGTCGTATGGAGAAAAAAATGTACTTTAAAATGCAATTTGTTTGAAAGCTTTATCTCAATTTGTTTCTGAGTTATTAATTTTTTTTGTAGTTTTTATTACTTTTTGTCATAGCAAAATAACTATCATCTCTGTTGAAAGTAAATTGAAATACAGATCAATCAGAAAACGTATGAAATGCGGATTCAACCAATAAAAGCTTCAGATATGCTTTTGATTTCCTACCCTGACGAGGACAATAACCATTTTTCCAAATGGTTAAAAAAAAATCGCAAGAATATTTTTTAAGCAGGTACGTCTATACCGTGCGTGTTCTACATCTCAACGATTAGAATATTCTAATATTTTTAATAAACAAAAAAGTCCAGATATAAAAGTGTTGCCCTTACACAAAAAGTAATTCATGATTATCAAATGAAATGATCAAAACAATCAATTTTGATGTAAAAAGATACCAGAAAAAACAATGTAAACACCATGTCACAACCTCTCTAAAGCTGAGAAGAGTATAGAAGGATTATGCAACAGAAATACCCCGACTCCCAGTGACAGATAAGAGACAATAGGTGTAAGTGGAAGTGATCAAAAAAGGATTATGGTTTCTTTTCTGCATCCCTGGTTGGACAGCATAATCGCTTCTGTTCCTTTTGTTCTTTTGCTCAGCAAAGGTAATATTTTTCTGGGATTTCATTGCGAGGAAAAAAGCACAACACTTATGCATATATGTGAGAAATAAGTAGGGAAACTGAAAGAACTGAAGGTTAAGGTAAAACACGAAGTTGTTAAAATATTAAAATCATAAGTAAGTCAAAGGAAAATTGCATCTGAATTTGAAATGTTAGTAAGCTAAGTTAACGCCATCAGCCAGAAAGAGAGAGAAATTATAGCCGCTTTTGAAGCAAATGAAATTTCCTCAAAGTGCAGAATTTTCGAAAAGAAAACAGGAAACAAGAACATAAACAATCAAGTCTGGAAGGCTTTTTTTCCAAATGAAAATGAAGAATCTTCCTGTCACTGGACCATTGCTAAAGCAGATTGCTCTACACATTGCAGAAAAGGAGAAAATCAGAGAATTCAAGACATCGGAAGAACTGTTGACTCGCTTCAGAAGTCGGCATAACGTTGAATTGAAAATAATCAATGGTGAAGCTGCAGATGTAAATATCGGCACTGTTGTGTAGAGAAATGGAAAAGAAAACTTCCGGCCATAACGAAGGATTTCGACGCTGCTGATATGAAGCTCTTCCAAATAAAACCTTTAGCAGAATGAACCGAGAAATGCGTTGACGGGAAAATGTCGAATGAAAGACTGACCGTCATGCTCTGTGCCAGTTTTACGGATGAGAAGTTCAAACGACTTATGATCGGAAAAGTGAAAAAACATGATGCTTCAAAAATGTGAAGATCGCATCATTGCTTGTGCATTATAAATCAAATCGAAAAGCCTCGATGACATAAGAGTTTTCTCATTCTCACGAAGGTTGGAAGGCATTAACGTGTGGATAATGCCAGATCACATACAAACATGCAACTGAGCAACGTGAGCCTGAAGTTCCTGCCACCAAACTGTATTTCTATAATCCAACCACTAGATCAGGCCTTTACAGCTCACTACCGAATCCATTCCCTGAAGAAAATGTCCCTGGTGATGGAGGAGGCAAATTTGAAAACCGAACTAACGAGGAAGGTAATGTTATGGATGCTGTCCATTGAATATCAACGACGTGGAATGAAGTAACTCCCTACACAATCCAAAGATGCTTCTAGAAAGCTGTATTCCGGTGTGAGAATGAGCATTTAAGAGAAGAGGACCTAGGAGCAACAGTTGTGTGTGACTTGGAGTCAATTCGTCAGGAGCTTCATACTGAAATATAACCTGGAGCTTATTTCGATGCCGACGGAAGCCTCCCGGTTTGCGGCAACAACATCATTGAAGAGGAAGGGGATAGTGAAGAATAAGCAGAACAAAAAGAGATCGATGAAAAAACAAGTACGATTGCCTTCAATCATTATGGCCAAGGGATTAAAGTCCTGCTGAACTATGCTGCTGAACATCACCCGGAAGCATTTCCACTTTTTAAACAACTAGATTACATATACGCTGCACGAGCTACACAATGCATAAAATAGACTAAAATTACTCACTTTTTAAAGTAATGTACCGATTATGTTTTCGACAAGTAATGTTTATGTACAGTCGTGCAAGAAAAAAGTAAACACCCCCTACTAACTCCTCAACAAATTATCATAGAAGAAAGTTACTGGTACCAAACAATTGGAAATAAAGTCTACTTTTAAATGATGTATATAAAATTTGATCAGGGGGCCATCTACATATAAAAATGAGCCATAACTTTGTTTTTCTCAATAGCAGTACACAATTCTGACAGCATAAATGGACTCTACACGCTTCAATTAGTCTAAAAACAAATTTTTATGTAATTCGTACCATAAGTTTCCGAAAAATTTATTATTTTAAAACCAGCGTATTTTAAGGCCTGTATCCAAATTGAAGAGGCCCCACCAGTGGCCGAGAGGTTCTGCTCTCGAAGCTGGTAGACGAGAGGTGCTGGGTTCGATCCCAATCGCGCCCGTCGGCCTAATCGTTCGGAGTTTTCGTGGTTATTTTCGAGCCGTGGATCTTCCATGCGTTAATACGGATTAGGTTGCCTTAGAAAGACCCCCACGGCGGGCACTGCCCCCGGGCCTATATCCCTCGTGTAGATAATTGGCCGTCAAAAATCAACCCAACCCAACCCAAATTGAAGTTCGGTACTCGATTGTTAACCGAAAGAGCTCCCTTCTCGATCAAGGCACCTTAAGCAGTCAATTAAGCCTGTTAGATTACAGGATAGCATAAGAGATTTCACAATATTTAGTCACTTCTATCATAGACGGCCCCTTAAACCATCAATTTGCCGTTTTTACTTTCTTCTATCTTTACAAGAAGAAAGTATTGGATTCATGAAAATTTTCGAATTCCGGTTTTCGACGGATTTACACGTTTTAGGGGTCAGAGATTCCAAAAAACATGTTTTTACAAAATGTCTGTCTGTGACTCTGTGAGTCTGTCTGTCTGTCTGTCTGTCTGTCTGTCTGTGTGTATGTGACACAAATTTTGTGGGCGCTCTATCTCAAGAACTAATGCACGGAATTTAATAAAAATTGATATTCAGTTAGTGCCTAATACAAATTGATGCTGATTAGTTTTTGGTGTAAATCGCTCAACAGGTGGCGCTGCAATGCTGCATTTTCCACGATTTTTGCAATAGCTCTATCTCAAGAACTAATGCACGGATTTTGATCAAACTTCAAATTTAGTTAGTCCTTGATATGAATTGATGATGATTACGTTTTGGTGTAAATCGCCCAGCAGGTGGCGCTGTTATGATGAATTTTGCAGGATTTACACGATTTCCCCAATAGCTCTATCTTAAGAACTAACGCACGGATTTTCATCAAACTTCAGATTAAGTTAGTCCTTGATATGACTTGCTACTGATTAGGTGTTGGTGTAAATCGCCCAACAGGTGGCGCTTCTCTGCTGCCTTTTACACGATTGCCTCAATAGCTCTATCAATAGAACTAATGGACCAATTTTCATCTAGCTTCAGATTTAGTTGTATGTTGACACAACTTGTTGTTAATTAGGTTTTGGTGTTAATCACCCAATAGGTGGCGCTGCTATGCAGAAATTTTCACGATTTTCGCTATTGCTCTATCTCAAAAACTAATGTACGGATTTTCTCCAAACTTCAGATTCAGTCAGACGTTGACATAAATTGTTGCTGATTAGGATTCGGTATAAATCACCCAATAGGTGGCGCTGCTAGGCAGCATTTTGCTGAATTTAGACGATTTCAGCGATAGTCATATCTCAAGAACTAATGCACGGAATTTCATATCGTTAGAATCCTCATGAGATGCATAGATTGCCATTTAATTTTGGCAGTGTGATAGCGAATTTTGAAGTATTAACATGTATGAGATAGAAGAAAGTTTTGGGATTGGTACATCCGACTAGTTAGATATCGACCTCATTTAGCCTATACAGAAAGAAAAAAAAAGTTTAAGAAGATTAAAATACAATTTGGTTCCTTTTGACGTTTTCAAGGTTTTAATGAATCAATGTTTGACAAAGCTGATTACATAGTTCAATTTTATACATTTTAAATTTAAAAATTATTTGTCTATTAGATACTTAGTAAAATTCTTTTTGCAAATTTACTTTGTGGTGGAAATAAGTTGTTTAAAAATAAGTAATCTACTAGATACTTAGTAAAATTCTTTTTGAAAATTTATTTTGTGGTAGAGAGGGGAGGGGAGCGCCAAAATCCATGTTTGCCCCGGGCGCCAAAAAGGCTAGTTTCGGCCCTGGAAGATGGATTTCATCAGAGGTAGGCTGAAACTGCTGATGTGTATGATTGATGTGTGTAACGCAATTTTAATGTTTTTAGCGTATTACATCCTTTAGCAATGTGTATATATTTTATCACTTTTTTTTTAATTCCAGTCGTACTTTGTCTAAAGGTCTGAACCTTTTTGATAATAAAAAACAAGTAAGAAAAATCATGCGTTAAGAATAGATTATGAAACACTTTCCAACACTTCCTGAATGCTTTAACAAAACTTCGTTATTTAGGAAAATAAGGTATATAAGAGAACTAAGTAAACATTTTAGAAAACGCATAAGACGTTTAAGAAACTGATTTCAGCAGTTACCGTCCTTAGCAAATATGAATTCCAATTCTTTTGAACAGCCCTGTATTTGATCTGTAGGTTGATATATGTACTATAATAATTGGGAAACTTAGTTTAGCAAGAAAACGCATAACAGGCAGAAATTTCTCTTTCAGCAATTTATACTAATAGATGGAAACGTACTTGTATACTTTTGTACAATCCTGTAGTTAACCTAGTACCTTTATTACACGCCACTATTTAGCTAAAGTTTAATTCAAATTATAACACTCTTAAAACTACTGACATCACATTTCCAGAAATTATCAATTATAGACGGCCATGTATCCAATTCTTTGCGTGACCCTGTATATCATTTTATCTATATTTTACAAACATCTCTTAGTAAACTAAATGCAGTTCAGAGTAAAAATGCATAACTCATTTAAAAACCACCTTTAAGCAATTTATAATCATCAGCGGTGTAGTCGTAAAAAAAGCAGAAGGCATACGCTCTAAGCACAGGATATACGGTGTATACCACCGTATACCCTCCACTACATCCCTGGTAATCATACCCAGTAACCATTACGAATTCTTTTGTGTAGCCCTGTATATGAATTGCATCATTTATACGCACCGTATACTATGCATAAATATAGTGAAAGCGCATAACATAATTAAAAATGCATTTCCAGCAATCATAGCTACTGTACAGTACTTCGGATACAATATAGTATCTGAAATCTTTTGTGTGTGCCTGTAAATGCTATGCACTTCGTATTATACATGAAGTAACTTATAGTAAACCTCAGCGACGTATATCAATTTCATTATGCATGAAATAATTTAACATAATTAAAATACGCCGCCAAACAATTCCCTTCAACTCCATATCATTATGTAACGGAATTCTTTCGTGTGGCTCTGTAAATGAATAATAACTATATTCTACAGAATGCATATTTTAGTGCACTTGATAAATGCATATCAATTTTATTATGTTTGGAAGCATGTAACATCCTAAAAAATCATTTTAAACCATTTTTTCCCATTGGCCGCAATGTAAAAACTTTTGACTGTCCCTGTAAATGAACTAAACATGCTAGAAACTTCATTTGAAATAGGGAACGTGGTATGATAAACATTAATAACATCCAAAAATTTCAGGGCAATCCGAGTATATTTACGGGAGTTAGAGCGCGGACAGACGGCCTGACGAGTCATAAACACTTTTCAACTTTGTTGGAAAGTGTTAAAAAGAACCATTTAAGGGAATTTTTGCTTTCTTCTATCTTTACAAGAAAGTATTGATTTCATGAAAATTTTCGATTCCAGATTTCGATGGATTTACACGTTTTATGGGTGAGAGATTCCAAAAAACATGTTTTTACAAAATGTCTGTCTGTGAGTCTGTGAGTCCGTCTGTCTGTGATTCTGTCTGTATGTGACGCAAATTTTGTGGGCGCTCTATCTCAAGAACTAATGCACGGAATTTAATAAAAATTTATATTCAGGTAGTCCCTAATATAGATTGGTGCTGATTAGTTTTTGGTGTAAATCGCCCAGCAGGTGGCGCTGCTATGTAGCATTTTGCAGGATTTCCTCAAAAGCTCTATCTCAGGAACTAATCCACGGATTTTTATTAAACTTCAGATTCCACTAGTCCTTGACATGAAAGAATGCTGTTTACGTTTTGGTGTAAATCGCCCAACAGGTGGCGCTGCTATGCTGCATTTTGCAGGATTTACACTATTTTCGAAGTAGCTCTATCTCAAGAACTAATGCACACATTTTCATCAAACTTCGGATTTAGTTAGTCCTTCATATGAAATGATGCTGACTACGTGTTGGTCTAAATCGCCCAATAGGTGGCACTGCTGTGCTGCATTTTGAACTATTTTCTCAATAGCTCTCTCTCAAGAACTAATGCACGAATTTTCATCAAACTTCAGATTTAAGTATAACTTGATTAATATTGCTGCTGATTATGTGTTGTTGCAAATCGCTCAACAGGTGGCGCTTCTCTGCTGCATTTGTCATGATTTGCGCAATACCTCTATCTCAAGAACTAATGCACGAATTTTCCTCAAACTTCATATTCAGTTAGACGTTGACATAAGTTGGTGATAATTAGGTTCTGGTGTAAATAACCCAATAGGTGGTGCTGCTATGCTGCCTTTTGCTGGATTTACACGATTTCAGCGACAGTCATACCTCGGGAACTAATGCACGGAATTTCATATTTTTAAAATTCTCATGATGAACACAGATTGCCATTTAACTTGGCACTGAGATAGTGAATTTTGAAGTATTGACATGTATGAGATAGAAGAAAGTTTTGTGATGGCCACAACATACTAGTTTAAGCATAATTTGATAATTACTTGGAAGAAAAATGTGAAATTTTGGATTTCCATAAAGCAGGACTTAATAAATCTGAATCCATCAAAAAAATTCCCGGTTGCAATTCATATTTTTTTTCAATATTAATTTCATAATTCATATCAGAAAATTATGAAAATTGCAAATTCAACGTATTTATGTTTGGGTATATTAGTATTATTACTACACAAAAATTTAAAACATTAGGATCATAATTTCAGAAGTTATAAATAAAAATCTGAAAATGTATTTTAACATTAGAAGGATTAAATTTTGAATGTTTATATCTCAAAAACTTATCATTCAAATGACTTGAAATTTGGTGTCTAGGCAGAGTTTGAACCAAAGATTTCAAATATTGCGTTAAAATTGGGTATTGCCACTGAAAAAAATGAAGTTTGGATTCGTTTTAATATGTAGATGGCCCCCTAAGCAAATTTTATATACGTCATTTAAAAGTAGACTTTATGTCCAATCGTTCGGTACTAGTAACTTTCGTCTACGATAATTTGTTGAGGAGTTAGTAGGGGGTGTTTACTTTTTTTTCCACGACTGTACATGTAATTGTATGTTTTATAAAACTTTTTTAATAAAAAGAAAAATGAGATGGTAGAATACAGGTCCGACTAAATTTAGTTTGTCATTCGCTAGTCACCAAATCTGAATTCAGCACCTCCATCTCGGTAACTGGCTTAGCTAACTACGCTGAGTACTATATACAGTCTATAAAATCAATACATAGTAGTAGTAGTAGTCCCTCTATAATGAAGACAACCATAATCTGAACTGTTTTGGTCGATCCCATCAATGTTCAATAGAGAGAAACCACTTAATTCTTTCGCTGTTTTCTGTGTGGTCAGAGGAGATACAACAAGAAAAGTCTTCTTAATCCTCCGTCTACCAGACGGGTCCATTGGACCCGACAGGTACATACAAAATATTCATTCAAACCAGAAATTTCTTTAAAATAAACTAAGTATATAAACCAGACAAAAATAAGGTAAATAAATAAGTTAAATAGTTTTAAATAAAAATTCTTGTGTAGAACGTTTTATTAAAACTTGAATAAAATCCGGTAGATCTAGGGTTAACCTTTTCAGGCACAAAGTACTTCTGTTACAAAAATGTGGAACTAATTGAATGACATCAGGCTTTCCGAACAAATTTATTTGGAATTAAGTAAAAGATTTTCTTCAGGTACACCAAAAAGACAAAAATTAATTTCAAAATTCTGGTGTCGTTGTGGTATTTGGGGATTAAAATTTTGTGAACAAAATCTAACCCACCATGCCGGAAATGGTTAAGCAGTATATTCAGAACATATTTAAAAAACATTATGATAATTGTGATGTTGAAAATTACATATCAGCACATATCATTATTTATCTCCTTTTGTAAAATTAAATTTCCCATTTTAAAATTTAACCCTTAAATGCCGGGTGTTGCCTTTCGGCAACATACCCAATTTAGGCTTATAAATACTATTTGAATAATATTGAAGCAATTATGCCTAATGTTGCCAATAAAATACATTCTGAAAATATTAATAAATCGATATTCAACATTTAGATGGCAACATGTGTGCTGTTTAAGAATAAAGATAGATTGTTGCTACTTGTTCTTTTTGTTTTGTTTGGAAGCTTGCGAAATACCCTATTTTGTTCTGCAGGGAGCAAGTAAAATTTATTTCTTAGTATAGTTCCTAAAATTCTTGTGTGTTTAATATTATAGAATTTTATCAAGGAAAATTATTTTTTCAATTAAACACCAGTATTGCCGATTAGTAACAAACAGTTTTTGAGCCCTAAACCATACTTAAAACAAAATATGATTTTTTAAAGTTTCTTCCCATGATTTATTTAAAAAAAGAAAGCCGAAAAACGTTTTTTAAATGATTTTTGAAAACTCAGGCATGTAAGGGTTAATTTTTTCTTTCATAATTATAAGCTGAATGAAAACTTCCTCTTCTTTCTAAAGAGAATATATCTATTTCTTCTTCTCCTTTACGCTTTAATTTTCAGTTACTTAAGTTCTCCCAATTTCACTCAAAGCCGTTAATAAAATAAATCAAAAACAAATCTTTTTCTCATCCTGAAATCATTTTCTGTGCGAGCATACTTTCCTTCGGTTAACGAATATACATAAAAAAGATAATCTTTGACCATATGCTCTTGTTGTAGCAGTTATTTATACACGCATTGTAAATTCTCAGTTTGATAGTCGATACAACTGCTTTTTTGGCCGCAAATATATACTCTGTTTATATTATCAATCGGTGCGCGGCGTCTGTGTTGCTGCTTCTAAATGTATTTTTCCCATTAATCAGCTTTGGCATTCGTGTTAGTACGTTGAAATGTTAAAACGCCAATTAACGGCCCAATTGGCTAGTTTTTAATTCAAAGTTCCATTAAGTGATATATCTTTGGGGTCATAATGGTCCAGGGTACCAAGATTTTGGCTCGACACATTGGCAACAATATCTGACAAATTACTCACTCCATCTCTGTACATCGAGCTGATAACAACTGACTCAATGGGCCCCCCTCTGGCACTTACATTCTCATAGCTGCCAACTTTTACGCTTTCTTCCTACCACTAAAATTTTATAGTGAGTATTGTCTTGTTTAATCTTCGAAATCAAATAATTAATGAAGACAAAAATCTCTAATAAATTTTAGTGGTAGCTAAAAAGCGTAAAGGTTGGCGGCTATGCATTCTTTATGTCTATATCCAATAAAGCCATCGCGTCTTCAAATTTGCAGTTCTTCATTTTTACTTGTCTTTAACCCTTTCAGGGGCAAGGTACTTGTATTTATAAAATGTTGAAATAATTTATTGACACCAGTATTTACAAGAGAGTTTATTTTAAAACAAGTAAAAGCATATTTTCGCATATTTAAGAAAGGTGAAATTTTCATTATAAAATTCCGGTGACAATGTGGCAATTAGGGATTAAAATTATGTGATGCCGTGACGGCATCACCGCCCTTCAAGGGGTTAATATTCAAGGGTTTACGAACCTGGATTACCGCAAACGATTATTTTAAAAATGCAATAATCGCATTCACTAACACATTTAATCACGGAAGTGTTTTCGCTACAGATCATGGTCTACTGTACAATAATCTTTATTATGTTCATAATGTATTTATATATATGTGTATGTTGGAAGGTGATGTGTAAAACGTTAGTTTATTGAAATATTCAAATAATATCAGAATGCCGAAATCATACAATCTTGAATTTAATTCTTTGAAGACTTCTAAATTTACAAAACATTATAACTAGTTTTTTCAAACATACTACGATTAACAGTTAAAACTTATATTGTATAGAATATTCTAACTAGGCCTAACATAGCCAATTGCTTTATTGACATCTCCCGTGTCAATGCTTCATGAATGATGGAAAAATAAGAGACCGACTCTTTTCTTATTTTCAAAGTTTAAAGTCACTGTACTCTTGATCTGTCAATTCGCTTTTATATCTCATGCTTTCAAATCACAGACAATAATAAATACCCGAGATTTAGTTGATTTGATAACGTACATCATAAAAGAAATAAATGATGCTACCTATATTCAAATCCTACACACACATATATATATCTGTACCTTTGAACAAAAAGGGTCAATGTCCATTTTTCTCAAATGGCAGAAAACCCAATTTAAATTTGAGCAATTTTAAGAATCTTGCTACGATTTCAGTACTATTATTTTTCAAAGTTGTACTTTTCAATTCAGTAATGTTTTTGTCACTACAAACTAATGTTACATTGATTTAGTTATTTTTTACATTTTAAATTGGCCATTTTTACATTAATAGTAAGTAACATTGGCCTCGACAAAATATTTTGTTTACAATGATCTAATATTGGGAGGACTTTGTCCCTTTTAACAGCTACTTTATATCAATATCGCATCCTGAATTCATTCGTGCATTTAACTCAAATTTCTCAATTTTGGACATTGGACCTTTTTGTTCCAAGGTACAGATATATATATTACTTTTACACATACACCAGTGCCGAGCGTAGTCACTCCAGGTTTTAATCTTATGATATTAGTTGATCTTAGGCAGAACTGCCAAGTCTCCGGCTTTTTGGATACCAGTATTTTAATACAGAAAATGTGCTTTTATTTAATTGGAACATTTGGGTGATTTAAAAGAACAACATTTTCTCTAAAATGATACTGGTGTGCAAAAAGCCGGAGACTTGGCAACCCTGTCTTAGGATAAATCTTTAGTTATGATAAGTTTGGCGATCTTAAGTATAATTCAAATTAATTTAGGATGAGTGAACAATTTTTATTTCCGGCAACTGAATCCAGGTGATCTTTCTACCACTGATCTGTTGATATTGAGATACAGGAGAAGCAGCTCCATTGAAAAAATGCTCAACCACATAGACACCCACAACCTGTGTGGGGCAACCCACACAGATAAGTGATTGTGCAAGTCGCGCAATTAGAGCTTACCCTTTTGACAGAATGAAGAAAACACCGAGAATCAAACTGTTTAAGTATTGGAATGCTTAATTTTATTTAGGATAACTTGGAAAAAAAAATATTTATCAATGCTCAACAATGCGAAACTTTCTGACTTACTTTCTAAACATAAAATCATGATACATGCACGCATGATTATTGAAGTGATTTGTGATCGAAGAGTTTTTCATTTCCGATAAATTAGTTACATTTTGAGTTATAAGTGGTTGTAGTCTCAGGCCTGCAGTTTCATTATTTACCTGCGCTGTAGAGTCCGAAAATACAGTTCAAATCATCAGATTTGAGGGCATTTTCTAAAAAATATTCCTCCTTTATCAAGAAATGTAAAAACAGTTTCATTAAATAGTTTCTTAGTATCCACATCCTGATTACCGGCGTGGAAAAATTCCACCGGCAAATTCAAATAGGAATTTCCAGCTAATTTAAACGCCATATTCATACAAAATTTTTGTCAAAAATAATTTAAAATTTTCTATTTTTATTTACTGGTGGAAGTCTTCCCCGCCGGTAATCAGGTTCTGAAAATATCTACCAATTTAATACATTTGCGAACAAAAATAAATTTAAAAATATGTCAGATAGTTTGGATTTTAGAACAGCTTTAAAAGAGTTAACGGATAATACGTATCGAATCTATATTCTGTTTGTTTTTTCGGAAAACAACATTTTTTTTTTAAATAACAATGCATAAAATATTCCCACTTTGTCTTTGTGCATATACTTCGGTGTTTAAATAAAATTAAAGTTTTCTTCGATGCAATTTAAATGCAAAATCCGCTTCCGATATTTCAACACTATTCTCATTCATTCCTAGTTAAAATATATGAATTACTTAAAATATATATTCGTATGTTTCTAAGTGTGACATCAGTGGCGGCCCGTGAGTGGATATATTTGGGGCACTAAATGCATAGATGTCCAATTTATTCTTTTCTTACCATTATTTTTAAGGGAAATCTTTGGCTTTTTTTATTGGCAGAACGTTCAGCCATTAAAGAAGTAAAATATTTCTTTAAAAAAATAACGGTAAAGAAAGATTAAAAATTTCAGCCATGCATTTAGTACCCCAAAAATAGCCAACCACGAGCAGGCCACTGTGTGACATAGAGCATATCGAAGTGGTATTTACTTTTCGAGGACGCTTTAACCCCTTGGGGACGAGCGACACGTATACGTGCCGGAAACAGGCCTAAGAATCCTCGTTTATCCTCACCAGTAAAATTTTACTGTAAAATTTGCCTTATTTAATCCGAACATTTTCCCGATTTGAATAGACACAAACTTCTGTTTTTTAAAACCGGTAGCAAAGTAATAAACATTTCGTAAAAGGCTCCCGTCGCGAAGGGGTTAAGGATGCTTATTTCAAAATTCAGGTTGTGTATTTTTCTAAGAGTGCTAGTACAGCAAAACGAATGGAAAAATAACAGTTTTATTCCGAATTCTATTCCAGCATTAAGGTAGTAGGCGGCAGTATCTTTGACAAAAGTATATTTTGGCACGTTATATGTAGTGCAAGGATTAGAATATAAGTGAGATGGCGAGATTCAATGTAAATCGGATATGAAAAAAAAAATATATTGGAGCAACATACAGGAAAACGGTGACACGTGTATCAGAATAGAAAGCTTTCTTGAGAAAGATCTTGCAGTAGGGTGATTCTCCAAAAGGTGTATTATTCCAGTCACAAAGCCTTTTTCAGTAATTGACATGAACATTTTTGAAATAATTTATGTTTTCTATTGAAAGTGAAAGAAGACTAAATGTGTGGTATGCATACATTTTTTATAATTACTTTATATATATATATATATATATATATATATTTCTTAGTACACAGTATGCGAGATGACGCGTCCATGATATGTCACAAAGCCAGTTTTACTAAGGAACATGATTGATTACTTATTTAATTGAAAATAAAATAGTTAAATAATTATTATTCTAGTTACTACTATCTCAAGAGCAAAGTAACACAGCATAGTTAATTATTTTCTTTGTATTTTTGTTTGTTTTCTGAGTACGAAAAGGAGTGTCTCACAATAAATTCTCACCTCCATGAACCAAATAATAAGTTGCATTTTCATGTTAAAAAATAGCAAAATAATTATTATATTTTGTTTCCCATGATGCTAAAGTTAGCCAGTATGTTTGCTATTGTTAAATTATAAGTCAGAAATTTGTTTTTATACACAGGTATTAGAATTTGTTATAAAAAAGCAACGATGGTTATTGGAGATTCTCACCTCCGTGAACTGTAATTCAAGGTGACTAAATCAACACTAAGATATTTACTTATATATTGCTTATGTAATTTTATAAATAGGTGTTGATTTAAGGAACAAAAGAATTTCTCAAAAAAATAATAAATAAATAAATAAATATATCGGTTAACCTTTTCAAGGGCGGTGGTTCATTTTTGTACTACCGAATTTTCATTCCTAAATGCTACATTGGCACCAAAATATTGGAATGAAAATTTTCCTTTTATTAAGTACGTGAAGAAAAGCTTTTGCTTACTTTGGAATAAATTTGTTTTTAAATTCTGGTGTCTGCACTCATTTCAGTATTTTACGAATAGAAATACCTTTCATCTGAAAGGGTTAATATTTACAGCATGTTCCTCACCTTCGTGATTATCACCCCTTTGTTAATTTTTAAAATGTATATTTCAGAGAACAATGCTTAACAAGAATTTACAATGACTGTAAATCAAAAATAGGTTCTTTTAAAACTTTAAAAGTGAAGAATCGAATAACATATAAAAGATGGGTGATGAAAACAAGCTCCAGATAGGAGATGAACTTTTTGTGTTTTCTTATATTCATTCCAAAGAAATTCATTATGTATTCTTCTATAGAATTGCTCCTTAGTTATATATCTAATAGAATGAATAGTTTTTTATGCTTTGTTGCACTAAAGAAACTGTAGCATAAAGTTCACCTCCGTGAGTGATGTTAACTTTTTATCAGGCAATGGTAATATACTTACTACTTAATTTTTATCGAAAACTGGTCAATTTGCACCGTAAGTTTTAGTAAAATATTTTGTTTTTATAATTCCGCTGATAAAAATCTGCATCTTATTTTCAAATAAATCTGTATGTAGATTTTGGTGGCAGTGAATCTTTTCAACATTTCAGCCACAGAATTGACTTGCCCGATAATGGGTTAGTAAAAAAAAAATATGTTTTTGAAAAAAATAAATATAATGTAGCTAAGCTATTGTTGATTTTTACTTGCAGTAAGTGATAAGTTTCTAAAAATGATAACATTTGTCTTGAAAAACAAAATTTTTTACGGGAAAAATTTGTATTCAAAAAGTACACTTTTGGGAGAATGACCAGCAGTGTTGCCAGTGGGCTACTTTTTTTTAATTCAGATTTCTTGATTGCTACCACTTTTTTGTAACGGCAAAATTACCTTTGTTTTCGCCTTAATTAATATGTCATTAAATAAGGCACATTTTACCATTTCAAAAAAGTGGTGTCGATCAAGAATCTGAATTTTAAAAAAATAGCCCATCTGGAAACCCTGTGACCCAGTAGCGTTTATTCACGTAGAAGAAAATCTGCGCGCCTGTAAAATTTAATATATTTTGAATACCGCATTTATAGTTTTTAAGAATCTAGAGATCTGTTAAAAAAATCCAATTTTATAATATTTCTTTCTCGATTGTAATGATATTTGGAGTTTTAGCGGGTCTTGGACTTTACAAACCTAAACAATACTAAAGTTAAACTTACACTATGTGCAAAATTACTTAAAAGATGACACAATATTTAAAAATGTTAAATTATTTTAATACCTTAGAGCTTTCAACTATAAAAAACATAGTCTTCTTCAGAGGAATATAAGAAATACAACAGTTATTGACGCCTAATTTTCAAAATCCACGTAGATGGTGAAGAAAGGAGTGAAAGTGGAAGTTAATTTATAGATCCGGAAACATTGCGAATATAAAAATATGGATATAGGGAAGTGGAAAAATACACGTTTTATCATTCTTTAAGTAAACTGGGCCAAATTCTGGGTATGTTGTAGGATAAAACGTCATTACAAACAGTATTTTCTTTACTAATAATTTCTATTGATTCGCGGATAATTAAATCATGATAATTCTTGGAGGGATATATAATTTTTGCGTCTTCGAAATTAACTTGTATAATCTGCTTCTGGTTAAGTCTTGATAGGGCTGTTGTAGGTCGGTTATACTTTAAATCTCTCAAATGTTCTTTAATACGAACTTTAAGTTTACGCGAAGTCATGCCTATGTATTCGAGATAAATATCTTCTGTTTTCAGTGGAATTACATATACCCCAGAAACTTCATCTCTCGGGATCGGGTCCACTTTGGCACTAATCGGATCTTTCAGTTTTGCAGGGGGATTGGCGACCAAGTTTACGCCAAAGCGAAAAAGTGCATGTCTGAGTTTTTCGAAAAGTCCTGGTATGTACTTCATTTCGCAGTATCTCATATTACTCCGTGGAGTTTTTTGTATTTTCATATGGTTCTTCTGCGAGTTGATTAGCTTATCAATAATGCGTATTGGGAAACCATTCTCAACTGCAATGTCTCTAATGGTATTTAATTCATTTTCAAGGTGATTAATAGAGCAAACACTAAACGCTCGTCTTATATAAAAGTTGAACGTAGCAAGTTTGTAGTTAAAAGGTGATGTACTTTCAAAAGGAATGGTGCTGTTAGACTTATTTACTGTCCTGTAGACTGTGCGCTCAATTGTTAAGTTTGATAAATTTTTAATCAGCATTACATCAAGAAATGACAGCTGGTTATTATTTTCTATTTCGATGGTGAATTTTATGTTAGGGTCCATATTATTTATTCTGTTAAGAAATGCATACAGTTCAGAAAACCGTGATCCCATACTAAGAAAATGTCGTCCACATAACGATACCATACTGACGGAGTTAAAACACTGTCTGTTACAGGGTTCGTACGGGTACCGTTATTTTCAAGGACCAATATCAGAATTTTTTTAACAGAAAAATAAATCTAGTTCGAACGGACGAAATTTCGCATTATTTCAGAGGAGATTTTCCATAAGAAAATACTGGTACCGAAGAATTTCTTAGTCATGAAATTCAAGCACCCGTACGAACCCTGCTGTTAAAATTCTTTCTTCAAATGGACGTAATTTGAATTCGGCTAAAATACTTGAGATGGGGGAACCCATTGGTGCACCTTCAGTCTGCTTATAAATCTTCTTATTGAACATGAAAATATTATTTCCAGTTACTAGGTTAAGTCCAGATTTTACGGTGGTCTTCATTTCTGAGTTTAATGATGGCTCGTTATCAATAAAGTTATTAATGACTAATTTTACTTTATCAACGTCGATTGATGGGAAAAGTGAAATTATGTCAAAACTTGCTAAAACACTCTCTTTATTGAGCTTCAAATCCTTAATCCGGTTAATGAAATCAGTGGTTGACGATAAACTATGGTTAGACGGTGGTAGGAAAAGGTTCAGAAAAAGGAACAAATGCTTTTTCAAGGAAATACGTTGGGCCTGCACATTTTCCAACTATCGGCCTTAAAGGACAATTATATTTATGGTCTTTTAGTCTCCCAAATAGTCTTGGAGTGGTGGCGGTGTTATTTACTCTCAATTTGCTTTTCATTACTGGTGGCCAACATCCTCTATTGATTAAAGCTTCAGTTTTACTCTGGATTTGCTTGTTTGGATCCTTCTTAAGTGGTGTGCATTCCATATCTGTGATGCACGTTTCCATTTTTGCGATATAATCCATACGGTTCATTATTGCGATTTTATTTGTTTTGGCTGTCTGTATAATAATAATATCTTGATTTGCTTTAACCCTTTGAGCTCTGGGGATGAATTTCTACAAAATGGCAAAAAATCACATTGGCACCAGTATTTTCTAAACAAAAGATTCGCCTTATCAGATACACGATAAAACGCACTTATCTAATTTCAAATAAACTTGGTTGAATATTCCGGTGCCAATTCGACATTTGAAGATTAAAATTAAGTGGGTGAAAATTCACCCATCAGAGCTCAAAGGGTTAAGTCGATTAATTACCAAACTATTTTTATTTTTATTTTTAATACTTGATTTGGTAACGAATGCTTGCACATTATTATGCATAACACTTCTCGCAACATCTCTTTTCTCTGGGTCTATTGACAGGGTAACTTTTTCACAATCTGCAATTATGTTTTTGGTGTTTACATTATTCTTAAACATAAATTTAGGTCCTTTTACCAAAACTTCAGTTTCCTTATTCGACATTTCTCTATTCGAAATATTAATATATGGCACAGGTTTGCACTCATGATTTTCTGATTTCAATTTAATTCATCATAATTTCAATAATGATTTTCTAATTTTTCAATTTTTCTGATCAAATTATTGAATTTCTTTTGTATGGTTTTCGACTTACTTTTCCGCTGTATATCTCTGTAATGCTCTGTAATGCGTAGTGCGCTGTCAAAATCTGGTGCTGGTAATGAACTCGCTAATGAACTATACAGTTGAAAAACTTTCGCTGTAATCTGGTCAATTAATTTATATTTTTGTCTAATGCATAGTTTTAGGCAGTTTAATTCAAATGCTTTCTTGAGAGTTTCACAATGGTGACTTGCAAAATAACTTCGGCACTTTAAAAACCTCGGAACAAGATTCGTAGCTTTGCAGTTTTTTAAGAAACGCAGGTTTAAAAGTTCCCGATCTAATCTAAGACGTTCATATTTGTATTTCTTAAAAGTTTTCGCACTCCATTTTGAATCCAGTATCGATTTCTTTACATCAGTAAATAAATAAATAGAAAATAGAAATTTCTATTCAGATTTCATAAAAGAAATTCTAAAACTAATTAATCGTGATTCTATCAATAATGACTAACTCCATGATTTATTTTTTCTTCTGAAAATATACGTTTCATTTTTTATTTGTAAAAATGCGTCCATAATGGAAAAAACATGTAAAATAAATTAATTAAAATAATAAATTTTTAAAGGTTATTATTTAAAAAAATATATTGTGCAAATCTACAGATCATAATTTATTTTTATGTTTAATTTCAAGTCAAAATACTGAATAGTTTTTTGTAAAGTGTACTACAAAATGTAATTTGTGTAGCTTAGTAGAGGATTCGCTTCGCTCATCCTAATAAAACTTCTTTTAACCACTGGAGGGGCGGTGGGATACATTTTATCCCATCTACAATTAATGAAGAAAAATTTTATTAAATTTTACTTTTCTAACTTTGGTGGGAAAAAGTCGCAAAATTGCTTTTCCTTATTTTGCAATAAATCTTTTTGCAGATTCCGGTGTGAATTCGACATTACAGAAGCACAATTACTTGCCCCTCAAGGGGTTAAATAAGTGGTGCCGATCGAATAAAATATTTGTGTAACGACGCGGAGTTGCTGGTAGCCCACAGTCAAAATGACGCGGAGTTGCTGGTAGCCCATATTTAAAATAACGCGGAGTGAAAAGGGTTAATAAATAGAAACAGACATATACTTAAAATAGTGAAGCTTCAACTGTAACAGTTTCCTCTGGGGTTGATTACCGCCGGAGGAAACTTCCACCAGTAAATTTAAATAGAAATTTTCTCCTTATTTGAACGCCTTATTAATGAAAAATTTCAGTCATAAATAATGGAAAAACAGATATTTATTTTTACTGGTGGAAGTTTACATCTCCGGTATTCAGGCCCTCCGTTTCCGCCATGTTGTGATAACCTGGACATCCACCTCTCAGTGTCAGTGAAAAAGATTATAATACCTGGTTAAACTGCCACCAGTAAAAACATACAAACCATTTAACCGAGAAATTTTTCATGAAGCAGCCGCTTAATAAAGGCAAAAATTTTACTTCAAAATTTACTGGTGGGGATTGACTCCGGCGGTAGTCAGAAACTGTTGATCCGATGTAAAAAATCAGCCGCCATCTTGTGACAACCTCCTCAGTTACTTCACCCCAACTCGTAGAAAACACACTATATGTAGTCTCCTCTTTATTCAAAACTCCATTGGTTTGACAAGCCAAAAATATATTTAATTAATTAATTATTATTAAAAAGCTATAATGTTTCACCGTCATCGTGGGTATCGACCACTCTTAGAGCATTTTAAAAGAAAATTTTGTGCTCTTTTTGAAAACTTGGTATGACAAACTTTATTCTGTTGCAAAAATCTGTCATACGTATTTTAAGGAAGCGGCCTGTTGTAAAATTTCACATTTATTTTCTTTTAACATTTACCGGTGGCACTGCGTCTGGACACTGGCCAAGTGTCGACTTTCCGCGAAAACGGAAAATCATTGCAGCTTTTTAATGATAATTAATTTAATTAAGCTTGTCAAACCTAGTCATACCTAGCTCATTTTGTTCATATGACTTTGTACTAAAGATTTACAAAAAAATTTTTCAATTCTGCGATGACAGGACTTTTGATGCCACCGGCTCCCGGAATATATCTTCTATTGTGCAACCGGCGCGGCGAGCGGCCTCTTTCCGTCCGCAGCCCTTTATTCTACTCCTATTCCAACTCTTTTGCGGAAGCCAGGTTCATAGGTTCCTAGCCACGTCCCAAGAAAAAGAGACTCCAGCGGAAGCCAGGTTGAAAAAAAATCAAAAATTAAAACCGGACAAATTTAAAAGGGAAGTTTTACATATTAAAGACAACGAAAAGCGGTAAGAGAGGGCTAGGGGTCCTGAAGCTACCAAACGGCGGTTGGGTCAGCCACTCCTATTCCGACTCCTTTGCGGAAGCCAGGTTTATAGGTCAGTGTTGCCAGATTGCGGATTTTTTAAATTCAGATTTTTTGACTGTCACCAGTTGTTTAGAATAGTATAATTCGCCTTATTTTTCAGAATTTTTAATCTATTTTTAAATAGGCCGAATATTTCTATTTAAAAAAAGCGGTGACAATCAACAATCTAGGGACAAAAAAGTCCGCAATGTGGCAACACTGTCATAGGTCCTTAGTAACGTCCCGAGTATAAGAGATCGAGTATTTATTTATAAAATGCTGATAATCCTCCGTATGTACATTATTACTTTGACACATACACCAGTGTCGATTGCAGGTACTCCAGGTTTTTTTTTCTTAGCATACTAGTTGACCTTAGTATAAATTTTGATTATGATAAGTTTGGTGATTTTTAAGTATAATTAAAATTATTTCGAGTGAGTGGACAATTGAAGAGCTGAGAGGAAGAACATGTTATGCTACATTTTCTTAAAAAAAATATTTTCTCTTTTGTACGAAGGCGTTATGAGGTATTCTATCACATGGTAAAGCTAAAATACCAAAATTCTATTTAGCCTTTAAGATTTAAGACATTCATTAATATTTAATAATTTATTATTCAATAATGTGAATAATATTAATATTTTTTAATAAAAAATTAAATATGAATAAGTTTTTTTGATAGAGTTCAGTACCACACCTGTTAATATTTTAAACACATGGTATCAAACAGAAAATAAATCATTGAAATTGACAACAAAAACTTTCACATCAAATTTCTGCAAATATAATTTTTGTTACATATCATGTTCTTCCACTTATCTCTTCAATTTTTATTTCCGGTAATTGAATCAAGGTGATCGTTCTACCACTGATCCGTTGATGTTGAGATGGAGCAGAAGCAGCTCCATTTAA
This sequence comes from Maratus speciosus, assembly GCA_963932465.1. Lineage (NCBI taxonomy): Eukaryota > Metazoa > Arthropoda > Arachnida > Araneae > Salticidae > Maratus > Maratus speciosus. The sequence goes on from OZ010798.1 coordinate 281,563,829, forward strand.
ATAATACGCGGTCGACACAGACAGGTAAGTGATTGTGCAAGTCGCGACCTTTGTTATCATTTTAAAGCTTAGCCCTTTTGACAGACAGAAGAAAGACTAAGAATCATGGGGTTTAAGTATAGGAATGTTTAACCCTCATCGGTCCTACGTTAAGTCCCACGTGACATTGGTACGTGTGAGATGATTGTATTAAGCCGCTCGGGGCCAGTATCTCTTCACGAATTTCATTCGGAATGCACCACTTTTTTTTAGTATTCTGTCAACACGTGCAAAGAAATGTAGTGAAAAATATTTTTGAAATATAATGCTATGGATAGAATATAAAAATAGTCGTCTGTGGCAGACCTGCGAATATTAACTGAATAAAATTACAACTTAGTGTCGAATTATGTATAAAAAGCTAGCGTCCGATAAGGGTAAATTTTATTTGGGATATTTTGAAAATAAAATATTCTCTGCACAACGATGCGAAACTCACTGACTGACTTTTTAAACATGAAAACATGATACATGTAGTCATGATTATTGAAATGATTTGTAATTGAAGAGTTTTTTGTTTTCCTTTAATTGAATTACTTCTCCAGTTATAAGTGGTTGTTGTCTCAGGTCTGCAGTTTTTTCCTTTCTTGCGCTGTCGATCCAGAAATTTGGTTTAACCCTCCGTCTACCAAACGGGTCCATTGGACCCGACAGGTACATACAAAATATTCATTCAAACCAGAAATTTCTTTAAAATAAACTAAGTATATAAAACAGACAAAAATAAGGTAAATAAATAAGTTAAATAGTTTTAAATAAAAATTCTGGTGTAGAACGTTTTATTAAAACTTGAATAAAATTCCCAGTAGATCTAGGGTTAAAGCGTCAATTTTGACGGCATTTTCGAAAAAGTGTTCTTCCTTTACCAATACACGGGAAAACAGTTTCATTAACTAGTTTCATAGTAAGAGTATTCACGGCCTGATTATTGGGGAGGGAAAATTAAATCAGTAATTCTAAATTGACTTTTTCAGCATGTTTAAATGCCACATTCATAGAAAATTTCCGTCAAAATTAAGGAAAATTTTTCTATTTCTATCTACAATGGAGTTATAAATAAAGAGGAGGATATATATAGTGTGTTGTCTATCAGTTGCGAGTAACCGAAGAGGTTGTGAGAAGATACGGTTGACTTTTTAAAATCGGATAAACAGTTTCCGATTACAGCCGAGCCAAACTTCCACCGGTAAATTTGAATAGAAAATTTCGTTTTATATAAGTGCCCTATTCACACAAAATTTCTCTCACAAATGTGGTAAAAAATTCTATTTGTTTTTACTGTTGGTTGTTGGCACAGGTATTATAATCTTTTTCACTGACACTGACAAGAGGTTATTTAGGTTGTCACAATATGGCGGAAACTCAGGAATTGACTAACGCTGAAGTAAACTTTAAACAATAAATATGTCTATGTGCTTTTGCCATAATTTACGACTGAAATTTTGCATTAATAAGGTGTTTAAATAAGGAGAAATAGTTTATTTAAATTTACCAGTGGAAGTTTTTCCCGTTGGTACTCAAACCATGCGAAAGCTGTTACAGTTGAAGCTTCACTCTTTTTTCATAATTCCACGTTTTTTACTGGTGAAAATTTGCTCAGTAGGTAAATCAGGTCCTGAGAGCACCTGCCAATATAATACATTTGCGAACAAAAATAAATTAAAAAAATGTGTCAGAGAGTAGCCAGTTTGGATTTTGGAACAATCTTAAAGTATAACACTTATAGCGGAATCTATATTCTGTTTGTTTTTTTCCGATTTTTTTTTTTTTGGAATAACAAGACATAAAATATACCCGCTTTGTTTTTGTGCATACACTTCTGTTTTAAAATAAAATAAAAGTTTTTCTCCAATGCAATTTAATGTAAAATCCACTTCCGATATTTGAATAAAATTCTCTTTCTTTGCTAAAAGAGAAGAATTTCCTAAAACATATACTCGAGTGTTTCCAAGTGTGGCACAGAGCATATCGAAGTGAAATTTACATTTGGGAGGCGCTTCAAAGACGCTTATTTCAAAATTCAGGTTATGTGTTTTTCTAAGAGTGCCAGCGCAACAAATGAATGAAAAAAGTGCAGTTTTATCCCGAATTCCATTCCAGCATGAAGGCTCTATGCGTCAGTATGTTTGATTGAAGTATTTTTTGGAACGTTATATGTACAGTAATACCCCGAATTACGTCACCCCCAGGGATGAGAGCGATAAAACCCAAATGGCCGATTTTTACCGCTAAATTTTAATAGTATTTCAAGCATTATTTACTGACAGAATTTCTGAGATTTAATAAAGCAAAGAATGCTATTAAAATTTAGTGGTAATAATCGGTCATTTGGGTCGGAACGCTCCCATGCCTGGGGGTGACGTAAGTCGGGGCATTACTGTACTGCAAATGCTTGGAATACAAGTGAGATTTCGAGTTTTAATATAAATCGAATATGAAAAAAATATTGGAGCATTGTACATAAAAAAGTGATACGTATATGAGAATAGTGCTTTCTTGAGAAAGATCTTACAACAGTATTTATTCGTGTATAAGAAATTTCTGAGCCTATGTATAATGTAATATATTTTTAATTACTGGATTTATAGTTTTTAAAGATTCAGAGAAAATCTAGTTGCAATGTAGTTTTCCTTTTTTACACCAGATGGCAGCAATGTTTTGTTTTTCAGTGACTAACTGCTAGCCACATGTTTTAATAGTCATAAATCTGATTGCATCCTCACATGTTATAACATTGTGGGGTCAACTTTCTGAAGTTTTGGATTTTTGTCTGTAATTGAGCTAATCTCTAATCAGTTTTCAATTTTTAATATATTGTGTGAGGTGTATCTTTCTTTAGATCTCTTGGTTTTTAATCATTTACTAGCTGACCCGCCTGGCGTTGCCCGGGCCCGTAATAATATCCTTAAATGAATCTGAAATTTTTATCGTAGGTTCGTACAGACGGGGGTGGGGTTGGAGACTGTGCAAATTAATAAGGCCCGACTCTTGTTCAATTCCAAAGTTGTGTAAATTCACAGGTTAAGTTTTTTTAATTTTTATATGTCTCATACTTTTTTTATTCTAAATTAATTGATGAATTCAATTAAAATTTAATTATATTTTCAATAATTTAATTTTTTATTTAAAATCTTTAGATGAAAAAGCAATTACAAATACAATATAAACTGTAATACTGAAAAAGAAATAAAAGTGTAAGCAAATATTACTATATAGATTTTCTTTTTAAAGTACCATCCAGCAAATTTATTTTCTAATAGAGTAAAGCCTGTTTATAACGGAATCCTGCAATAAACAAACAAAGAAAAAAAAAGCTCCAGCTCCCCGATCTCCCAAAAAATGCTATTATGCTTTGTTCAATGTAAATAACCTGCATAAAACGGAATTTATCTCTGGTCGTTTTCGTCTAAGCAGGTTTTATTGTATCTTACTTCCGGTGGGCCCGTAATAATATTCTGACATGAACCTGAAATTTGTATCGCAGGTCCGTACAGAGAGGGGTAAACAAAATTAACTTTAACGTCATGACAACCTTTTGTAAATTTCTTGCTGCTGATTAATTCGCATTTCCACTACAGTATTTTGCAGAAATTGCACGTTTTACTCAAAAGTCCCACAGTTATATCCCCTGAACGTTTAAATCAGTAATTTGTATTTCAGAAGCAACGCGTGCATGCTACGGTTATTAAGCATATTTTAGCGATCGCTTGTGCTCTGTGTTTAACGGTGTTCCCGATCCAATCTATTTCGATTTTATGTTCTTAATTCGGCTTCTTCTTCACTTTCAAGCATTCGCCGAGATTTTTACGGGCATTTCAAATGCTATTTTGAAGCTCTATAATTGCAGCGAAAGAGCGAAACATCATGGAGCTCTTTCCTCCGCGGTGAAATGTAAATAAACCCGATCGCCCTAAATCCTGCCAAAGGACTTTAACACAATAACCAATGAGATGCGTTTCTCGGGCGTTGCCATTAGAAAATAACAAATAATAGCGATTTCTGTGCCACGTACGTTAGCGTAATATATATATAGATTTATTTTGTTTTATAATGCGATATTAGGAGTTAAATGTTGTCATTTTAGGATTAATGCCAACAAAATTGGATGAAATAACGCATCTTCACTATAAATTATACCTGCAAGCCCTTCTGATGATTCTGTGGGTTACTCATAGCTTCTTATTTTACATACTGTTTTCCTTTGTTAATATCTTGTTCATCTTTATATATATATATATACAGGGTGTTCCGTTAAAGGGGTCCAATATTAATAGGGGTAATAGAGGAGATCACATGGAGCATAAATCAGTATATAAAGCCTGGTCGGATCTCAATAGTTTTCAAGTTACAGCAAATAGAATGAAAATTCGGAAAATTGTAAAAGAACCCTCATTGCTAAACTATCGATAATGCTACATAAAAACGAAGCACATATTTAGAAAGAGCAGAAAAAAACCTACAAAATGACATCAATTGTATTAAAATAGCAATATTTATTGACGAGTTACAAGCCCTGAAACAGTGAAAAAAGTACGAAATCCAATATACATCAAAATAGTTAATCGTTAATTCCAAAAAGACAACTCTAGCTACAACAAGGAAAATGCAGTAAAATTTGGTCCATTCCGAAAACTTTCGAAAAAGCTTACAATGAACCATATCGGTTTAATTGTGTGAGAGAAATTAATCAGTTTCTTAGTTACAACTCCGCTTTCTTTGACTCTAGCAAAGGTTAAACTCCGCCCATCACGATTGGAAACACCGCCTTTTTAATTACTCTCAACTATACATTTTCGATCATGCTTCTTCTGAGATGCAACATTTTTAATTATTCAAGAGTTGAATGAACCAAAATAACTTTACAATAATAGTCTACATTTTAAAGTGGTCTTTTATTGATGTAAAGCTTAAGTTAAATTCTTTAAAATTAAACTGGTGGTGAAAATTCGGAAATAATTAAAAATATTGCGATTTGTAACTATGCAAGAAGTTTCAATACATGTTTTACATGGACAATTATTGTATGTATATGTGCATCATAATTTATGATAGGAAATAATAATAACAGATAGCATAATAATTTTATTAATTATAAATTTAAAAAAGACACTAAATTTTAAATTAATTCATACAAACTTTGTAATTTACAATTTGAGTACACCACAGTCTGTGACTTACAAAATACTGTGCCAAAAAGTGTTGAAAATAAAAGAAAAATGACAAATAAAGAATTACATTCCACGTACTTTATGACATATGTGAAGCATAGTCTTCTGGCCTACGCTGCACAGTTCAATGTCGGAAGGCAGACGAACGGACATTATTACAATAGGTGTTCGAAGTTGCGCCCATTAACAGAATCGCACAGCCGACAGCGACGTCGTAAAGATTGGCGAACACGCCGAAAAACTCCGACGGAGTTGGGAATGTCTCCTGCAGCGACAACGATTCGCGCTAGTCAATCCTCCGGTGTATCCACAGGCGTTTCATACACCAGCGATTTAAGGTGTCCCCAAACAAAAAAGTCTAACGGATTGAGGTCTGGAGAGCGTGCAGGCCACGCAACAGGTCCACTGCGTCCAATCCATTTCCCAGGATATGTTGAATTGAGGTGATTGCGAACACCTATGAAAAAATGTGCCGGTGCGCCATCGTGCATAAACCACATATTGTGGCGCAATGTTGCTGGCACATTTTGCAGTAACTGCGGTAAGATATCCCGTAGGAAAACCAAGTAAGTACTGCCATTGAGTACATCTGGGAGTAAATATGGTCCTATGAGATAATCGCCGAGTACACCTGCCCATATGTTCACACTGAACTTTTGTTGTGCGTTCGACGGGAAAACAGTGTGCGGATTTGTATATGACCATGTGTGCATATTGTGCGTGTTTACCACGCCCTCTCTCGTAAATGTTGCTTCATCAGTAAATAAAATATTTTCCAGAAATTGTGGATTATTTTCTGTTACATTAAGCAACCAGCGTACGAATTCTGTCCGCTGAGCACAATCTGTTACTGATAACAGTTGTACCCGCTGTACATGAAAGGGGTGCATGTTTTCTGCACGCAGAACACGCCACACACTTTGGTGAGAAACACCGACTTCAGACGCAGCAGCTCGTGTACTCGTGGAGGGGTTATCTTTAAAAATATTCAGTACATCTTCTTCCATTGCAGGTGTTCGTACATGTCGAGGTTTCCCTGCATCAATGCTTGCTGTATTAAACGATCCAGTCCCCCGTAATCGTCTATCGATTTTTATGAAGAGTTTCGAACTTGGGCAACGTCTCCTTGGAAATTGCTCACGGTACATGCGCTGTGCTAGACATGCATTTCCATGAGCTTGCCCGTACATCAGATGCATGTCCGCATATTCTTCGTTAGAGTATTCCGGCATAATTATTATACATCAACTTACTACAATCCCACTTACAACAGCCTCCCTTTAACATAACGCCCACTGATGACTGCTGTTTTATTACACTTTTCTTCCTATACACATAGAAAATTTGCATAAAAAGTACTTCTTCTTCATCATCCTGAAAGTTCATGGAGGAAACGCAGCAGTCACGGAGTTTGCTTTAAGACAAGGCGAGAGCTGCACAATATGTCATTCACTTGACCAGACTGAATAATGAAAGGGTATTGATAGAGGTTGATCAGAAATGTATAATTGAAAGATATTAAAACGGGGTGTTTACAATCGTCATGGGCGGAGTTTCGCCCTTTCCGAGCGTGCAACAGTACAGAGTTGTAACTAGGGAACTGCTTGATTTCTCCCATACAATTAAACTGATATGGTTTATTGTCAGCTTCTTCGAAAGCTTTCGGAATGGACCAAATTTTAGAACATTTTCCTTGATGTAGGTAGAGTTGCATTTTTGGAATTAACGATTAAATATTTTGCTAAATATTTGATTTTGTATTTTTTCACTGTTTCAGAGCTTGTAACTCGCCATTAATTCTCAATATTCTAAAACAACTTATGTCATTTCGTAGGATTTTTTCTGCTCTTTCTAAATATGTGCTTCGTTTTTATGTAGCATTATCGATAGTTTAGCAATGAGGGTTTTTTTACAAATTTCCGATTTTTCATTCTATTTGCTGTAACTTGAAAATTATTGAGATCCGGCCAGGCATTATGTACTGATTTATGCTTCGTGTGATCTCCTCTATTACCCCTATTAATATTGGACCCCTTTAAAGGAACACCCTGTATATATATATATATATATATATATATGTTCTATTCTAAAGTTTTGAATAACATAAACATTCTAGAATTTTTCCGATTGTATACAACATTTTGAATTTACACTCTATTTTTGTAGATAGTTATGAAAGACGCCTGATGCAAAATTCATTTAATGTACTTTTCTCGAAACATCTTTTATGCGAATTTTATTCGGAATGCACCACTTATTTTAAAAGGCAGTTTTACTTGTACTTTGACAAAACGTACAAGAGAAATACACTACAAAATTTATTTTTGAAATATAGTGGTGCAAACAGAATATTAAAATAAAATCATGTTTAAAAAGCTGGCGTCCAATAAGGGTTAACGTTTTAGTAACGGAAGTACTTTGTGCCTCAAAGAACTATTTTACAGAAAAATACGAAACATATCAGTTAGCACGTATTTCACCAGAGTTCTTCAGACTTAAAAAAAAAAAAAAAAAACATCAGATTATATTGATATCAGGGAAAGTAGTTTTTAAGGGTGTTCTAAAATAATATATTTTCCTGCGAAACTTTCTGGCACATTATCGGACCCATTTTTAAATTTAAAAGCACCATTCAATCTTGCTTCTTGACAATGCTATTCAAGTGATTTGAATTCAAATAGTTTTTTCATTTTTCGATAAATTAATTACATCTGACGTTATAACTGATTGTTGTCTCAAAACGATCTTTATCGGGCTGTCTCATACGGAAATGTGTTCAAAATGTCAACTTGATAAATTTTCTAAAAGATACTTTATAGAAAGATGAAAAACATATATCCGAGTTCGTAGTTCTTGAATAAGAATAACCCCCGAACACATGAATTTACAAACAAAATTAAACTGGGTCAAAAATCAGTTTGGATGTGAGAACAGCCTTATGGAATTTTATTTGATGTGATATGTGGATAATTCATGCAATGTAAATACAGTCCTCAGCAAAAGTTTAGACACTGGTGTTATTTAATCTTTAAATAAAAAATACGAACACTTTCGTTATACAAATGGCTGTATTTATTTTTAAATGTACTTTAAATGTTTTAGGACGGAATTAATGGTTTTAATGTAGCATATTACTTAATTTAACTGAAAAAAGTGATATTTGCATATTGCAAAAGTTTAGACACTTTCGTGATTTTTGACAACAGTTCACGTAAAAACGCAAACTTCGAACTTATGACGTCACATGCATGAAGTATTTAATTACACCTCGCAATAGTATCTGCTAGTGAAGATGCCGCGAGCTAGAAATTTTCAGTCAGATGAAGTAACTAAAGCATGGAAGCTGAAATCGAAAGGGAAGACTGTTGCAGATATTTCAGCTACTTTGAATCGTCCAAAGAAGTCTGTCTATCAAGTACTGTCTAAGGGTGACTCTTTCAGAGCAAAACATAGATCTAGAAGGACTCGTGTAGCCAGAAAACTAGATAGTAGAAGGATCATAAACTGGCATCTGGGCAAATGATGATTGCTAGTCGCATTAAAAGTGAGTCAGAGATTTCTGTGTCAACGGATACCTTCGTATATGAATTAAAGAAAGATGTAAATTAGTTTACTTGAAAAAGATAAAAAAACCAGCTTGAAATCTCACAACAAACTGACGAGAATGCAGCGGGCTATTTAACCCTTTCCGTCGCAGAGTAATTTTGTTTATAAACTGTTGAAATAATTGACTGACATCTCAATTTATAAACGAATTTATTAGAAAATACGAACTTGCTTATTTACACATACATTATACAAGAGAAATTTTAATTAAATATTCTTGGTGCAATTTTTCAGTTTTGGAATTAAAATTAGGTGTCCTTTTTTAACCCCTTGCATACTTGCCAACATTCAACTAAACTTCCGTAAAATGTGAGTTGACTCGGGTTATACGTGCTACTAACCAGAAAATTTGTTTGATGTATCATTATATATTTAAAATCATGTTTCTCTATGAAATCTATTTGAATTAATTTATTTAGCAAATTTCTGGTTCGAAACGTGTTTAACCCCTTAATTCTCGCTCCCATCATATTCTCGGGCTATGTCTTTTACTCAGATTGTTTGATTCCCACCAGTTTTATAAAACAGTAAAATTGGCTATATTTTAGTATCGTTTTACCTGTCATTAAATAAGGTGAGTATTTCTTTTTCATAAAAGTGGTGCCAACAAGCAATTTTAATTTTTAAACCGTAATTTAATTCGAGCGTTAAGGGGTTAACCTGGGCCAATTTAACTCACATTTTACGGAAGATTAAGGGAAAGTTGGCAAGTATGCCCTTGGCCTGTAAAGACGTGCTATGTACGTCGCCTTGGTTTAACACTAGAAAGCCCGCGACAAATGAATATATCTTGGTTCGAATCAGAAATTTTTTTATAAAATTAGTTTAAAATATACAAAGAAAAACACTAGATAAATGGATAACTTAATAATTTTAAATAAAAATTCTGGTGCGAAATATTTTTCTAAAATATGGACGGCTTCTGACAATTAATTTCCAGCGCAAGGGGTTAAGGACGCCGCCTCGAAAGGCTTAATGATTTGGGTCTCACTTTGTTTTAATGCTCAAGTATTTCTGGAGTTTCTCAATGGTCGCCAAGTAACGTAAGTCTACATATATACATTTGAAAACAATTTACAGCCATTTGGTGATCTTTTAGTTCTTCCAAAGTAGGTATTTGAGCAAGATAATGCGTCCATTCATGTTGCATACAAATGAAAAAATTGATTTAACTCTAAAAATAATACTGTTTTCGACTGGCCCGCGTGTAGCCTGATCTGAACCCAATCGAAAACTTTTGTGGCATCACATCTCATACGTTTTATGCAATGTTTTGACAATACTCCTCTGTAAATGAACTTTGATCGGCTGTTCAACGTGTTTGGCACGAAATAGACCCCCAAGTGATGCAGAATTTAGTTTCTTCTATGGAAAGTCACATTTTGCAATAATAGCAGGCAATGTAGGTGCAGTTCGATTTAACTTTATGGATATTTTTCTGTAAATAGACAGATTGTCTATACTTTTGCCACAATGTTAAATTTGTTTTGATTTTTGTCATTATATATTATGTAAAGTGTATAAATTAAAATTTACTGTTTGTGAATAAAGGATAAGTCCCTAGTAATACATGACAGTTGAGTTACAACAATTCGTTACACACTTCTCAGTACAGAAGCAAAATTGATCATTGTCTGAACTTTTGCTGCGCACTGTAGATAGAAGTATGAAGAGTAGAATAAATTCCTGTTTTTAAAATACTGGGAACTAATATATATATATATATATATATATATATATATATATATATATATATATATATAATAACTTATACCAGAAAAATATAACTGCTTATTTTGTATATATTTTTAAATACCATCAATAAATGTTGCAGTTCTTCTGGTAATTGAATAGTTTAATAAGAGTCCAAAGATCATCCTTTGGACTTCAGTTTTGAAAGGTATAGTTTATTTTGTTGTTTTTCGATCTGGCCAGAGTAGATACCACGGGTTAAAATAGACAGTAAAATATCCTAATTATTCCTCTTTCGGGGGGGGGGGGGGGGGGAAGGCTTCGGCTTTTTCTCAGAATGGTCTCTGATTTTAAGTTTCTTAAGAAGCAATCGAAACGCCAAATGCCTGAAAAAATATATGTATCTTATGAAGAAAATTGTAATTAATCAGATTTCTACTTGCACAAATTTCTTAAAATTCAGATTTTCTATTATTTTTTTTTTAAATCAGTGCTTTTCCTATTGAAAAGCATTGTAGAACCATCGATCGATAGCCTACCATCTACGGTGTCGCCACCTAACGGGGAAAAACCGCTCAGCAAAATTTTAACACTATTTACTTCTCCATCTCTTTTACTCCGTGGTAGATACAACAAGGAAAGTCTTCTTAACCGTTTCAGGCACAAAGTACTTCTGTTACAAAAATTTTGAACTAATTGAATTATAACAGGCTTTTCGAACAAATTTATTTGGAAAAAAGTAAAAGATTTAAAATAAGACGTAATTCCCCATGTTTACTGCTTTTAATGCATATTGATGAATTTATTATTTTAAAGTTTTCTTTGTCTTTTAATAGTCATATTAAATACAATTTTTATGACGTAATTTTGAATACTTTCCTGCTTTTAACATGTAATCATTTAATTCTGAAATTTTTTCTGTTTTAAATAGTCACATGTAAATAAATTTTTAATCGGAAGGAAATATTATTCTTTGCACTGTTTGTACGATTGGCATCGATTTGAAATAATAACCTTTCCAAAAATAGGTAAAAAATATCTCTTGAAATGATGAAAATTTAATTAAACTAAAAAAATATATCATTTTATTAATTTTAATATTATTATTGATATTTAATGAATTCTTTTTTCAAATGTTCTTGAAAAACATAATTTAATCACAATATTGTCTTCAACATTGATTGAAATAAAAGATAATTTCAAATTCAATTTGAAAATAACGGAAGAAAAAGAAATCTAATAATCCATATACTTTCCCCCTTTTTCCACAAAAATGGAGTTATTATGTTGCCATCAATAGAAAAATGTAATTAAAATTAGAGAAAAATTAATATCTCGAAAACTAATTAAAATTTTAGAATTCTAACACCACTTTTGAAATCAGCGGATCAATTCGGATAATTTGTGTTAATATCACCGCCAAAGGTTATATATTTTAGGAGTAATAGCTGAGAAACACAATCAGTCGTTTAATCCGTCGTTTCATAAAATCGTTTCATGAATTCGTTTCCTTGGATTTTATGTATATATAGAGTAGATATATATATATTACTTTGACACATACACCATAGTGGAGCGCAGTCACTCCAGGTTTTCTTTAACATACTAGTTGGTCTTACGATAAATCTTAATTATGATAAGTTTGTTGATATATAAGTATAATTAAAACTATTTAAGATGCGCGGACTATCTTTACTTCCGAGAAGTGAATCCAGGTGAGCGTTCTACCATTGATCCACTGATGTTGAGACACAGGAGAAAGAGTTCCATTTATATAATACGCAGTCCACGCAGACAGGTAAGTGATTCTGCAAGTCGCGACATCTGTTATCAGTTTAGAGCTAATCCCTTTTTATAGAAAGAAGGAAAGACTGAGAATCATGAAATATTGGAATGTTAAATTTTATTTTGGGTACGTAAACAAAAATATTATTTCCTGCTGAACAATGCGAAACATTCTGACTTATTTTTAAAAGATAAAATCATGATACATGCATACATGATTATTAAAGTGATTTGTAATCTAAGAATTTTTCATTTTCCGATAATTGAAATACATCTTGAGATATAAATAGTAGTCGACTCGAACCAGCAGTATTTTCTTTCCTGCGCTGTCTAGTCCAGAAATTTGGTTAAGTCGTCAATTTTAACGGCATTAAAAGAAACAATATTCTTCCTTTACCAAAAAAAAACGGGAAAGCAATTTTATTAAATAGTTTCTTAGTAAGAGTTTTCAGGGCCTGATTATCGGCGTGGGAAAATTCCACCAGTAAATTTAAATAGAAATTTTCAACTTATTTAAACGCGATATTCGCAGAAAATTTCTGTCAAAAATGAGGCACAATTTTTTATTTGTTTTTACAGGTGAAATTTTGCTTAGCCGGTAATCAGGTCCTGAGTGCATCTACGAATTTAATACATATGCGTACAAAAATAAATAAAAAAATTTGTCAGGTGGTAGTCAGTTTCGATTTTAGAACAGCTTTAAAAGACTTTATGGACCTACATATAACAGGAATACTTGTAATCGAATATATATTCTGTTTGTTTTTTGCGAAAAACTTTTTTTTTTTAAATAACAAGACATGAAATATTCCTACTTGGTCTTTGTGCATATACTTCTGTCTAAAAGTTTTTCTCCGATGCAATTTAAACGTAAAATCCGCTTCTGATATTTGAACGCTATTCTCTTTCCCTACTAAAAGACAAGAATTTCCTAAAAAATATATTAGAATGTTTCCATGTGTAGCACAGAGCATATAAAGTGACATTTACTTTTGGGAGGCGCTTCAAAGACGTTTATTTCAAAATTCAGGTTATGTGTTTTTCTAAGAGTGCTATTACAACAAACGAATTGAAAAAGAGCAGTTTTATCAAGAGTTCTACTCCGGCATTAAGGCTGTAAGCAGCAGTATATTTGACTGAAGTACATTTTGGCACGTTTTATGTACGTCAAAGCTTACAATAAATGTGAGATGTCGAATTTTAATATAAATTGTATATAAAAAAGAATATTTGAGCAATATACATAAAAAAGTGATAGTTATATGAGAATAATGCTCTCTTGAGAAACAGGTTGCAGCAGTGATTATTCGTGTACAAGAAAATCTGGCTTATGTAAAATTTAATATATTTTTGATTAATGCATTTATAGTTTTTAAGGATTCAGAGAACAAACAGCATATTCCCATGGAAACTCAGATAACGTGTCTGTAAAACCAAAAACACAATTTTATAATATTTCGTACTCGATTGTAACGATATTCAGAGTTTATGATTTTTAGAGTTTTAGGAGAACTTGGACTTTACAAACCGAAACAATACTAATTTTCTGTGATTTTTAACTTGAATGTAATAATTTTCTTCTAATATTAATATTATTTAATTTTAATCAATTTTTCAATTAATTTTCAGCAGAGAAATTACGATCGAAATTTTTGAATATTTTGCTTCGTTATAATCGCTTCGTTAGCAATGTGAAAAATCACATGCTTAATATTAATATTAATATTATTTTTATTATTTTGTAAAATACATTTTATTCCAATTCAAGATTCGTAATCCTTTAACTTAATTTTCTAAAGCATAATAGATTGTAAGAAACTTGAAGATTTTGTCTGTGACCGATCGTTAAACACGCATTCAGAAAATTATGTAACAGCGGATTTACAACCGACATCTTCGTACATTGATTTTTTCTCTTCTAAAGTAATAGACGCATAAATAAAATAAAATTTCTAGAATTTTGTCGGTTGTGTGTACACAACATTTTGAATTTACATTTTATTTTTGTAGATAGTTATAAAAGACGCTTTTTTCAAAATTCACTTAACTCATTAAAGCCGGTTGGCATGGAAACTTGCCATGCAAGGCGAACAAAATTTTTAAATATTAATACCAATATTTTAGTTTGGAAGTTCTCATATTATCTAATCTCAGATTTTGAGCGATTAAATGAATCAAAATTACAATGTCGAAAAGAAAAAACAGGTGTCGAAGATTTAAGAGAAATGTAAAAGAGGTTCTTACTTAATGGGTTAATTTAATCTTGTTCAAACATGTTTTCAACTTTTACGCGGATTGTATTCGGTGTGCACCTCTTTTTTTTAAGAAACAGTTTTACTTATGATGAGACAAAACTTGCGAAAGAAGTGTACTAGGAAATTAATTTTTTTAAATGTAGTAGTGAGAGCCGATAAGGCTTAACGTTTTAACCCCTTGAAGGGCAAGCAAAAATGTCTCTAAATATTGAATTCTCACCGGAATAATCAAAAAATTTTATTTTTAAATAAGGAAAAGCAATTTTCATTGATTTTCCTCCAAAGTTAAAAATATAAAATTTAGTTAAAATTTTCTGGTGAGAATCTTGTTTAAATTAGGTGGGATATATTTTATCCCACCGCCCTTCAAGGGGTTAATAACTGAAGTACTTTGTGCCAGAAAAAAATTAAACAATTTTATACAAATATCAGAAAACTATAAAACGCTTCAGTTAGTACGTATTTCACCCGAGTCCTTCAGATTTTAAAAACAACAACAATAATAACAGCAAAAATTAGCTTATACAGATATCAGGAAAAGTAGTTTTTAAGGGTGTCCTAAAATAATATGTTTCCCTGCGAAACTTTCTGGCACATTATCGGACCCATTTTTAAATTTAAATGCACATTATCTCCAGTCATGCCATTGAAGTGATTCAGATTCGAACATCTCTTTTATTTCTCGATAAATTAATTACATCAGGAGTTACAAATGATTGTTGTCTCAAAACGATCATTATCGGGCTGTCTCACAGGAAATGTCAATGTCTTAAAATGTCAACTTGAATGTATTTCTAAAAGATAACCATCCTTTATCGAAAAATGAAAAATGTATCCGATTTCGTAGTTCTTGAATAAGAGTAACCCTCGAAACACATGCATTTACAAACAAAATTGAATTGGGTCAAAAGTAATCTTTTCTATTTGAGAAGTGAGCCTTAAGGGGATTTTTTGATGTAATCTGTGGATTATTCATGCAATGTAAATAAGTCGAATTATGAAGAAGAGAATAAATTCCTGTGCCGAAAATACTAGAAATATATGAAAGGATAAAAAGCCTTTAAATTCCAAATTTAAATTAAAATCCGAAGTTTCTTTCTCCTAACTTTAAATCTCCTTCTAAAACCAGTTTTACCCTTGTAACTTTGTTTCCCAGCAATACATCTTATTACTTTCAGATATCATTTTCGGACGATCTTTAAGAGTAAAAGTGCTGACGTACGGGATATTCTCATTCAGTTGTGGTTAGCCGATTCCCGGGTCGGCCAAGCCCAGGTCTTGCATCTGAGCCTGGACAATCAATCAAAAGCTAATCAACCAATTAAAGAAATGTTTCTCCCAAATTCACAACTATGCCCTCTGCTGGAAAATATGTTAAACCCCAAGATATTAGCTAAAACCCGCGCCAAAAACGAGAGATCTTGCAGATTTGAGAAGCCTATCAAACGTATGACAATGTATCTCCTGAAAATCATCGTACGAGGCTCGAGGGGCCCCCGGCCGAACTCGCGACTCAGACTGTAAGATGAGCGGCTAAATAAAAGAGTTCGGTCCACCAAGCGGTTCCCGAGTCCCAGTTATTTAATCCACTAGTTTTGTCAACTCCTAGATGTCTTTACATATTAAAGACGGCTGTACGGACACATGCCGGAAAGTAAACGCCTGCGACTACGCTATACAAGTCCTGGGAACGCTCCCGATATTTATTCGTTACATATATATATATATATATTTTAATAAATCACACCAAAAAAAAATTATTTTTTATTTTAAATATAATTTTAACTATGAGCTAGCTCTTCTGCTGATTGGATGCTTTTTTCGCACCAATAGTTAAATAAGAGCCCGAAGGTCATTCTTCGGGCTTGAGTTCGAAATCACGTCGTTGTTTAGCTATCTTCTATTGTGGTCGGAGGAGTTTCAGTACGATAGGTCTTCTTAACCCTTATCGAACGTAGATTGTTATACGTGATTTTTTTAAAATCTTTTCTATTAGCACCGTTATATATAAAAAATAAATTTTGTAGAACGTTTCTCTCTCAAATGTTGTCAAAGTACATGTAAAAGTGTTTCTTCAAAAAATAAAAGTGGTGCCAACCGAAAAAAAATTTGTGTAAGAGTTGTAGGTCACGTGGGACGTGATATAGAACCGAACTGGTCCGGATATCAACGTTGGGCATAGGACCGATAAGGTTAAATCTTTATCTACTGACGGTACTTATAAGTACCACTCACTTTAAACTTTTATATCATAGTGAATATTACTAATATTCTAATGGTACTTTGCAAAAAACGCTCTTTTAACTCCACTTTATTCGAATACATGGCAGCAGTAGTTCTAGGTTTGTTATTTTAGAGAGGAATAAGGCTATTTTTGAAGCAGCCGATGTGTTTTTTGCCGACATTTTGTAAAGATTGCAACGTTCGTCTTTTCATTGCTGCAAACACAGTAAAGGGTATAAGATAAGTGTTGGATTTTTTTAATGTGTTCATTATGATCTTAGAATACAATTTGACTAGCTACTTTAGGTGAACGGTGCATGTATTTGATTTAACAGTTGGATTACTCGGTGGTAATTATAAGTACAGTCAGTACACTGGGTGTTGGAGAAAAACTTCTTGTTTACTTTTCGTCCGTGAAGTTATCCATCGTTTTCATCTGCTTTAAAATCTAACTACTAAAATGTAGTGTAGTTGTGGTGAGTCGCTCGTATAATATAATCACTCACTAAAAAACTCTTTACTACCTTTATTCGTAGAACATTGATAAACGTCGATTCTGACACTCTTCGTATTCGAACACACAAAAACGCAATGTAAACATTTTCGTCTGCGCTGCTATGACAACGGCTCTGGCCAGCTGCCATTCCGAACGAAGAATTTTTTCCCTTGCCTTTCTGCGGCTGCCACAGAGTATCCCCCCAGTGACGTAGGGTACCGAAGAAACGATATACAAGTGTATAGTATTTTTTTTTTTTGACTATCTGTGTCAGAATCCACGCTTGTGGCGAAAAATTACAAGGATATTTACATGAAATAAAATTGCAATATATAACAAAATATAGGCATAATGTGTAGTATGCAAAATGAACAATTTATCAACAATTTCAGTAACTAATATAAGATGCCAGTTTTTTAGGAAAATGGACATGTCTGCCCGAACGTGTGACAGTTTTTGTTTGGTCAGGGTTACTGTCCGCTTTAAGAGAGAGTTTTAATTTAGAGTTCTCTGGAACAGTTTTCGTGGACAAGTCTGAAGTAGAAATCAAATGAGCTGGCTTCACTCGATCTATTGATACCGTAGACTTACGACCATTAAGCTCGATTGTTATAGTTTTCCCAGTTCTACTTAGGACTTTGTGAGGACCAGTATATGGTTGACACAATGGAGGTTGTACATGATCCACTCTTAGAGAGATGTGTGAACAAGATGTCAAGGAAGGGTGTATATAGAACTTCTCTTGGCAGTGAGATGATGTAGCAACTGGACTTAACTGCCGCATGGTGTTTCGTAGTTGCGTGACGAAGTTATCGTTGAAAGGTCGGACCTTGTATTCATCCAGCATATCACAGGGCAATCTCAACGTAGTGCCGTAGACAAGCTCAGCGCAAGAAGCTTGTATATCTTCCTTCACTGCTGTGCGAATGCCTAGTAAAACTATCGGTAATATTTCAGTCCACCTACTGGTTTCGTGAGCTTTGATGGATGACTTTAAATGTCGATGAAATCTTTCGATAATGCCATTCGATATCGGATGATATGCCGTTGTGCGGATCTTTCGTGTTCCCATCATTTTCGTAAATTCATCAAATATTGCTGATCGCATTTGTGGGCCTTGATCCGTGGTTATGAGCGAAGGGCAACCAAATCTTGATATCCAATGCTTTAATATGGCACTACAAATTGTTTAGCTTGTGTATCAGATATAGGTACGGCTTCTGGCCATCTGCTAAATCGGTCAATCATCGTTAAAAGATAGCTGAAACCGTCAGATGGAGGCAAGGGACCTACGATATCTATATGTATTTGGGTAAAACGTGCATCAGGAAGAGAGAACGTGCCAAGAGGTGCTTTGGTGTGCCTCTGTATTTTTGATCTTTGACACTTCTCACAGCCACGAACCCAGTTTTTGATGTCTCGTTTCATATTTTGCCATACGTATCTGGAACAAATTAGTTTTGTGGTAGCTGCTATGCCTGGATGGGCTAGGTTGTGCAAATGTTCATATATCAGTCGACGAAAGAAACTAGGAACTAAGGGTCGAGGCGTACCTGTTGAAGTATCACATAGTAGGCTACAATCAGAAATGAGGCAAGGTTTCAATTCCAATTTGAGCAATGTACTATTATGCAGGTTCTGTAGCTCTGAATCATTTTCCTGAGCTTTTGCGAATTCCTCAAAATTTAAGATTGGAGATTTTGAAATAGAATCAATTTCAATTCTTGAGAGGCAATCTGCAACAATGTTTTTGGAACCTTGTACATGTCTAATGTCAGTGGAATATTGGGAAATGTAATCTAAATGGCGTGATTGCCGCGGCGAACATTTATGGGGATTTTGCTTAAATGCATAAATTAGCGGTTTTTGATCAGTATAAATTTGAAAAATTCTCCCCTCTAGCATGTGCCGAAATTTTTTTATTGCCGAATAAATAGAAAATAGTTCCCGGTCATATGTTGACCAATTCCGCTGACTGTTGTTTAATTTCATGGAAAAAAATGCTAAAGGTTCATAACGTTCCTGATAAAACTGCATAAGGGTGCCGCCGATCGCGACATCTGAGGCGTCAACCCATATACTCAACTGAGCGCCTGGAATAGGGTGCCGTAAAAGAGCAGCCTGAGATATTGCATTTTTGGCAGCTACGAAAGCTTTTTGAGCATCTTCGTTCCAATTAAGGGGTTCTGTTTTAGGAACACGGGAACGAGATTTCTTTTTGTTTGTATGGCCTTCTAACAATTTCACTAAAGGCGCAAGTATGTGTGCAGCTTGATATATGAAAGACCTATTAAAATTAAACATACCCCAAAATCTTCGAAGTTGAGATAAGGTTGTGGGCTGCGGAAAATCGATTATGCATTTAACTTTATCTGGAAGTGGTTGAATACCATGTTCAGATATTCGATATCCTAAGAAATCAATGGTAGGTTTACCATTCGATTTCTTCAATGTGCACTTGGATACATTTATGCACAAACCATATTCTGCTAATTTGGAAAATAGTGCTTTTAAATGATGATAATGCTCCTCGGCATTTTTAGAGGCTATGAGTATATCATCGACGAAAGCATAGACGCCTGGTAAATCACGTATTACCTCATCTATGAATCTCTGAAATGTTGCAGACGCATTGCATAAGCCAAATTGCATGCGTGTGCTTTCGAACAATCCAAAAGGTGTGCATATCGCTGTTTTGGGAATATCATCAGGATTGATTGGTATTTGATGATATGCTTTGATGAGGTCAAGTCGACTAAAAATTTTAGTGTCACGTAAATTAGCAGTAAAATCAGCTATACATGGTATCGGGTATCTGTCTTTTTTGGTTTGCGCATTCAAGGCACGATAATCACCTACAGGTCTCCATTCCAAAGTTCCCTTTTTTGGAACCATGTGCAAAGGTGATGCATAGTTGCTACGTGAAGGTCTTAAATGTCCGAGTTGTATCATATTTTGAAATTCTGTTTTAGCAATTTTCAGGCGATCCGGAGCCAACCTGTGGGGTTTTGCCACAACTGGAGGTCCTTTTGTTGAAATAAAATGCATTGTGTTGTGTTTGACAGGCTGATTGGGATCTGGTAATTTTGTAATAGATGGGAATTGTTTAAGAAGTTCATTATATATATTAGCAATATTGATTGTTTTTACATTTCATGTGACCTGTTGTTTCAAATTTTGTTTTTAAATCTCTTAGACATTTGTGGCGGAGATCTGGAACCAATTCGAAATTATGGAGAAAATCTGCTCCCAAAATTGGTGTACTAACATTTGCCACTAGAAAAGTCCAATTAAATTTTCGTCTTAACTTAAAATCTAGAGAAAGGGTTTGTTGACCATAAACATTTATAGGGGAAGAATTAGCAGCCAAAAGCGTTTGTACGGGTGGATTCCGTTTTTGTACATTGTTGGCAGGAAGGATTGACACGTCCGAACCGGTGTCGACCAGAAAAGAAACATTTGTAGTCCGGTCTCTAATGAACAGGCGACGTGACTGTTGAGGCAAAGAATAAGTCGCCTCTACTCTTTGCTGGTTTCGTTTCCCGCCCAAGAACACGGCTTTATGCATTTTTCTTCCCTACATTTTTTTCCAAATCGTCTATGATACCAACAGATACTTGAATCCCGATTATCACTATTACTTTGCCCTCGAGGTTTACTCCAGTTTCTGCGGTATGGGGACCGACCACGTGAAACAGCAAGCTGATCGATTCGCTTATTTAATTTTTCGATTTCTTTCAATAATTTACCCTCTATCGCCTGTTCATTCGAGCAGGACACGGCAATTGCAGAAGCTGGGGAAGGGGTAACTTCTGAAATACGATCTGAAATTTCCGCTGCTTTATCAAGGGTTAATTCAGAAACAGCCGCTAAAATTGTCTGAACAGAATTTGGTAATCGTTGCAAAAACAATTCTAACATTAAATTGTCTGGAACATTTAGGGATTCCGCGCGACGTTTCATACTACGTAATAAATCTGAAGGTTTCCGATTTCCTAGTTCTTCTCCAGACAAGAGCTGTCGTATCTCTTGCTGGGATGATTCACCTGAGCGCGCAATTAATTCCTTTTTTAAGACACCATAAGGGTCAGTAGCATCTGGTTGCATTAAAATAGCACGAATGATTGATGCAACATCGGGTGGAAGATGCGAAACTATATAATTATATTTTGTAACAGATTCTGATATTGCTTTGGGGGTAGCTAAAGCAAATGTGCTTTCGCACATCACAAACCATAGCGCAGGATCTGATCTGTTATATAATGGAATTTGAACAGCATCGACACTAGACATGATTTATGGTAATAAATATATAAAATAGTACAATCAAACCAAAATAAATTCGCGAGTTAAATTTTTCTAATAAAATAACAGAAAAAATATCAGGAAAATGACTCAGAAGAACTTATCTGCTTTCCATCGAGCCGCTGTAGAACGATGTATTCTTTAAAGATGAAGATGATCGGATAACATTCCAACTCATCTAGGAAGGCTGATGCTCTATATAAGAACAGTCCATGGTCACCATTGTGGTGAGTCGCTCGTATAATATAATCACTCACTAAAAAACTCTTTACTACCTTTATTCGTAGAACATTGATAAACGTCGATTCTGACACTCTTCGTATTCGAACACACAAAAATGCAATGTAAACATTTTCGTCTGCGCTGCTATGACAACGGCTCTGGCCAGCTGCCATTCCGAACGAAGAATTTTTTCCCTTGCCTTTCTGCGGCTGCCACATAGTAATGATTACCCTGGTATTTCTTTTCTGTTTCATCGTTATTTTTTATAGGAATTCGAAAAAGTTGTGGCACCGGCTCGTTTTTTGCTATGCTCGAAATTGCATATATCAATTCATATATTGCTTATGTGGACATGCACGAAAACATGTTGTCCCTGGAATATTGACGTCGCAAAACTAAATGACTGCTAACAAAATCGAAACCTACCATTTCAGGAGCAAACAATTTTCAATGCTAAAGGGTTGAAATAAATGATTGGCACCGGAATTTGCCTAACGATTTATTTGTAAATAAGAAAAAGGCCTATATTTTACATACTTATGAATCGAAAATATTTTCTGGCGCCAGTTGAAATACGTTTTCTGTTACGATATTTTAGTGATAGTGAACTGACGGTACTTTAACCCCTTCGGGACGGGAGCCTTTTACGAAATTTTTAATCTTTTGTCACCGTTTTTTAAAAACAGAAATTTGTGTCTTTTTGAATCTAGAGAATGCGCTGATTAAATAAGGCAAATTGTACAGTAAAATTTTACTGGTAGGAAACACCAAGATTCCGAGCGTTTCATGCGGCACGTATACGGGTCGCTCGTCCCCAAGGGATTAAAGTACCACTTTAATTAATTACCTCTAAATAATTAAATTTCCCACGCGTGAGTATTTTTTTGTGTTTATCCTTTAATTTTCATTGTAGTAACTGAAAAAAAAATATTACATAAAAAAAAATTGCAGTAGATCATAATGCCGTAGATAAAGGGTTAATCAGCATGCTCAGAATATTTTTTGTAAAGGCTGATAATTCTCTGTATGTACCTTATTACTTTGACACATACACCAATGTCGAGCGCAGTCACTGCAGGCTTTTTTTAAGCATAATAATTGATCTTAGAATAAATCTTAATTATGATAAGTTTGGTGACCTTTAAGTATAGTTAAAATTATTTAGGATTCGTGTACGGTATTTATTAACAGGAAGTGAATCCAGGAGATTCTCCTACCACTGATCCACTGATGTTGAGACACAGGGGAGGAATTCCGTTTAAGGGGGTCCGAGACACAATTTTTTTTTATTATTATTGATTTAAAATTTTGAATTTTTTTTGTGATGGTTAACCATGTTATTTGTAAATAAAATCACATGATAAAACTTCTCATATATTTTTTCAAAATTTTAAAATTTAAAATTCATTAACAAGTGGGGTAATTTAAAATTGTTATAACTCGAAATATTATTTATAGAATTTCAATTTTTTTCATTTAAATAAACAGAAATATATAAGTTTTAAATTAGATTCAGTATTTTTAAAAATATCAATTTAAAAAAATTAAAAATATTTATAGTAAAAATTTTAAAAAAAGTTGTGTAACTTTAAAAATAATCACATTTTCAAAAGTAAATATTTTTTTCTAATTTGCTGAATCTAAATTAAAGTAAAACAATTGAAAAGACATGTTTCAATTTTGAACCATTTACCTTTAACGGTTCTTGACTTATAACGATTTAAATATGAGAAATGGTGAAAAAAGCCATCATGAAGAAAAACGCATTTTCACAAGAAATGGTTTTCATGACAACTGTTGCTTGAAAGCTATATTTTGAAAACAAACCAAAACGAAAAATTTAATTTTTCCTGTTTTAGTTAAGATAGAAACATGATTTAAATGTCATTTTAAGCAGAAAAACACAGAGAAATTTTTAATGCAATAAAAGTTTTTTGGAATATTTGCAGATTTTTTGTGTCCCGGAGCCCCCTTAAATAATACGCTGACAGGTAAGTGATTCTACAGGTCTGTTATCAGTTTAGAGTTTAGCCTCTTTGACCGAAAGAAGGAAAACTGAGAAGGAATGTTTCCTTACCGTGCATACTCAGAATATTTTGAAAAAAAAATACTAATTAAACTACTTATGTATGTAATAAAATATCAGTCAAATTTAACGGCGGAATTACAGCAGAAAGTGCGTAAAATAATAAAATACTTTCGAGTATTTGGCACGAAAAGACGAAAACATCACGCGATTTTTCGAACAGTACTTTTCCTTGCCAAAAGCAAACGATTTTAATGCACTTGAAAATTGCTTGTTAACCCATTGGGGGACGGTGGTATGTTTTTGAAATCATTTAATTTTAATTCCCAAATGCCACAATCAAGGTTCTTTTACATAAGGTTGTTCCTTTTGAAGGATAGCCAATCAGAGCAGAGCAAGACTGTTACGTCATGTGGCGGACAAGATCGGAGTTCGACCAGCCGTGCGATAGTAAATGGATGCGTAAAAGAACGGAATATGAAGTAAATCAATTTTTAAATAGCAGATCTTCGAAAGTAAATTGAACAAAATCACTTTCCTTAAAATAATTCGTTCAAACACTGATTAGAGTTAATTAAATATAAAATATATAATCGTTAAATAATATCGCGATACGTTTCTTTACATTCAAATACTTGAGTAAATTCGCGAAAAAAAATTTAATTTTTAATGCGTAAAAGTACAAATAAAAACGTTTAAACTATTGCAAAATAAAATGAATTATATGAATATGATGACACAGCAGTAGTAATAAAATGACTAAAATTATCAAGCAGAATAAATTAAACAAATGTCACGCATCAAAACTTTTAACAATAATGCATTGTTCGATTACTGGATATAAGTTTTTAAAAAAATTTCGAGTGTCACTATGCTTAATCAGGATCAAAATAATACAAAAATATTACTCTATAATTAAACTAATTCTATTATGAAAAAATATTACTCTATAATTAAACTAATTCTATTATGAAAAAATTATGTACTATGCATGTATTTACATTATGATATACAAATACCAATATCGTTATTTCATATATACAAAATTTCAGCAAAAACTGAAAAATTTAAAACAACTTCAGATCTAAAATTTCCATGTTATCTTATAAAACACATCGAATATAACATTTCTCCATACAAGTAAGAAATAATAGATAGAAAATTTATGGAGATATACAGATTTAACAATGAATTAACATTTTCAAAAAATAGAAAGGAAAAAAAATAAGAACTATTATCATACTTTAGATAAATCAATATGCGACTAATACTTTTTACACACTATTTTCAGGTAGCAAAATCATTGTCCGCATTAATAAACAAAATTCAATTTTTTAATTTATTAGTTTCAAATGCACATCAATATGATTCAAATATCTGTAGCAATATATATACACAGAGCTTAGTTTCTAGCAAAAAAAAAAAAAAAAAAAACTACCAGAGCTCTAATACTCTGCAGTAATAACAACTAAGTGGTGGTCACTAACCCTTTCACTAACCCTTCCCCCACACACGCATATTTATATTTCATACATTATTTACAAATTTTAAAGCAATTTCGTCTTCCTCAAAAAGAAATTATATGTATATATATGTAATATATTTTGACATATCTTTAGGCATTAATGTATAATAAATGACCAGTGAAAAAACATTAAAATCAAGAGTGGGGAATTTTCAGAAAATCCTACTCGTCATGGACTTGATATTGGTGCGCAGTATTTATAAACTGCGGTCTGTTCTGACTAATATTTAAATATTTACTAAAAATAAAGAAGTACTGGAGTAGCGCTCCTGTGTCGTAGCAAATGAAGTACCGCGCAGAGCTAGAAAGTTTATCAGAGAGAATATTTTAAAAACACGAACAAAAAGCAGCGAGTAAAAACGGCAGAAAAAGTTTCGAATAATTCTGACATTCCTTATCGCCGTTTTGAAATCATTAAAAAATAAAAAAGTTACACATAACACAATATGTCACATATATAAGTGCTTTGGTAGGAAAGAACGCAAAAGACTGGAGATGGAAGGGAAAGAAAAATAAAATTTAGGCATTGATTTTTTAGAAACGCTATTTTCGCCAAAATCCGGAATGAGCCCAAATGAATTCAGACCAATATTTAAATTTTCACTAAAAATAAAAAAAAGTAACGAAGCTGAGCTCCGGCGCAAATTAAGCACTGCTTATAGGTTATTACCTCAACGCTACATTAATTTTCATCTTAAATTCCTTCTTCATTTTATTAATCAGAGTAACTCGGACATAGTATTTAATAAAGCAAATATTATCGCTATTCTGTTTGCGAATCGCCGGTCAGCTAGAAACGAAATGCGTGTCACTGCATCAGCAACAAATGTACAACAGAACTACGAAAAATCGAAAAAATCGCTATGACAGAGCCCCCTTTCAAGGTTACATATCCATTTTCAACTGGGACTTGGCGTCAATAGTCAAAAACATATGTATGAAGTTTGGTTCAAACCTATGCTTTGCGATGAAACAATCGCTATTACATCGCCCCCTCCCGGCGGAGTATTCCCAAATTCAACCTGGACCTGATGGCCATAGTCAAAAACATACACATGAAATTTTATTCAATTCTATGTGTAATTTTATACACTTATCGATGATAGAATATTGAAAAGGGCACAAAAATCGCTACTACAGCACCATCACAGCAAAACACTTATATGAAATTTGGTTCAATTCCATGCATAACTTCGTATACTTTCTGATGATATAATGAGACACACCTATATACGGACTGACAGATATTTTGAAAAAACATGTTTTTCGGTATCTCCTAGCCTTAAAACATGTAAATCCGTCGAAAACCGGAAGTCGAACAAAATTTCGACTACAGTACTTTCTTCTACACTGCTCAAAACAATTAAAGGATATTGCAGTTTTAGGTGGATTTTGTATCTGGTAAACTGTTTAGCTGATTGATAAATAGTCGACAGACATAGTAGGTTATATGAGAATAAATTACACATGTTTGGCAGAAAAAAATGCATTTTATTGCGCATTTGTGTACTAAAGGAAAAAAACACAATTTGTGCATATGAGAAGAAAAGAATAAGAAAAGGTGTTTTCTTCAAAGAAAATCATTTTCAGTAGGGGGTATGGTTTCCACGAACGGCCAGCAACGTTGAACACCTTTGAGGCATGGACTCAATGAGGCTATTAATGACGAGTTGGGGTATTCTGCCCCACTCTTCCAGAAGAGCTCTTTCCAATTCTTGGAGAGTTTGTGGGGGTTGTTGGCGGCCAGAAACTCGTCTTCCTAGAGCGTCCCAAACGTGCTCGATTGGATTCATGTCTGGAGAACACGCTGGCCATTCCATTCGAACGATTCCTTCCTTGAAAAGGAAATCCTCCACCAGGTTTGCACGATGTGGCCTGCAGTTATCGGCCATTAAAATGAAGTTATCTCCGATTGCTTCAGCGTAAGGGACTACAATAGGTCTGATGATCTCATCCCTATATCGGCGACCAGTCAGAGCTCCATCTCGAATGATGTAGAGGTCAGTGCGCCCGTCAATGGAGATGCCACCATACACCAATACTCCTCCACCGCCAAATCTGACACTTTCGTGCACGAACGCAGGATTATTACTACTGCCACGGTCCCTCCAGATGAAAATATGCCTATTATCCGGATGCACAGAAAAACGGGACTCGTCAGAAAACAGAATATTGCTCCATTCATTTCTCCTCCAGTTGACATGCTCGGTTGCCCACTCCCTGCGGTCGCGACGATGCCTTGATGTTAATCTAACACATACCATCGGTCGGCGAGCATACAGACCTACAGCATGGAGCCGGTTTCGGACAGTCTGAGTTGAAATCGTGGTGCCTGTAGCCGAGCGAAGGTGTTGTTGGAGAAGAGTAGCGTTCATGGTTCGGTGTCTCCGAGCTGTTAACGCTAAATACCGATCTTCATTGGGCGTTGTTGCCCGTCTACGACCTTGTCCTGGTCTTCGGCCTGCACATCCACTCTCCAAAAAACGGTTCCAGATCCTGGAAATAACACTTTGTGACACTCCAATGGCTTGCCCTACTTCGGCTTTAGTTTGGCCCCCTTCTAACCTACCAACAATTCTCAAAGCTTCTGAATCTGTCAAATGACTTCGCTGAGACATCGTACTCATCGAAACAAAGCAATCACTGAATGCCGATCATCCTTGTCTTCATTCTCTTTTATCCAGTTGAAAGTCAAATTTCATTCGCTGCCGCTGAAGCGACGTTTTTGACGTCGAACTCAAAATTTGCATACTCCACAGTTTGAAAACCAGAAAAATTTGCATTTGTGATTCTCTTCTTCTATTTTCGGCAAAAAAAATTTCGTTTATATCTTTGTTTTATATAAAACTTCAAATATCCTTTAATTGTTTTGAGCAGTGTATTATAGATAAAAGAAGGTAAAAAAAAGATAATGCTAAAACAAATATTTTAATAGAGGAATTTTTTTTAAGTTAAAAAAATTATAATAACAAAAGAATTTGCGGCGATTTTCCCCCCATATGAATAAAATAAATCCGGCTTTACTTTTTTTGCCCAGTATAGAAAATCCTGTCTTTTTTCAATAAAGTTTATACGGAATTTGCTTTTTTCGCGAGTTTTTTACACGAATTTTAGAGTTTTGAGATTTGTAAAAGGAACTCGGTTACCAACATTTATAAATACAACATAATAAATTTTCTCCTCTGCGAGTTTTGAATTGTTTTTTTTTCCCATTTCATGGCGATTTGTCTGCATTTGTGAAAGAAGTCCGGTTTTAATCTTTTAGTCCAATATAGTGAATACTGTCCTCTTTTTTTTTTTTTTTTTTTTTTTTTTTTTTTTTTTTCAATTTAAGTTTTTTTGGAATTTTTCGCGATTCTTTTATGCAATTTTTAGAGATTTTCGCGTTCTGCAGAAATTTTTAACGTTCGTAAAAGAAATTCGTCTTTAAAATTGCAGCCTAATATAGTAAATTTGGCCTCTGCTGTTTTAGTGTTTTTCTAATTTCTCTTTGCGATTCTCTAGAATAATAATCGTCAGTTAACAAAATGCCCGGATTTTGAAGAATTCCGGATTTCGACGTCCGAATTTATGACTTCGTTCTGTATTTTTAAATCTGTATACGTGTTCTCCGAGAGTTATTAGAACATGTTGATATAGTGCATTCACTAGGCTTTTTTCAAAAAGTCTGTTAAAATAGTAAAATAATTAAAATCATTCACAGAAAAAAAATTCCATCGCAGAACGGCATACAGAATACTATTGAAACGAGCGAAGCGAGGCGAATCTGTCCGCCACGTGACGTAATGCGCGAGCAGTTAAGAAATCTTTTCAGTTGCACATCGCACGAATGGTACCCCCCTGGCCACAATTGTACCAGAAATTTGGTAAACAAAAATATCGATTTATTATGTGTGTGAAATATAGCGTTTTCATATTTACAAATAAATTTCTTTTCAAATTCCGGTGTCATTTCTTAATTTCAACACTTGAGCAATGTAATTGCTTTGCCCCTGAAAGGGTTAATTGATTTTTAGAAAGGGTGTAAATAGTATTTAATGAATTTAAACTTAAACAATGAGAGAGTTTATTAAATACATTTTTTTGTATTACATTTTTACGTTTCTTGCTATTTAATTTTTTTACTTTAAAATAATTTCATATGTAAAAAATATTTTCATATATTTAAGCGTATTCCAAAATAAAGGCAAGATGAAGTATGCTGCAGTTATTCATTTCAATATCAAAGAAGTCGTTGTTTCCATAGCAACAAAATCGAGTCGACAGTACTCAATTGGAATTAATTTTGAGATTGAAACAATTTTAATTAATTTAAATTTTGTTTTAATTCATAATATTTGATAGTTAACTTTCATTATAAATTTATGTGAAACTTCTGCGACGCTCCTGCATATCTACGTAAAGTAATATAATAAACGTATGCCGTATACTTTAACAACCCTAAGTCATTCTTCAGAGATAACATAGTGCAGTCGTGGTGGCGAAGTAAAGGACAGGAATTAATAAACATTGGAAATAATTTCCCTTTCTATCAAAAGAATGGAGGCAGCATCATCTTTAAAGGCGTTTATTGTGAAAACATCTTGTTACAGTTCCACTAGAAAATCAATCGGCTCTCAAGAACTAACCGTGCCACTTCATATTACGCTCGATGATCTTAAAGGGCATTGGAAAACTCACATATTAAAAAACCATACCACCAATTGACGGGGTTTTAGTAACAACACAAAAGCGTACAAAAACCTGCTCTCCAAGCCAAAGTAAGCGGTTAAATACTAGAGAAAACGCGCAAAGGTACATAGCAATGAGCCAACCCAGGGGAGAGAGGGGAGAAACGGGACGGAAGGACGCGCCAGAGATGGGTAAAACCTGAAAAAGAGACGGGGCGCACGACGTAGATGACCGAACTTAATACTTACCGGCGGAAATTTTATAAAGTACACAGCCTAGCCTGCGAAGTTCTCGCAAGGCACTGTGGGATATGGAGTGATATTTCAATGAAGATAAAATGGTATTAATAAAACCTTCGAAAGAAAAAAGAATTTAATGTCTCAAAATGTGAAAGCATAAAGTATTTTAGTGGATTTTTACAAAAAAAAAAAAAAAAACAACAAAAAAAAAACAATGCATTATATATCAGATTAAGGTTTTTAGAATAAGAAATAAAGGAATACGCTGAATTAAAGGCATGGGATTAAAATATTAAGGATATTTAAGAGATTATTAAAAGACAGATAAAAAGGTAGATATTATAAGAATTTGGAATAAAATGACTAAGGCGACTAAGATTAAAGGGCGAAAATTTTTATTATTACATATATACATGACAAAACTATAGTTAAACCAAACTAAAACTGACAAAACTAAAGTTATTTACATTACATTTATTTAAACCAGTTCAATATGAAACATTTTTATCTTAAAGAGCATTTGACATAAAAAAGTATTTTTGAAATTTTATTCCATCGCCAACTGGTGATAAATCGACAAATATCAAAATTTTCATTATTATTTTACGGATGCTCTATCGGGGTTCCGCCGAAATTTTTTTCATAAACATATCTATCCTCATGAGTAGAACATTCTATAATTTTTTTCAGATTCTTAGGAGTATGCCCGTATGACGACCTTCCTTGTGAGAGTGATGCTGTTTAAGGTTTGGAATGTTTAATTTTACTTAGGATATTTTGAAAAAACAAATTCCCTGCACAACTGTGCGAAACTTTCTGACCTATTTCTTAAACATAAACCAATGATACATGCGGACATGATTATTCAAGTGATTTGAAATCGAAGAGTTTTTCATTTTCCGATAATTGAAATCCATCTTGAGTTATAACTGGTTGTTGTGTCAGGCCTGCAGTTTTTTTCCTTTAGTGCGCTGTTGAATCCGGAAATTTGGTTCAGATTGTTAACTTTGACAGCATTTTCTGAAAAATATTACTCCTTTACCGAGAAATGGGAAAAAAGTTTCATTAAATAGTTTCTTAGCACTGGGCTCGTACACGATTTAAGGACATTTTTCCAGAATTCTCATAAAGAAATATTTGCCTTATTTAATGGAAAAAATTCTATTTACAGATTCAGCGACCTGAACTTTCTGGTAATAAAAGACTTAAAATCCCCTGAAACCCTTTATTCGTACGAAACCTCTAACAAGAGCGTCAACGGTCAGATTACCGGCGGGCCGGAAATCTTCTACCAGTTAATTTAATGGAAATTTTCAGCTTCTTTAAACGCCACATTTGTAGAACATTCCTGTCAAAAAAGCAATATTCTATTTATGCGTACTGTTGGAAGTTTGCACCGCTGGTAATCAGCTCCTGAGAAGCTCTGCCAGTGTAACACATTTGCGAGCGAAAATAAATTTCAAAATGTGTCAAATAGTCGCGAGTTTTGATTTTAAAACAGCCTTAAATGAGTTAACGGATAAAAGTTGTAATAGAATATATATTTGTTTCTTTTTTTGCGAAAATCTTTCTTTTTTGAAATAACAAGACATAAAATATTCCCACTTTGTCTTTGTGCATATACTTCTGCCTTTTAACCGTTTAATGCCCATAATAGCGTATATGCTACAACATCTGTTTCCAATTTAGTGGATTTTTTAATTCAGGAATTCTCAACAGAAATTTTAAATAGCAATATTTGCTTTTCTTAACCCTTTGGGAACGAGCGACACATGTACGTGCCACATGAAGCGCTCAGAATGCTCGTTTTTCCTCACCAGTAAAATTTTACTGTAAAATTTGCCTTATTTAATCAGCGCATTATCTCGATTCAAGAAGACACAAATTTCTGTTTTTAAAAAACGGTGACAAAAGATTAAAAATTTCATAAAAGGCTCCCGTCCCGAAAGGGTTAACAACAGATATTCCGCCGTTAAGTTAAAGAAAAATTTGTTATTGAAATTTTCTGGTATGAATTCAGATTTTCTGAATTAAGGAATAACGTATTCTACCAATCTAATTAGAAGGTTAAATAAAATAAAGGTTCTTCTGCGATGCAATTTAAATGTAAAATCCACTTCCGATGTTTGAACAATATTATCCGTCCCTGCTAAAATACAAGAGTTTCCTAAAAGGTATATTCGAATTTTTCCAAATGTGACACAGAGCAAGCATATCGAAGTGGCATTTACTTTTGCGAGGCGCTTCAAAGACGCTTATTTCAAAATTCAGGTTATTTGTTTTTTTTTAAGAGTTCTAGTACAAGAAATAAATAGGAGCAGGACAGTTTTATCCCGAATTCTATTCCATCATCAGGGTTGTAAGTGGCAGTATGTTTTCTTGAAGTATTTTTTGGCACTTTATTTATAGGGTAATTCCGGGATTTATGCCGCATATTTTTTTTTAAATCTACCCTATATATATAAAATCCTAAAGAAACGAATTTATGAAACGAATATATGAAACGACTGATTAAACAACTGATTATGTTTCACGGCGATTTCTCCTAAAATACGGAATACTTTGCGATGAAATTAACACCAAAAATCAGCATTGATTCACCGATCTCAAAAATGGTATTAGAATTTTTAAATTCGAATTAGTTTTCGAAATATCATTTTTTTCTAATTTTATATACTTTTCTCTAAATATGGCAACTCAAATTTTAATCAAAACAGATATACTTTTTTTTCATATTTTAGAAAAGTTTGTATTATTTTAAACTGATCTGGCGGCCAGTTTGGCATCTCTTAAATATATGCTAAGAAATGTATCATGTTACTTTTATTCATAAATTCAATTTGTATTTCATTATAATTTTATTTAATACAAAACTTTCATTTAAAACTAAAACATTTGAAATAAATGGCTTTCACCTCTTTCTTTTTTTTAAACGAAACGAAAAGAACAATATTAGGCACAGATGCTACATACGCAACGCTGAACCTAATTGGCGCCAAAACGGCGTTATTTTGCCTGACATGGTAACCCGGCTATTGTTGCTTATTTATTAATAAATGTTTATTTGAATTCATTTTTTTTTATTTATAAAAAATGCTGTAAATTGTTTTGTTCTACGGTTATTAATTAAACTTTTATTTGTTTATTGTTATTTCATTAAAAAACAAAAACAAAACGGAAAATAATTTAAAAATATAATGTAACCGGTATTCGAAAACGAGACTTTCGCCAAATTGTCGTGAAAAAATGCACGCCAAACCCGGTGCGTATATGACAATACAACAAATCATGACATTTAATTTCAACTTCAAAGCAATGTTTTAGTGGTACAACTTCTCCCGTCGAGTAATTTCTTCGAATTATATACATAGCCAAATCACTCGCCAAATTATACAAATTGACATAATTTTTTATTTTAAATAACGAAAGAACAAATAAATTTTGTACTTCTTAGTTATCCCGTCGACCAAATTACTGTCGCCAAATTGTAAGATTAAATGCCAATAATGGTTGCCACTAATTCATTAATTTTAAGATTAAGTGCCAATAATGGCCAATAAAACCATTAATTCGACGTTTTATTTGTATTTTTATTAATGTTTTACTAAGGCACAGATGTCATGCGATATTTTTCTGACGCCAATGTAATATACGCAATGGGTAATTAACTGGCGCCAAAGGGTCGTATTGTGCTTGATATGGTAACTCGGATGTTGATATTTATGCTGTTGATGTTTTCGCCAAATTGGCGTCGAAAAAAAATCCGGCCAATACATGCGTATATGACATCTGTGCCTTATTAAAACATTAATATTAGCAATTCTGTGCCTTTACTAATTTATTTGCTTTTTCGTTTTTTAAAATAAAAATTATCTCAATGTGTATAATTTGGCGAGTTGTTTGGCGATTTATATAATTTAGCGAAATTGGTCGACGGGATAGCTAAGAAGTACTATAAATTTGTATAACATTAATAAAAATACAAATAAAACGTCGAAATAAAAATCACTTGACGGCGTAAACACGTGTAACTTCCTTAAACTCAAGTGAATATGACATTTACGATCAACCATTATTGGCATTTAATCTTATAGTTTGGCGATAGATTTTAGATATAACAGGCAAAAGATTGGGAATCAAACTTGAAAACAACCATTGGATGTCTTAACAGCAACTGATTCTGTTGTAAATTTTTGCAATCAAAGGGAATATAATGGAAACCCATTACAGAGAGATTGCTACAGGTTTTTTCAGTATAATTCAATCTTCTCTAATCTTTTTAAAAGCGATCAGATTAGCGTGCTTTTATATTCTGCGGTGTCTGAACGGGGGTTGGCGAGCGTGGCTTGCAGGGGGCAGAGCCCCCTAGTTATGTATAAAGTCCCATGGTGGACATAAAATTTAAAAACTCATGCTGTGCTATTTAATGTCAAAATATACAACGCGTGTACTGCGACAAAAAAAAAAAAATTCAAAATAAATTGCTAATATTTTTTAAAATTTTTTTTCTAAAACATTACACTGCGGCACGTCACCCGTACATTCAGGCTGAGACGCCGTACTTGTGCGATAGTTATGCCGCGCTTGTAATAAGAGCAGAATGAAATTATAAATAAAAATATTAAAAAAATATATTCATATCTGGACTATAATTAACGATGTAATAACAATATGAAACTAAATGAGTACAATGAAACGTATTAATATATTGAAACTAGGGGGCTCAGCCCCCTGCAAGCTACGCTCGCCAACCCCCGTTCAGACACCGCAGAATCTAAAAATCTAAAAATCTAATGGGTTTTTAAAATGTTAGAGAAGATTAAATTACACTGAAAAAGCTGTGGAGATCTCCCTGTAAACGGGTTTCCATTCAATTCCCTTTGATTGCAAAAATTTAACGGGGAATCAGTTGCTGTTAAGACATCCAATGGTTGTTTTCGTTTTTGGTTGAAGAGGATCAGTTAAACATATGAAAAGAAGCTAAAATAAAATGAATTAAGTATTCAGAGTCTTTGTCAACCGATATTTTAAAACAATCTCTATAACAATAGCCTAAATCGGCACAGATGTCATATTCGCCCCATATTAGCGCGATTTTTTTCCCGACGCCGATTTGGCGAAAGCATCAACAGCATAAACAACATCCCGGTTACCATATCAAGCAAAATAACGACACTTTGGCGCCGGTTACGTATACATTGCGTGCATGACATTGGCGTCGGAAATAATCGCGCCAATATGGGGCGAATATGACATCTGTGCCCCTAAATCATGTGACTATCATCAACAGTTCCGGGCGGAACACTTTGCTTTTTATACTCTAGGTGCCATTTTGATACTTTAATGTTATGCAGGCACAGGTGATAAGTCGCCAAATATTATTCTATCCCCATCATTTCATTTATATTATAATAGTTCACCAAATGCCATAAACAAATACGATCTGATCCCTTCGCCTTTCATATGAAGGTTTGGAACAATGTTTCCAAACCTTCATATGACGCGATTTTTTTTCCAACGCCAATTTGGGGAACGCATCAACAGCATAAACAACAACATCCGGCTTACCATATCAAGCAAAATAACGATACTTTGGCGCCAGTTAAGTACCCGTTGCGTATATGACATTGGCGTCAGAAAAAAATCGCGCCAATATGGGGCCGTATATGACATCTGTGCCGAAAGAAAAAAAGCCGGGTGCAAATCTCGCCAATATCTTTTTTTCAACTCGACAGTTAGCATTTTTTTTTTATTGTTCGACTGGTAAATTAAAACATTGATTTGAAGTTGAAATTAAATGTCATGATTTGTTACATAATTTAAAATTTCGCCAGATGTCGTATACGGCATGTTTGGCATATTTTTTTTTTTTTTTTTTTTTTTTTTTTTTTTTTTTACGAAAATTTGGCAACCTCCTTTTCGAATACCAGTTACATATGTATTTTCGGTACTACTTAGTTATTCCGTCGACAAAAAATCTATCGCGAACTATAAGATTAAATGTTAATAATGGTTGATCGTAAATGTCACATTCACTTGACTTTTAGCAAGTTACACGTGTTTACGTCATCAAGTGATTTTTATTTCGACGTTTTATTTTTATATTTATTAATGATATACTAATTTATTTGTTCTTTCGTTATTCAAAATACAAATTTTGTCAATCTGTACAATTTGGCGAGTGGTTTGGCGTTTTATATAATTTGCGAAATTGGGTGACGGAATAACTACTGCATTGTACCGCATTTTTTAATTATTTTCAAAAGGAAATAGCGAAAAAAAAAATTAATTACTATAGAACAAAATAATTTATATAAATTTAAAAAAGAAATAAAAGTAAATATACATTTATTATTAAATAAACAACAATAGCCGGGTTACCATGTCTATCAAAATAATGCCATTTGTGCGCCAATTAGGTACCCCGGTGCGTATATGACATCTGTGTCTAATATTTTTATTTATTTATTTATTTTTTTTATTTTTTTTTTTTAAGAAGTGAAAGCCATCAATTTAAATGTTTCATTTTTAAATGAAAGTTTTGTATTTAATAAAATGATAACGAAATACAAAAAAAGCATTGTTCTTAGCATAGATTTAAAGGAGGCCAAACTGTCGCCAAATTAATTTAAAATAGTAACCTTTTCTGAATTATGAAAAAAAAAATTCTGTTATGATTAAAATTTGAGTTGCCATCATTAGAAAAAATGTATTTAAAATTAGAAAAAAATTAATATTTCGAAAACTAATTCGAATTTAAAAATTCTAATACCAGTTTTGAGATCTGTGGATCAATACGGATTTCTGGTGTTAATTTCATCGCAAAGTATTCCATATTTTAGGAGAAATCGCCGTGAAACAAAATCAGTTGTTTTATCAGTCGATTCAAAGAATCGATACATTTCAGGCGTTTCATATATTCGTTTCATTAGGATTTTATATATATAGGGTAGATTAGTAATTCTTGCCTACTTTCACTATTAAAATTATCGACTTATTTTTTTTACATTAAATTTTGTTATTTCAGCAACAACGTAACATCAATGTATTAGACAGGGAAAAGAAAAAAAGTAAAATTGTATTTACATAATTTATTTGTTAACCCTTTCGGGACCGGTGGTTTTTACACGAATTTTATTCGGTTGGTATCACTTTTTTAAAAGAAGTCAACTTTACTTAGACAATCTTGAAAATGCCCCAATTAAACAAAGTAAATATTACTTTTCTTTTTTACTGGTGCCAAAAAGAAATTTTGTAAGCTCTTTATGAAGGTACTTATATTCACCTATAGTTCCGAATGGGTTAAGTGACCTGTTTTTTCGACTACAATCTACAGAAAAAGTGTTGAAAAAGTACAGTATTTATGTAACTACATTTAAACACATGATGCAACGAAGCCAATTACACTTCCTCTTTTTTGGAGTAGTTTGCAAAGAAACACTACGTTACGCGTAATCCAATTTTTCATTATTATCATCTTGACTTGCATCTTTCTTGCCCTTCTTACTTTTTATTTCCCCCTTTTCTCCTTTGGTTTTAGTAAACTTGATAACATGCCTAACATGATTTGTCTGTGTAAAAAGAAAAGGAAAAGTTAATAACACTTAATCATTCCGTACAAAAGAAACTGCGGCATGTATACCGGAATAGCAGTGCAGCATGTATCTCATTTTGCATGGTGCAGACGTCGGCCATCACAGTTACCTGCCATCGCTAAGGGGAATGGCGTAACCATACACACAGTACTCTATACAAACGCTACACTTAGTTTTGACTTCGAAATCATGCATGCATTTAGTAATTAGTGTATGAAAAATATTTAAACATAACATGTTTAAAAGTTTGGACAGTGATATCATGCCCTTACGTCAAATTAAGGATTGTACTTAGACAAGTACACATGGAAATGGGATTCACGCTATACACTGGTTAAAATAATCTCATTGCGCACCTATACTGTTCGTTTGACGACTATCTATCGATAATTACAAGAAGTACAAGCGGTGCGGCCTCTATCCCGTATGCGGCGACTCTTCCGAAGTTACCCTACTGTAAATGCTTAAAATACATGTAAGATGGAGAGTTTTAACCCTCAAATGCGTGATTTTTTATTTTGTTTCGAAAAAATTGTATATGATTCTCTGAAAGGTTTATAACACAGAAAAAATAATGAAAATGGTTTGTATAATTATTGCTTGTATTTCCTTGTGAATATCTCGAAATTTCGTTCGCGAAGTTTTTTAGGGTTCCGTACTTAAAAAGTAAAAACGAAACTATTATAATATCACTCCTGTGTCTGTCTGTCCATCTGTCACAGCCATTTTACTCGTAAACTATGGAACGTGGAAAGTTCAAATTGACTGGTGTAATAGAGGCAGGGCTCGCACCGTTCCTAAAATTTTCGCACTTTACTACCAGTATTCTAAATAAGAATTCTTCATGGTAGGTTCCTTTAACATCTATAATACAATTGTACAACAAAGATTATCGTTTTAATTTAGTGGTAGCAAAGTGCGAAAATTTTAGGAACGCTGCGAGCCCTGTAGAGGCTATTGACCGACATATTTATAGATTATTAACCATTCACAAATAATGAAAAACTTAGCGGCGCTAATTAAGTTACTTGAAAAGATATCTTTTCTTTGTATATCGTGTGGGATTTCGTGGGAAAGGTTTCGTAACACTGAACAAAAAATACATTTCTTTTAATTTTAGGTATTATATTTTAGGAGATATCGTCGAAAATGTAATGCAAAAATATGTCCCCTCCCCTTTATTTGGAATCTACTGAAACTAAAATTAGGAAAAAAATTAATGGTAGTAGAAGTTAATTTACACATTGCAAAAAATTAACGATCACCCTAGGTCACATATTTTGTATAAAATCGCATTTTCCGTTATACACAAATTTCAATTACGGCCGTTCAGCAAAAGAGTTGAGGAACGCTGGAGGTGCTTATCGTTATAGAAGTATAAAAGGATTGATGATAATGATTGATGAAAAAATTGCGGGAAATTAGACGATATATTAACCTTTAAGGGGGTCCGGCACACATTTTAAAATAATTTTTATTAATTGAGGTAAAATTTTGAATTTTTTTGTAATGGTTAACCTTATTATTTGTAAACAAAATCACATGATAAAACTTCTCAGAATTTTTCTTTTAATTTAAATTTAAAATTTATTAAAAAGTGGGGTAATTTAAAATCGTTATAACTCGTAATATTATTTATAGAATTTCAATTTTTTTTTCATTTAAATAAACAAAAATATATAAGTTTTAATTTTGATTCAGCATTTTTTAATATATTAATTTATAAAAATATTAAAAATATTTAACGAAAAAATATAAAAGAAGGGTTGCAACTTTTAAAAACAATATCATATTTTCAAAAGTAAGTATTTTTTTCAAATATGCTGAATCAAAATTAAAGTAAAACAATTGAAAAAGACATTTTCCAAGTTTGAATCCTGTATCTCTAATGGTTCTCGAATTATAAGAATTTAAATATGAGAAATGGTGAAAAAACCTATAATGTAGAAAAACGCATTTTTACAAGAAGTCGTTTCCATGACAGCCATTGCTTGAAAGCTAGATTTTGAAAACAAACCAAAACGAGAAAATTAATATTTTTTGTTCTAATTCAGATAGAAACACGATTTAAATGTCATTTTAAGCAGGAAAAAACAGAGATTTTTTTTTTTTTTTTTTTGAAATAAAATGTTTTGCAAAATTTGAAGATTTTTGTGTCCTGGACCCCCTTAAAGACAAGGACGGTTTGAACATACATAATGGCACTGGCAGCTCTATCGCCATCGGCTTTTAAAACCTAGATAACATTTTTAATCCCTTTACCTACAATTTACGCCCCTACGGGATCGCGCAGCCTTCGAACCATTTCACATTTCGGCAAATCCGTTGTACCACTAAAATCCAATGGGGATTTTCACCTTGTTTAATCATGAAAATTCGACGATTAAATAAGTCAATATTTACCATAAAATTTTAGTGGTAAGAAGAATTTACATTTGGCTCTATCAATGACTACGGGCTAGGCCGTTGATAATCAGTTTTAGCCCGAATACAAGACCACGAGACTCACACGTTGTTGTTCGTTAAGGGGTTAATGATATATTTGTGTAATGTAATGCACAGTTACTAATTGATATATTTATTGTACGTAATCTTCTGTATGCGAGTAATACCCGCACTATAATTATGCTGTTATTTTAAATACGATTTCCTGATTCCCACAAATTCTTAAAAATAGAAATGTCATTCTTATTTAACCCCTTAATGATCGCTTAATATTCGGAAAAACAATAAAAAAAGTACCTATTTTTTATCACTGAAATTAATTAATTATTAGGTTTCTAAATAAAATATGCAATTAGTTTTTGTAAGGCGAATAAAAATGTTATAGAACAAATTCACATTTATAGAAAATCCATCATGCCAGAGTTCTGGGTCTTAATGTTTGTTTTACACCATACAAATTAATAAGAACATCTTAGATCTTCATTTATCATCAGCACACAAATATTTACAAAAAAATATTTGAAATAATATATATATACATTAAATTTTGATTATTAATCATTTTATTAAGCGTTTTATTTCGAAACATGCAATACAAAGTCCAACGTCACAAGAAGTCGTGCCAGAAACCAAACCCAAACGAAAATATTCAAAGATTTCAGACGGAAATTGTAGTTAAATTTTTCTGGTTTCAAAAATTTTTTTACAGCAATTAACCCTTTAGTGCGCAGCTTTGCATATATGCAAACAAGAGTGTTTTGAATTTGGCAGAATTTTTTTATTTGTATGTACCTAATTCGCACCAGAAAATTAAAATAGCAATATTTTCTTTAATTAATAACAGACATTCCGTATTTAAATATCATATTTCCATATAACATCAGACGTCGGCGTTGGAGCTCTGTTATGAGGTGGACGTAAGAGGTGATTGCTCCATCGCATGTTATATTTTTAGCAGTATGAATGGCAGGTGGTGCGGTTCGTTAGAATAGTTTTCGCTCGCTATTTAGTGCTGCATTATGACGGCTACAGATGATCAAGATTATTATATTAAGGAAGTTATCGACAAAATATGTAATGGAACGTTAAACAGCAATTTCAAGGACCAGTTTGACAGATTTTCTTCAGATTTTGAAGAATATGCTAAAACTATATTGGGTGATTTTTACACATTAGTGGATCAATATATTTTGGACATAAAGGCTAAAGACGGCTATTCTGCTTCTGCTTCAGAGCAAGAAGAGGTAAGGAAAACTTGCCATGATGCTTTTACTTTGCTTAGGGAGCCAACCCATGATAATTTGTTAAATTCAGCTATCTTTAGTTTTTTCTGCTCTGTTAAGTATAAGAAAACTCCTAATTTTTTTCTTACTAACACTAATCTTAAAAAAGAAATTTTCAACGCTGTTAAGAAAGGAGTTAAACGACCTATTTCGGAGGAGAGTTCTCCTATCCCACTTAGTAATAAATATAAGAATATCGCTAGCGAAGTTAACCTAACTGAAAATGTGGATATGGATGAATCAAATGTTAGTGAAAATACACAGGATACTGTCAAAGTTAAAAAATCTGTTAACCCTTTCTACGTCGAAGTCGACAGCAATTGGGCGACGGTTGCCCATGAAATTACGGAGTTAAACTCAGAAAAACCCAAAATAATGCTAAAAGGCGAACGCATTGTTATACAATGTAACTCTGATAAGGACTTTAAAATTACTCAAAAATGGTTAGACCAAAACAAAAAGAAATATACCACTCTAGATCCTAAAGAACTTCGACCCATAAAAATATGCATTAGGGGCCTCCCCTGTTACACCGATACTAAAATAATCGAAGATAGTCTCAGGGAGCATAGTTTCGCAGTCACTAGGGCTGCCATGCTTAAAAATCGTAAAACTGGCCAACCAATGCCGATATACATGGTAAATGTTATACCACGTAAGAACTTTGAAGAAATTTACCAAATCAACGTTAA
This sequence comes from Maratus speciosus, assembly GCA_963932465.1. NCBI lineage: Eukaryota > Metazoa > Arthropoda > Arachnida > Araneae > Salticidae > Maratus > Maratus speciosus. Next base: position 281,606,096 of record OZ010798.1, read on the forward strand.
ACATCACATTTCAGTTAAGATTGAAGCTTTTACTAGCAAAAATCGTGTAAAACAGTGTTACAAATGCCAAGGTTACGGTCACGCATCAGAAGTGTGTGGCTTCGATGTTAAATGTGTAAAATGCGGAGATCTACATTTAAGTACAGATTGTCCCCACAAGGGGCGTATTAAACCCACTTGTGCCAATTGTGGACTCGGGCACCCAGCGAATTTCCGCGGTTGTCCAAAAAATCCCTATAGACTAGGAAATAAACAAAACCGTAAAACAAGTAATAGCGTCAGCAATCTATCCCAAGAAACCCAAATCTTAGCGGATATATTTAAGCATTATAATTATACCAAAAATACTAAAGACTCTGAACCCTCTACTAGTAATAAAGAATTAAACTCTGATATTAACGATAGTACTACCGCAAACACCCATTCCTCCAATACTAAAGAAAATTCTAAAATTCCTACAAATTACACCAATGATATAAAAGACATTCTTAATACTTTCAACGAAGTTAAATAAATTTTTCAAATCACTAAATTCCTAAAATGTATAAAGAACATCTCAACTCAGACTAAGAAACTCGATAATCCGATGCAAAAATTGATAGTTATATTAACTGAATTTGATAAACTTGCAAGTCATATCGACATTAACGAAGATTAAGCTCTTCATTTGCTAAACTTTTTGCTTTCTTTTTGTTTGTGCTGATTGTTTAAAAACTTTAAAAAAAAAGAAACTTCTTTTTTTGTATACTATGCTCTTCTCATGATATTATTCTTATTTTTACATTCTTTTTGTTTTATTCATCTCAAATTACTAGACTGGGTGGACGCCGTCCTCTTGCTGTCGTTTGCTCCCCTCGGCTTTTGCGTTTAACTGTTTATTTAGTTAGAACTCTTCTCATTGTAGCTTTTTCTTGCATTTTTATTCTTTTTTCCTTGCAATAATTTAAACTCTCTTGTAAATAAATATGTATATATTTTTGTTGATTTTCATTTCTTCACTGTGTTAAACTTTTTGCTTATCCAGTTATATTAAATGTATGGTCTCTGAATTGAGTCTTTTTTTAATGGGCTTCCTTTGGTAGCTTTTTCGCCTGTCCTGGACATTTATGTGGATCATATGGAACATTTTTTTGTCTTCTACTAGTTATACTAACATTTTTTTTTTAAAAATTGTCTATCTTCTTAGCTTTTACTCTCTCTTTCTCGTGGCTACAGCCGCGTTTAAAGGCTCTTTTTTCTATGGCTCCCATTGCATTGTAACACGATATATTCTTAGCCTGGATGTAAAGTTGCCATGCAACTAGGGAATCCACACACCTGCTTTATTGTTCCATTGTTCGTATTTAAATAAAGCGAAATTAACCATTGAAACTTTCTGGTGTAAAGTCAGATTCTCTGAACTGCGTAATTTCTAGAACGTATTGTATCATGGGAATGAAAACGTTAAAGGTTATGTTTTATAAAATAAATAATTATATAAAATAAGGTATTTGGAGACATACTTATTAAAATATTTACTAATTTGTAATATTTTAGCGAAAAACAGCCACACGACAGTGATTTTTACATGTATTGCAGATGTGCAAAAGAATAAAAGATTGATGTATTAGATGAAAAATACATCTCTGATTTTTTTCATTATTTTTCCTGTGTAATAATCCTTTTAGAGAATCATATATATTTATTTCAAAACAAAATAAAAAATCGTGCATTTAAGGGTTAAATCTCCAGCCCGAAAATATGACAGGCACAAGAAATAACGAACGACATCTCAGACCGTGATATTGACGGAGAGCGAGAAATAAGGGGTTAATGGCAGATTAAATGATGGGCAAAGTTGCAACCATGTTCTGGGTGTGGAAGAGGATAGAAAGTGGGAAATACCGCTTGTACGCAACGTTTAAATAATGACAAAGTTATGTTAAAATGTGTTAAAGTTGTGTCTTTTCTGCATAGGTCCAGCAGTTCAGTCCCATCTATCGATGTTACAGTCGTGTGTTTCCAGCAACCTGGCCATCTCGTTCTCCGGATCTTAATTCGTGTGATTTTTGGCTGTGGTGACACTTAAGAAGTTTTGTTTATAGAGGACATCTGGTAACCTTGGCCGACTTGCAAGAATGTACAACTCTGCATGTGCGAAGTATCTCAGTCGACCACTTATGGTCAGTAGTTGAACAAGCTGTCGACAGACTGTCGATTTTACATCATCAAGAAAGGATACTATATTGAGCAGCATTCCGGGCGTCGATAAGTCCCTCATCACATTAATGTTTGATGCATAAATACGTACACATATAAATAAATATATACATCGTATAAATACATACATACACATTGTCAAATATAATGTGTTAAAGATGTGTCTTTTCTGCATACGTCCAGTAGTACAGCTCCATCTATCGGTGATTACAGAAGCTATTTTTTCACATAATGTGCTTTCCCATATCTTGAATAGTATTAGGGCCGAAGCGTTATAAGTAAGCGAACAAACTTAATGCTGGAATCAGGCGTAAATTAACACAGTTGCGCCGCCTTGTGGACGGAGCGATAGTTCACATACGCGGCCTTTCAGTGTGGCGCGTATTTTCTAAATCTTTAGTCACTCATGCAAATGAATTTCGTTTGCCACAATTATTGCAAAATTATGGCGTAGCGAGAGGAGCATCCATATGCACTTGACACCACGAAGTTTTCTTCGCCTTGTCAAACTGAACAGGTACTGAACAGGTAATCAGCATTGAGGGGTTTCCTAGCTGATATCAGCTTAACACCCAGACTAGGAAATTAGAATGTCTTATGTTTTAATGAGCCATTGGGATAAAGTTAAACTGTAGCAATGCTACTATAAGAATATAGAAGTTTACAAGAGAAAAAAAAAAAAAAAAGAAAATTAAGGAATAAAAATAAATTTAAGTAAAAACTTAAGAAGAAAGTAAGTTAACAATAAATCTTAAGAAAATTTACATGAGTCTTAAAGTAATTAAAGTCTAACTGTAGTTGTAGAACTACTATATGGATATTTGAAAGTTAAAGTTAGTACTGTTCAGTGAAACACTCACCAAGCAAGGGCAAGAAAAGCTAGGGTGGCAAGACCATAACATCCAACCAAAAAAAAAAAGGGACAATGTGTTTTTATGGTCTCTATGTATATAGAGATTTTTTTTTTTTTTTTTTTTTTTTTTTTTTAAGAAAAGTAAATAGAAAGAAAAAAAAAAAAAAAGAGAAGGCAAAATTAGCGAGGAGAACTCAGATGTTACTGAGTGTCCATAATTATTGAAAACCTGGGCCGTTTCCGATGGTGGGGCTCAAAAGCGTCATAATCCGGTAGCTCCGCTACAATTTCATTAGGGAGGTCAAAAATTTTTTCATAAAATTTTTTGGCTAAGTCGTTTATGCGTTTACGTAATGTAGTAGTTTTAAGGTCTCTACGGACCGTGGAGTTGCGAAGGTAACGAGTCCCCTTGTCAAAGGCACTTCAGTTATTAATCAAGGTGAAAAAACTTTACAATTTTAGTGGTGTGAGTAAGAAAACAGTTAGGTATTTACCTGAAGTTCACACTCCATCCGCTACGTGGCGCATGACCTTGATTGATGTGGCCTCGCTTTTAAACTTGCGGTTATTTCTCCCATTTAAGATAGTGCACTTACTTATATCGCTTTGTATTAGGGCTGCCACATGTGACTATTTTTTAATTCAATACCGCACCACTTTCTCAACAAAAAAATCTTTGATTACCATTCGACGACATTTGCAAGAGAAATATACTACAAATTATTTTGTTTTAAATAGTGGTACGAATAGAATAAAAAAGTAGTCGCCTGTGGCAGTTCTGTAGTATGCGTACAAAATTTGAACCTTATACACCGAGTAGTACAATTTATAGAGATATCAGAGTAAGGTGTTTTAATTCTGGCCACTCTATATACAGTGGCTCCCAAAAGTGTTCGTACACTTCAGAAATTTATAGTAAAATGGAATTTTCCTGGAATCGAAATCGAATATGACGTCCAATTCTTTTTTCACATCATTTTTATGTTATTCTAAATAATGTTCAACATTTATTTATTTTTTCTACTGACTGATTATCTTTTTACATAAAAATGAAAACGGAAGGAGGCAGAGAAAGAGTATGCCACAAAAGTCGTAAGGAACGACTAACAGCATTCAAAAATTATCTTTCATCATAGTATTGGTAAATCATTTCGGAATATTGCTAAATTAGTTTATTTAACCCATTGTATGGTGCAGTATGTGATAAAACGCTTTAACACGTTCATGCCGGCACGGTGGATCACATTCGACTGTCTCAGAGTTGTCAAGTCTCCGGATTTTTCCACACCACTGTTATTTTAGAGAAAATTTTGTTCCTTTAAATCACCCAATTATTCTAATTAAATAAAGCAACATTTTCTGTATTAAAATACTGGTAACCAAAAAGCCGGAGACTTGGCAGCTCTGAGACAGTCGAGTGTGACCCACCCACGGAACTACGAATAAAGAGGAATTGCCATATCCTTAAAATAGTGAAGCTTCAACTGTAACCGCTTTCGTAAGGAGTTGATTACCACCGGAAAAACTTCCACCAGTAAGCTTAAATAGGAATTTTCTCCTTATTTAAACTCTTTTTAATGCAAAATTTCAGTCATAAACGATGGCAAAAAATATATATTCATTTTTACTGGTAGTTATTTACTTCGGCAATAATCAGGTCTTGCGTTTCCGTCATAATGTGACAACCTAGACAACCTCCAGTCAGTATCAATGAAAAAGATTGTATTACTTGGGCAAACTGACTCCAGTAAAAACAAATATAATATTTCACCACATTTGTAAGAAACATTTTTCGTGAATAAGGCGCTTAAATAATTCGAAACTTTCTTCTCAAATTTACTGGTTGATGTTTGCCCCGACGGTAATAAGAAATTTTAAAAAGAACAGCAGCCATTTTGTGACAACCTCCTTAGTTACTTCTCTCGCAACTGGTAGATAATACACTATATGTCACCTCCACTTTATTCATAACACCATTGACCCACCGCGCCGGCGTGAACGTGTTAAAGAAGAAAATCGGATGGATTGAAAACAAGGTAAGAAAGGGTTGCCGATCAAAGTTAACGCAACGTGATCAGAGATTTATAATTAGAAAAATTGTAAAAAATCAACGTTTAAGTGCTGTAAAAGTTACTACATAATTTAATGAGAACATTTTTCTACTTCAATTTCACCTGAAACTATTCGACGAGTGCTAATATCAGCTGGATTAAATGAGTGTTCTTCCCGTAGAAATTTTTTTGCTAATTAGAAAACAAAAAGCTTAGGCTTTCAAACGCAAAATCAAAGATAAATAGACCTGAATCGTATTGGAATAATGTCTTATTTGCAGATGAAAGTAAATTTAACATTTTTGGTTCCGATTGGTGTATAATTGTATGGAGAAGAAAAAATTAAGAACTTAATTCCAAGAACTTAGTTGGAACCGTTACACATAACGGTGGGTGCATGGCAGCTACAGGACTAGCTAATTTGGTATTTATTGATGGCATAATGAATCATGAACTTTATTAAACTGTTTTAAAATACAATTAAAAATTATCAGCCCAAAATGTGGGTATTGGAAACAACTTTATTTTTGATCAGCATAACGATTCTAAGCACACAGCTCTCAACATTCAGCTCTGGTGTCTCAAAAATTGTCCACAAAGTCTGAAAACACCACCTCAATCGCCAGATTTAAACCCAATGGAGCATATTTGGAAAGAAATGGAGGTTAGAGTACGAAGACACGACATTAAAATGAAAAGCGAACTAGAAACAGTAGTGATCGATGAATGGATGACCATTGATCCAGAAATTACAAAAGAAAAACAAATAAACACTTAAATTTAAAAAATTAAAAATCCCGACTGCGTAAAAAGCGAACTAATTAATTATTTCTCATCAATGTGAAACAATTTTTTTTTTCAATTCCTACTATTAGCTCACACTCTCGCTATATATATCTTGTTCAAATTTCCAATCGTTAATAAAATACTTATTATTCATCCAATCAAGCTCAAATAAATTATTTAAACTTCTAGTGGATGACACTTAATGTTAATCCAGTTTTTTTCAAATATTAATTAATTAATTAAATTAAATTAATTAATTTTCAATAATCGAGAGAGCCCCCTTCTGGGCCAAGGTATTTTAAGACCGAGAGAGCTCTCTTCTTGATCAAGGCATTTTAAGCGCCACTCAAAAGGCAAGAAGAATGGGAGAAAAAAGTTATTTTATTGACCTAAGTAGGACTTGACTTAATTTTTTTTTAATATTATTTGTTTATATTACTTACCTATTCTTTTATTTACTTGTATCGATGCCTTTTAAGTTGTGTTTAACTGTTAGTTCTTATCTATAAACACTGTTTTGATAAGATCTATAGATGTCTATGATGGTTAGAGTTGCAGTAAAGCTAGAGATCCACAATACATACACAACTTCCAGGTTGTATAATATTTTAACGGAGATTCTGACTGTAAAATAGTCAATGGAACATCGTCTTCATTTTGAAAAACCTATCCAATGGCATGCCACTCAATAGGGTGCGTAATTTTGCTTTCGTCTGTACCGCCATTTTGTATTTTACGGCCGCCATTTTGAATTTATAAAAATAAAACATAGCCTATAAAAATCCGGCCGTTAAGACGAATCGATAGAGACTTCATTCATTAAAATCCATCCAGCCGTTGGGATGTTTCGAGGGTATAAATAAATCCACATACACATATACGCGTGAAACACATATCCCTCCTTTTCAGTCGGGTAAATAGTCTATTCCCAGACGTTTAAAAACTGTTGTTTATACTAAAGGATATCATACTGACAAGGGAACCACTTTTAGTGTTGCTCGCACCTAGCATTGAGACCTGGTGCATTTTAAAACCCTATATTATGAAGTTTGAGAATCGATAAAATTTTTCTGTTAAAATAATATTTCTTGATTATACAGCAGCATAACTTTCTGAAAATGCAATTTTCGAGACCACTTATCGAACTATTAACATTGATTTTTTTTTTAAAGAAAAGCATTTAAAAATAAAAATTAGTTAATAATGAGTATAAAATATTGAAAAAAGTTTAAAAATTTCTTCAAAAACCCACGAATTTGATTTTGAAAAATTCCAACTGCATATTCATATTTTTGGCGGGGGAACAGTTGGCGTTTATTTTCAAAAGTAGAGCTTTCCGGCAACCCTAGCCAAATGTCATAGCTGAATTTGTAATAGCTAGAAATTGCAATGTCCGACCTATTTCGCCACAGTAATTTTTCTAAATTGTGTAAAAATATTAATTTACTTTATGATTACTTTTACCGAAGGACTATTTAATACAGCAGCATTTCATTTTAAACATTCGAAACTTTATTTCATTCGTTGTTTTCGATAAGAAAATAGTTTGATTATTTTGTATTTCACTAAAAAATAGTTTTCAATGATCTTCGAAGCTTTTATAGAATTTTATTTATTACTTACATATTTATCGTCTGCATAGAAAAAAAAAATAAAAACCTAATATTTGTTTCTAATGCTATCAATTATAAAAAAAAATCACAATCTGATATAATTCTAGTAATATGTTTCTGTACATTTTCTCTTTGGATAAAGCGGGCGGAAAAATTGTAGCGCCATATTTGGCGACTTAACTCACTTTTGGCGTGAAATAAACAAATAAATATGTAATAATAAAAAATAAAAAGTATAAAAAAGGATATAAAACATTATTTTAACAGAGAAATTTTTTCGGTTCCCTAACGTTTATGTGTAGGGCTACAAAACGCACCAGGTCTCGATGCTAGGTGCGAGCAACACCAAAAGTGGTTCCCTCGTAAGTACTAATTTAACCAAATATTACAGTATTTACTAATATATAAAGATTTTTTTTTAAGTGTACGAAGACTTTTGTGAAGTAATTTTTTTGTTATTTTTTTATTATTGATTTCTTTAAATTAACGTTTTACTAAGTTCAAAAAATATTTTACGTAGTTTTGTTAAGAATAAGTTGTAGATTTTATTATTAAATACTTTTTCTGAAATATTAATTTTAATTAATCAATAGAATGCTATTTTATTGAAGTTCGTAAGTGTACTAACACTTTCAGGAGCCACTGTATATGAGACCGTGAGTTTCAAAACTTACTTTATCCAGAAAATCAAATTTTGGGAAATCGCGAAAAAAATTGCGTTCATTGGTTTTCATTGTAAACCAAGATTTTACAATAGCAGAAATGCTTGATATAAGTAGATAGTTTACAAATTGCTGTGTTTTTTTCTCTGCAGGTTTACCAATTGAAAGAGAAAACACGATTTTTTAAATGTCGGATTATGCGAGTTTTGAAACTGACGTCCTCATATATTTTCAGATATTGCATACTTTACGTAATTTGAGGAATATTCAATATGCATGCACATAATAAATCAGGGTCCATACAATTTCAGGAGGAATACCAGTATTTTCTCAAAACAAAAATCTCATCTTATGTAATCGCTTGATTGTTTAAGGCGGGTTTTTCTCTAAGTAAATGCTGGTATATATTTTTAACTAAGTCAGGGAAATTCCTTGTTTCGTAGGACTCTGTAAATACCTTAACTGGCCTCTAGTTAGATATTAATTAAACAATTTCCTTTTCTCTATAATAAGATGTTCCTTAAGGGAATATCTACTTCTTTAATATAATATTCATTTGATATTTACGATTTTCTTCGGTTACAAATAGAAGATATACTACCATCACTCTTTTTGCATTATATTTATTGACATTTCCTTTATTTACTTAAATTTTTGCGTTTAAAAAAAGAATAAAACGTCTTATGCAAGTGCCTTCCTTCCCTCTTTATAGCTTTACCTACCATGCCCTGGTGACTGTTATTTCTGAACATATGCTAACTTTAATTTTTACCAATTTGTTAAACTATAATTTTAGTTGTTTTCGTAATTACAGCTATACTCTATCTTAAACCCTAATATATTTAAATATGCAGTATGTTTCTCTTATCTTCACTTAATTATTTTAAAATTTACTTATCAATATTATTTTTTAATTAATTTATTTTTTAAAATTCTTTAAATTTTTCATTTCCATAGTCATTTACTTTTTAAGCCATTAATGCCGAGGTTCTTTTACACATTTTTAATATATATGTACCAGTTGACACCAGTTTTCCCTTATTGTAATTTTAACTTATTTGATCCCTCAAAGTTTGAGATTAATTAATGTGAAAATTTCCTTTCTAAAATACTGGTTTTCATATTTAAAATTTTCGTATTACTTGAATGGCAGGTTTTCGTACCAACCGGCATTAATGGGTTAAGTAGTTTATAACTACATTCACGCTATCCCCAATGGCTAACAACATAACAAGACCATAGACCGGACCATCTATAGGCTAGGTGTTAACCCTTAAATGCACGATTTTTATTTTATTTCTAAAAAAGTTATATATGATTCTCTGAAAGGTTTATTACACAGGAAAAATAATGAAAAAAATCAGAGATGCATTTTTCATATAATACGTCAATCTTTTCTTCTGTTACACATCTGCAATACAAGTAAAAACCACTGCTGTGTGGCTATTTTACGCTATAATATTGCAAATTATTAAATCTTTTAATAAGTATATATCCACATATCTTATTTTATACAATTATTTATTTTACAAAACTTAACCTTTAACCCTTTAATTCCCATGATAGAATACATTCAAGAAATTACATAGTTCAGAGAATCTAACTTTACACCAGAAAGTTTCAATAGTTAATTTCGCTTTATTTAAATACGGAATGTGTCTTATTAATTAAAGAAAATATTGCTATTTTAATTTTCTGGTGTAAATTATGTATATACGAATAAAAAAATCTATTAAATTAAAAACACTGTTGTTTGCACATATGCAAAGCTGCGCACTAAAGGGTTAACTTGCCTAAAATTGGGAAGCCCCTCAATGCTGCTCTACTGTTCAATGTTCACTTCTGCGATGTGAAGTACCAGCAGGTCCGCTCCGTGAACTTTGGGTGCCAATCGGGCAACTATTTTTCTTTGGTCACAAGCATCTGAAACAAACTGGGTCACCAAATTATAAAAAAAAAAAAAAAAAAAAACATTAAATTCTTTAGAGCTTATACTAACATTTAGTTTAAAAAGTTGATTTTGTCAAACTGGCGGCATTAATCAAAAAACTTAATTTTATTCGTTTGTTCTTTTTTTCCTTCAAAGCTGGACAAAATAATTAAATAAAGAAAATGATACTTTTCGGAGGTATAAAGCACCAACAAAACGATCCTTTTTCTTTTAGCCGCTTACCAGTTTTGCGCGTAGGGGGAGATTGGGGATGAAAGCAGTGTTGCCAGATTGTGGACTTTTTTAATTCAGATTATTTGATTGTCACCACTTTTTTGAAATGGAAATATTCGGTCTATTTAAAAATAGATTAAAAATTCAAAAAAATAAGGCGAATTATACTATTTTAAAAAAGTGGTGACAATCCCAATCTGGGGTTAAAAATACCCCGATCTCGCTATACAGGATAAAAGGGACATTTTGTCTTTATAAGCTTACAAAATAGACTAAAATGTATCGCTTTCAATTTTGCTTCAGAATGTCGTGTAAACCTTTGGTTTGATAGTAGTAAAAACCTCTTATCCTTAAGTACAGTAATTAAAAGTATATATGTATTTTTATAAACTGGGAGAAATGTCCCTTTCAACCCTGATGCAGGGGATGAAAGTGACACTGTGTGTGGTTAAAAGGGGTACACATATTTAAATTACCTTTATGAACATTTTAACTTTTTATTTGAGATTACATTATTGAAATATAAATGATGAAATATTCAAATAAAAATAAAAGTTATGGCAACATATGATAAAATAAAAACAAGAAAAATAACTTGTTTTAGGCCTGCTTGACATAAAACAAATTTAAATCAGTCGAACATTTTATGAAAGATTTACCTCTAGCTGTCACCCCCAACAGTTAGAGGTTTACGTAACTTCATCAGAATATTCACATCACTCATTGACTCATAAGCCGATTTGGAGTCAATAGTATCAAGAAATAAAAAGTGTTTTGATTCTGCTTCTTTTCTCGAAAACTTTCAAAATTCATTCGAAAAATTCATTAGCAGTGATGAGTTTTTGGTAATTTTTCCAGTATACATTACTTCTAATCCTTTCCCTTTAAACCACACTAAAACGAAAACATCAACATTTAAATTATCAGAGGTTGAACCTATATCACAGCCTGGTAAATCAATACCGGGACTACTAGTACTCTCTGAGAAATCTAAAAATAACATTTCTTTCTTAACTGTCATCAGGTTTGTCTTCTACAGTGAAACTTTTTTTTCACCACGATTTGCTACAGATTAGGTTGCTTGTGTACTTTTATTAATCCTGTTTCACTGCAGTTATATTTTCTATTTGTCATAAATTTATAGCGATCCACAATTGAGTGAATGTTAAAAAAAAAAATTATCAAGATTAGCTTTGTTGAAACTTGTACTTCTTAATAAACTAGTGGCTTTAGGTTTCCTGAGGAAAAGAATGGATTTAGTTGCATAAAACTTTGGAAGCAATAAATACCAGATTTCTTGTTTGTTTATCGAGATACGTGCATATTTGGAGAGTTCAAAGCGATTGCATAGCTATGACACTTACACTTTTCTGTACCCAAAAATTTAATAGAAATGTCTGCCTTATTTAATCGGAAATTACAGGAATTAACCCATTCGGGACCATGGGTGCATATATGCACCTTTAAAAAGATCATACAGAATTTGATTTAGCCACCAGTAAAAAAAGAAAAGTAATATTTGTTTTCGTTAATTAGAGCACTTTCGTAATTATTTAAGTAAAGGTAACTTTTTAAAAAAAAAGGTGCTCCAACCGGATAAAATTTGTGTAAAAGCCGCCGATCCCGAAGGGGTTAAAGAAGGTAAAATTTATTATTAAATTTTTGTGACATAAAAAAGCTTAAAACTTGTCATCTATGCAGTTGAATACTCATAAGTCAATTTTCTTGTTTGCACTACCATCAAAACAAAGTTCATATTTTAGATTCTTGGAGTAAATAAGAATCTAATTCCTTTTTTCTTCATTAGTTTTACTAAAAACTTTCTATTACCAAAGAATAAAGAACAGCGAAATTCATCTGACAGTGCATTCTTAAACTTTAGAATGAATTCCGGTAGCTATCATTTCTTCTTCAGTAGTTCGATTTTTCTTAATTTTCCTTTTAGATTTACGAAGCAGGTTAGCTTTTCGATGATTTCCGGAAAAGAAAAAGAATGCTTAAATCATACGTATATGTTATTGTAATATCTGTAAACTTTTATTCTAAATAATAATGCATACTTTCTTTTTACATAAAAACTAAAAACCATAACTTCAATTTTAAGAAATAAAAATAATATGTTTGGTAATTGAATAATTATAAATAAAATGGGGTTGAAAGGGACCCCTCAGTTACTGTCCCTTTCAACCCAATCCGAGCTAGCGAAATTAAAAATATATTCCTGCATGAGCGTGTTTTATTGTATTGCGTATTTTATTGTATCAAAATATATTGCTGTTCCCATAAAGTGCATATTTTATAGTGCAAAATAACATAAATATTATAATAATAAACACAATTTTACTTCATTAAGAGAAAAAAAGAGAACAAGCATTAAAACTTATTTTTTTATATCAAAAACAGGTTTTGCTTTCATTACCTACAAATCTAAAATGTTCTGACGTTAGTTATAAGGATTATCAAGATAAAACAAATATAGTCATCTATTCAGCCCAAAATTGGTAATTTCTACATTTCATTTTCTTCCTGAAATTTCGAGTGTCCCTTTCATCCATCTTCTCCCCTACCTCATATGGGCAGCGTATTTTCGCCCAGCATGCTTTACACATGCTACGTACAGGTATAGCATGTTCTTGGCTAACATTTTTATCAGGTATATTTATATGTAGTTGACAACTTTGCTCATAAATGGCATAATTTTGCTCATAAATTTATATTTAAATATATCATCTTTATTTGTGATCTGTAATAATATTTTAGAACATACTCGTATTTCGTTTAAAAATGGCATAAAAATATAATTTTTGCAATAAATAAATAGGCATTTAGTTTTTTTCCAAGTACTTTTTTCCACTCACAGTAACATACTAGATTTTCACTACATCTTTAAACTAATCGGATGTAGCAATCCCAAAACATTCTTCTATTCATACATGTTAATATTTCCTGAAAAATATAGTATATCAATGCTACCGGTTAGGTGATTTAGAAACAAAATCTAATCAGCGACAACTTATGTCAAGTTGTAGCTGAATCCGAAATTTGATGGAAATATGTGCATTAGTTTTTGAGGTAGAACTATCACGGAAATCGTAAAAAATCTGCATAGCAGCGCCACCTGTTGGTCAATTTACCCGAAAATCTAATCAGGACATATTTATATCAGGGACTAACTGAATCTGAAGTTTGATGAAAATTCGTGCATTAGTCCTTGAGTTACAGCTCTTGCGGAAATCGTGATAAATGCAGCCTAGCAGCGCCACCTATTCGGCTATTTACACTAAAAACTAAACAGTACTAATTCATATCAGGGACTAACTGAATCTTATGTTTGGTGAAAATTCGTGTATTAGTTCTTGAGATATAGCTATTGCGATAATCATGAATGATGCCGTATAGCAGCGCCACCTGTTGGGAGATTTATACTAAAAAGTAATCAGCTCCAAATTATATCAGGGACTAACTGATTCTGAAGTTTGGTGAAAATTCGTGCATTACTTCTTGAGATAGAGCAATTGCAATAATCATGAATAATGCAGCATAGCAACGCCACCTCTTGGGCAATTTTCAACTTAAAGTAATCAGCTCCAGTTCATATCAGGAACTAACTGAATAAAAAGTTTTATTAAATTTCGTTCATTAGTTCTTGAGATAGAGCGTCCACAAAATTTGTGTCACACACACACAGACAGATATTTTGTAAAAACATGTTTTTCGGGTTCTCTGACCCGTAAAACGCGTAACTCCGTCGGACACTGGAATTCGAAATTTTTCTTGAATCCAACACTTTCTTCTTATAAAGATAGAAGAAAGTAAAAATGGGAAATAAAAATGCCTTAAGAATGATGCTATATATATTTTTTCCAGATATTTCACACTTGACAATGTCTGAGGATAATTCACATAGTTAAGTACTTTCAAGCTTTACTTTATGACAAGTGACAAATGCATCTGCCAGGAGCCAATAAAAGTCGGTCAGATGGCAACGTTTCGATAAAGATTTGATTGACATAAAATACAATCATTGGGCGAAGACATGAAATTTTTATTCTTGAGCACTGGAAATAGAAAAGAGAAATGTTGAAAGATTTGTTAAAATTGATTTTACAATCGATAATATGAAGAACTATATATCGTTTCTAGAAGTTAGAATATAAAGTTTTCATCTGGTGTGGATAGGAAAGTTATCAAGTTTGTTGATCAAATACATTTTTCTCAACTTTATATTAATTTGGACTGATGCAGCAATTTGTCAAATAAGGCTTTAAAGCAGGGGTCTTCAACCTGTGATCTGCGGACTACAAAGTAACTACTAAATTAGAATGGGAAAATTGTGTTATTTAATTACAAAATCTTTGCGATAAAATAATGTGAAGATTACCTTTCTGATTTAGTGGGGGCAAACAATTTTCAGACAAAAAGGTTGAAGATTGCTACTTTATCCCTTGAAAGATGGCGACTGCTATATATGGGGCATTCTCACAATCTTTTGACTTTTGCGAAAAAAAATCTGCAAAATTAAACTTGCTAATATAACATTTTAATCTGTTAGACGAATGCCTTAATGATTAAAAAAAATGGTCAGCAGCGAAATTTTTTTTATTTAACTGAGGTTTAAGTTAAACTCGCGAGTTTAATTTTCCTTATCGTTTTACCCCTATAACTTTTTATTTTCTTCTAAAATTTTATTTATAATGAATTTGCATAGTACCCACAGGAAATTCAAATAAGAAATAATAACAATATAGTACTTTTAATACAGAATTTTTGTATAACATTGTCTTAAAGGGGTGTTAAAGAAGGGACGGTAAGGTAAAAAAAAAGGCACGAAATGGTAAAAAAGGGGACAGTAAGGATGGAACGGTGAGGAAAATTACCACCTATTTTTAGGAAAATCATATTAAGACTAAGTGATAGCCACAATGTTCATTGATTTTTAGAAACAGTTGTTAACATTGGATTAAATTATTTTTATTTTATTTACCTCAAAAAGTGCAGGAATAAACCTTGGGGACGTGTGAGACTACCAATAAAGCCACGATGCTTGAAATTGATATTTAAATGCTAATTTAAATTCTACAGTAAATTTCCTGCAAAGAATTTTAGACATTATTTCTCTAGCATACTTCTGCATGAGAAAAAACTTGAAAAAATTCTGTGGCTGCATCTGAAATGATTTTCTGTATAATTTTTGAAGAGCGATGGTAAGGAATCTAAAACCCAGGGACAGAGTTTAAAAAATAATAATAACCCTAAAAATGTGTGCAGGTTAATTTTTAGCTACATATTTATATAAAAAAATAGTTTCAGTTTCAGAAAAAAAATTACATTGAATTATTTTTATTGAAACAATTTTATCCAGACAGCTCCAAACTTAAAACTCAACATCAAAGACACGGGACCGTAGATGAGTTTTCCTGGTATTTGGACCCCCAACATCGTTCAAAACTTATTTATCTCGTTAATATGCAATCATGCAATGGGTACCCAGTATATGAAATTAAAAAAACACAAAAAGTATATTAAATAAAAAATTATTTTTCAGGGACATGAAAGTCAAAAGGTTGTGAGAATGCCCCATTTCCTGCTTAATCCTTTCAGAGGCAAAGCACTTCTATTCTTAAAAATCTGAAACCATTGAATAACATCAGAATTTACAAACAAATTAATTTTGAAATAAGTGAAAGCTTTTCTTCTCGTATTTAATAAAAGAAAATTTTTCATTCCAAATTTCTGGTGCCAATGTGGCATTTACGGGTTTAATTTAAGTGGTCCAAAAATGAACTACCACCCTTGAAGAGGTTAAATGAAATTCCCAAGTGCCACAGGCGCAACAGAACTTCGGAATAAAGTTGTGCTCTTATGTTGTAGGTGAAGAAAAGCTTTTACTTATTTCTAATAAAGGGCATAGCCGGATAAACATTGGAAACATGCCTTTCAATCAAATTTCCTGAATTTTTTTCCAGATGTGGCTACACATCTGACAATATATTTTCCCTATTATCAACCTATAAATATTGATATTTAATGAGATAAAAATGTTTTTTCGATTTTCTAAAAAACGAATTTTCTCAAAAACTCCTGCACGGAATTTCATGCCATTAACTGAGGATATATAGATATCAAAGATGCGTAACTGTTAATTTTTGTATAATTTTCTGTTTATAAAAATTGTGTGAAACAGCGAAATAAAAATTTAAAAAAAATAAAAATCATATTTTATGGTTATCCGAAAATTACCATTTTCTTGTACAAAAATTCCTCATATGTGCCCGTATACTCTATATAAATGCCAAAAGTTTTCGTTGGGTACTACATATAAATATTTACAATAAAAAGAAAATTGTCCAGTTAAACTGATGGCATTGAGCTCACAGGCTATTCACACTAATTGAATATTATACTCTTATTTCAAAGAATAATGCCCCTCGAAAAATAAATGAAGGGATTAGCCACCGTTTCCCCCTTTATACTTAACCAAAGAACCTCCAAATCTAATCAGGGAAGCTCCTTAACATAATAAACTGGTATACCAAATTGAAGCAAATCAGGTAATTCTGAATGAAAAAAACTATTTCGCCGAATTAAGGAGTGTATTAGCTGCACCATTTCTCCCTTTATGCTGAACCAATGAACTTTCAAATCTAAACACAAAATCTCCTTATCAGAACGAATATAGAAAAAAAATTAAACTAAATTAGATAATTCTGCATGAAAACCCATTTATCTTAATTAAGGGGGGGAACTAGTCCCCGTCTCCCCTTTATACTTAACCAATAAACCTCCAAATCTAATCAAGGCAGCCCCTTAACATAATAAACCGGTACCAAATTTGGAGCAAATCGAATAATTCTACATGAAAAACGCATTTATCTAAATTAAAGGGGGGTAGCCCCCTTTTTTCTCTGTTTATATGCAACTAATGAACTTCCAAATGAAATCAAAGCAGCTCTTTAACTTCATAAACCGGTATACCAAATTTGGAGCAAATCGAATAATTCTACATGAAAAACGCATTTATCTAAATTAAGGGGTGGGTGGCCCCCTTTCCTCCCTTTATATGTAACTAATTAACCTCCAAATTAAATCAAAGGAGCTCCTTAACATAATAAACCGTATACCAAATTTGGAGCAAATCGAATAATTCTACACGAAAATCCCATTTATCTAAATGAAGGGTGGGCTACCCCCCCCCTCCATCCCTTTAAACTTAAGTAATGAGCTTCCAAATCTAAACCGAGAGGGCCCTTGACATAATAAACCGGCATACCAAATTTGGAGCAAATCGAATATTTCTGCATGAAAAACCCATTTATCTAAATTAAGGAGGGGGGACTAGCCCTCTTTTCCCCCTTTACACTTAATCAATAAACCCCAAAAACTAATCAGGGAAGCGCCTTATCAGAATACGTACATACGTCAGAATCAATGGGCACACAAGCTCTCAGGCTTTGATAGCCTGTGAGCTAAAAATGTATATTAGAATTATTGAAATTCATTTTACGGCGTTATTTGGGGCGGAGCTACTCATCCTCGACACCCGAAGAATTTTTGTAATAAATAGTTACAGAATTGCTGTATTTTAATTTTTAATGAACATATGAGCAACATTCTCAACGCTGTCGATATAAAAATGAACATGAAGTTGAAAAACAATGCTTACATGCTTAATGGAAGATAAAATAAATCAATTGACATATTGTCTGCTGACTTTATTCCAAAAATTTTCCGAATGTCGCAGTTGAGTAGCTCCGCCCCAAATAACGCCTTGAAATGAATTTCAATAACTTTACTATACATTTTTGTAAATATTTATATGTAGTACCCAACGCAAACTTTCGGTATTTATATAGAATATACGGACACATATGGGGAATTTTTTTAGAAGAAAATGGTAATTTTCGGACAAACATAAGATATTATTTTTAGTTTTTAAAATTTTTATTTCGCGGTTTCACACAGTTTTTATAAGCAGAAAATTATACAAAAATTACCAGTTATGCATCTTTGGTATCTACATATCCTCAGTTAATGGCATGAAATTCCGTGAAGCAGTTTTTGAGGAAATCCGTTTTTTAAAAAATTGAAAAAAACATTTTTGTCTCATTAAATATCAATATTTATAGGGGAAATATACTGTCAGATCTGTAGCCACATTTGGGAAAAAAATTAGGACATTTGATTGAAAGGCATGTTTCCAATGCTTATCCGGCTATGCCCTTTGTTCGAAAATTCTAGTGTCTATCAAAAAGCTTTATAAGAACACAATTTGTCTGCACACATGAGGAATGAAAAAAAAAGGCAAAATAAAAAAATCGTAAATTTAACACAAACAAATAGAATTGTACCTTAAAAAATATGATATGATTGTTCTCAAATTAAAGCAATAGCCGAAAAAAGATACTTTTATTCAGTTTATATTAACATACTAGAATTTCCCTACATTAAAAAAAAAATGAGAAATAAAAATGCCTTAAGAATGATGCTATATAGGTATTTCACACTTGATACAGTCTGAGGGGCATTCACTAAGTACTTTCAAGCTTTACTTTATGACAAGTGTAAAATGCATCTGCCAAGAGCCAGTAAAAGTCGGTCAGATGGCAACGTTTCTATAAAGATTTGATTGACATAAAATACTGTCATTGGGTGAAGACATGAAATTTTTATTCTTGAGCAATGGAAATAGAAAAGAGAAATGTTGAAAGATTTGTTAAAATTGATTTTACAATCGATAATAAGAAAAACTGGATATGGTTTCGAGAAGTTAGAATATAAAGTTTTCGTCTGGTGTGGATAGGAAATTTATCAAGTTTATAGATGAAATATATTTTTCCCAACTTTACATTAATTTGGACTGATGCAACAATTTGTCTAATAAGGCTTTAAAACAGAGGCCTTCAACTTGTGACCTGCGGAGTAGAAAGTTATTAATAAATTAGAATAGAAAAATTGTGTTAATTACAAAAATTTTGTGATTAAATAAGGTGAAGCTTACCTTTCGGATATAGTGGTGGCAAACAATTTTCAGACAAAATGGTTGAAGATCACTACTTTAACCCTTGAAAGATGAGAGGGTGCTATATATCCTCTTTAACCCTTTCAGGGGCAAAACACTTCTATTCGTAAAAAACAGAAATCATTGAATAACATCAGAATTTACAAACAAATTTATTTGGAAATAAGTAAAAGCTTTTCTTCGCGCATTTAGTAAAAGGAAATTTTTCATTCCAAATTTCTGATGCCAATGAGGCATTTAGGAATTTAATTTAACAAGTCCAAAAATGAACCATCGCCCTTGAAGGGGTTAAATGTAATTCCCAAGTGCCACAGGCGCAACAGAACATCAGAATAAAATTTTGCTCTTATGTTGTAGGTGAAGAAAAGTTTGACTTATTTTCTAATAAATTTGTTCGAAAATTTTAGCGTCTATCAAAAAGCTTTATAAGAACACAAACCATCTGCACACTTGAGGAATGAATAAAATGCAAAATAAAAATAATCGTAAATGTAACACAAAGAAATAGAACTTTCCCCTAAAAAATATCTTATAATTGTTCTCAAATTAAAGCAATAGCAGAAAAAAGATATTTTTACTCAATTTATATTAACATTCTAGAATTTCACTACATTTAAAACAAGTTGGAAATTGCTCGTCAAACGTGGCAAATGAGGTGCGTTCGTACTATAACTAGTTTTATAATTATTTTTTGCACCCCATATTGTACTGAATGTATATTTCTTTGCGCTTCATAAGTGCATAGTCTGTAACATCATTAAAATGCACTTACAATAATTTTTTCCCCATTCCCCGTAATGTAACGGAAAACTTTTGCGTGTCCCTGTAATTAAACTATACATCCGATTTTCATAAAATTGGAAATGGCTCGACAAAATTTTGCAGCAATTATATATTAAAAATTTCAGACCATTCGGAAGTCTGTAACATCATTAAAATTCACTTGCAATAATTTTTCCCATTGGCCGTAATGTAAAGAAAAACTTTTGACTGTCCCTGTAATTAAACTATACATCCGATTTTCATAAGATTGGAAATGGCTCGACAAAATTTTGCAGCAATTATATATTAAAAATTTCAGATCATTCGGTCGGGTAGTTTTTGCTCTGTTATATGCGGACGGACGGACAGACAGACGGACAGACGGACAGATAGACGGACTGAACGACGACTATAGGTGCTACGTATTTATATAATTACGAACGCACCTAAAAATGAGAAATGAAAATGCCTTAAGAGTGATGCTATACATATTTTTTTCAGATGTTTCACACTTGACAACAGTCTGAGAGGTATTCACATAGTTAAGTATTTTCAATCTTTACTTTATGACATGTGTCAAATACATCTGCCAGGAGCCAATAAAAGTCGATCAGATGGCAACATTTCGAAAAAGATTTGATTGACATAAAATACTGTCATTGGGTGAAGACATGAAATTTTTATTCTTGAGCACTGGAAATAGAAAAGAGAAATGTTAAAAGATTTGTTAAAATTGATTCTACAATCGATAATATGAAAAGCTGGATGTGGTTTCTAGAAGTTTGAATGTAAGGTTTGAACTCGTGGGATAGGAAATTTATCAAGTTTATAGATCAAACGGAGTGCTATATGTCCTCTTTAACCCTTTCAGGGGCAAAACACTTCTATTTGTAAAAAGCTGAAATCATTGAGCAACACCAGAATTTACAAACAAATTTATTTCGAAATAAGTAAAAGCTTTTCTTTGCGTATTTAATAAAGGGAAATTTTTCACTCAACATTTCTGGTGCCAATGTGGCATTTAGGGTTTTAATTTAAGTTGTCCAAAAATGAACCACCGCCCTTGAAGGGTTAAATGTAATTCCCATGTGCCCACAACGAAACAGAACTTCGAAATAAAATTTTGCTGTTATGTTGTAGGTGAAGAAAAGCGTTTACTTATTTTGTAATAAATTGTTCGAAAATTTTAGTGTCTATCTAAAAGCTTTATAAGAACACAAATCATCTGCACTCATGTGGAATGAATAAAATGCAAAATAAAAAAAATCGTAAATTTAACACAAAGAAATAGAACTTTCCCTTAAAAAAAATCGTATAATTGTTCTCAAATTAAAGCAATAGCAGAAAAATATACTTTTACTCAGTTTATATTAACATACTGAATTTCACTACATAAAAAAAAAATGACAAATAAAAATGCCTTAAGAATGATGCTATATTTTTTTTTTTTCAGATATTTCCCACTTGACACAGTCTGAGGGGTATTCACATAGTTAAGTACTTTCAAGCTTTACTTTATGACAAGTGTCAAATGCATCTGCCAGGAGCCAATAAAAGTCGGTCAGATGGCAACGTTTCGATAAAGATTTGATTGACATAAAATACTGTCATTGGGTGAAGATATGAAATTTTTATTCTTGAGCACTGGATATAGAAAAGGGAAATGTTGAAAGATTTGTTAAACTTGATTCTACAATGGATAATACGAAAAGCTGGATATGGTTTCTAGAAGTTTGAATTTAAGGTTTTCGTCTGGAGTGGATAGGAAATTTATCAAGTTTATAGATCAAATATATATATGTATATTTTCAATTTGATACTAATTTGGATTGTTAAAACTAGCGATGGGCAGAATGAATAATTTTACTCTTCGAATGAGTTATTCGGGCATGCACAAAAGCACAGCTACCAACTTTTATTTTTATTTTAATTCAATTTCTACCAGTTATTTTTAATCGAAAAAGAAATTTTGTATTTTAATTTGAATTGTTTTAAGAACCTTTCTACGGAACACCACTATCTGCAGGAATCTGAAAACTATCTTCTTAAAGCAGCGTATAAATAAACTTGCTAAATTTTTTTATAAAACTGTCTACAATCTCCCTAACCAAATTATAGCGGAACTACCGACAACGAGGTATCCGACCCCATTAATAGAAAACGCCCTAAATACTCGATTTTGCTTAACCCTCTGTCTACCAGAAGGGTCCAATGGACCCGACATGTATATTCAAAATATGTATTCAAACCAGAAATTTCTTCAAAACAAACTGAATGTATAAATCAGACAATAATAAGTTAAATAAACAAATTAAATAGTTTTAAGTAAAAATTCTGGTGTAGAATGTTTTTATAAAACTTGAGTAAAATTTCCGGTAGTTCTAGGGTTAACGATGAATAGTGAGTTTCCCTCACCGTCTGCTTTACTTAACCTTTCTGTTTGTTCTGTCCTGTTTATAGTAAAAAAAAAAAAAAAAAAAAAAAAAAACTGATTTTCTGTTATATTTTTTAGCATTCTTTTAAATATACTAATGAATGGTCTCTCAGAGGAGTCTTTTTTTTATGGGGCACCCCCTCCGGTAGCTTTTTCGCCTTTCCTGTTTTTTTTTGGAACTAATGGAATTTTTCTTCTTTTTATATTTAAAAAATATTTTTCTTTTTAAATCATGTTATACTAGTACTTATGCACTTTTTTGTTGTTAATCTTTTCTTATTCTTTTAAGTAATTTTTAATTGTGTGGCTACCAGCCACGTCTAAACATTATTTTTTTAAGGCTCCCTAATGCCCTTCCAACACAATCACCTTTCCACTGGATGTAAAGTTGCTACGCAACTAGGTCGTCCATAATGCTGATCACATTGTTCCATTGTTCCATTTTAAGAACCCTATAAAAATATAAGAGTTACCTTTATCTTCGAAATTTCTGAAGATATTTGATTATAAGTATAATAAAATATTAATGTGCGACCATCTCCATTATCGACCGTCTCCCTTAACGACCATTTTCTTCATGGAACGAAATTTATTCCCATAAGCTCAATACTAATTTTACCTCCATTCAGAGACCATCCCATTTGAATTCCCTGCATGAGCAAACAATTTCTTTAAAGAAAATGAAACAAATTCCGTTTTTCCCTGGTCGCTTGAAGAAGATTTTTTTTTTTTTAAATAATTCCAGAGAGCGCATTATTCATCAAACTCCTAAACTAAGTTTAGAATTTTTATTTATTCGGGTAACTTTTAAGAGTTTAAACCCCTTTGTGCCTTTCTAGGCAATGAATTTAACTCTGATGGCAAATTAAGAATGACGGTCAATAAACCCCCTACTCTATTCTTTCAGGAAACTCTAAAAAAAATAGATAAATACATGAAATCGTCATTATTTGCTTCCCCCCCCCCAAAAAAAAAAAAAAAAAATTGCATTTATTTACAGAACTTCAGAATGACTTGGAAATAAAAGTTATAAAATATAAAACCACAAAATCAACGCAAACATCAATGTATTCATTTTTCAAACTCTGCAGTAATTAACTTATGTAATTAACTTTTGTTTCGATACTTTTATGTTCATATTTCTTCCTAATATGAAAAATAAATTTTAGTAACATTAATTGTTACAGTTGTTTCAAAAATTAAAATCTGGATTTAAACATGACCTCTATTAAGAGACCACCTCTCGAAGCGACCAATTTTTATTGGAAAGGAACGTGGTCGCTTTAGGGAAGTTTTACTGTATTTCGAACAAGTGCTGAACAGGCGAACAGCATTGAGGGGTTTCCTGGCTGAGATCAGCTTAACATTCAGACTATAAATAAAATGTCTTTTGTTTATGTGAGCCACTGGGAAAAAGTGTACTATAAAACTACTAATAAAAAAAAAAAAAAAAAAAAAAAAAAAAAGCAATTTAACAAGTTACAGCGACCATTTGGAAAATGGTTTTTTCAAAGACTAAAATTTAAGACATAAAACATCGGACGGAGTTTATCATACATTACGTACGCCATGAATTAAACATTAATAGTGTTATTACACGTAAAAATTGCAAGCGACAAAAATCGCCTGCGACTCGTCACATTTCCTGACACTTACGTATTATCCACCTGAAACTTGCGTATTTTCCAAGCATTTCATTGGTTGTTCGGGAAAAGGCTTTCCCATCGTAGAAATCTGACGACCCATTTTAAATGAAATTTCATTCTTAAACTTCTAAACATCCCACAATATTACTTTTTACACCGTCGTATCGAGAAAAAAATGTACTTTTAAATGTAATTTGTTTGAAAGCTGTATCTCAATTTGTTTCTGAGTTATTAATTTTTTTTGTAGTTTTTATTACTTTTTTGTCATAGTAGCAACACTCTGTTGTCCATCTCTGTTGAAAGTAAGACCAATGTCAGACGGCCGTCTTTTTTGCTTAGGTATTATCCATTCATTTTTATTCACAATGCTTTGTGAATGGATAATACCTAAGCAAAAAAGCAGCAAAAAAGACGCCCGTCTGATATTGGTCGAAAGGGAAATACATATTACTGTATAGACCTATCAGAAAACGAATAAAATGATGATTAAACCAATAAAAACCTCCAGATATGCTTTTGATTTCCTACCCTGACGAGGGCAATAACCGTTTTTCCAAATGGTTAAAAAGTTTTGTATAATATTAAAGTTAAATATTAAGTTTAAATTTAAATGCTGCGAAGCCTGGCAACTATACTTTTGTTTCTTTTCTCTTTACAAACTTTCTGGTAGTAACTGATTAAAAATATATAAAAAGGTTTTAAATATGGTTCTGTGCATGTCCAAATGATTAATTCGACAGTAAAATCATTCATTCTGCCCATTACTAGGTACAACACTTTGCTAAATAAACAATTAAATTTAAAAAAATCAAAAAACCCGAAGCGAACTAATTAATTAATTATTTCTCATCAATGTGAAACTATTTTTTTTTCAATTCCTACTATTAGCTCACACTTTCGCTATATATATTTCAAATTTTCAATCGGTAATAAAATACTTATTATTCATCCAATCAAGCTCAAATAATTTTTTTTAACTTGTAGTGGATGACATTTGTGTTAATCTAGTTTTTTTAAATATTATTTCATTAATTAAATTAAATTAATTAATTCTCTGCCCTCTTCTTGATCAAGGTATTTTAAGACGAAGAGAGCCCTCTTCTTGATCAAGGCATTTTAAGCGCCACTCAAGAGGAAAGAAGAATGGGAGAAAAAAACTCTCTTATTTACCTAAGTAGAAATTGACTTAATTTTTTTTATTATATTACTTACTAGCGAACTTGCCCGGCGTTGCCTGGGTACGTCAAAAAACAGCAAGAATTCCGAAAAAGTTTTGGAAATCACAATAAGATATCGCGAGGAAATTTTAAATCGCTGCACATATTTCGAAAAGAGAAAAAAATATATATATTGTGTTCGAAGATTGCAAGTTGATTCCTTTCACTAATGTGAAAAAATAGTAGCAAATCACTAAAATACACTAAAAATCACATACAAAATTCCCGAAATTCGAAAATTGCTATACGAAGTCCGAATAAACTTTATTGAAATGAGGGCAGAACGTACTTAAGTTCAAAAATGGAATGTCAAAAAACTGCAGCAGATCACGAAGAAAAGTAAAAATCGAATTAAAAATCACAAAAAGTTCAAAAATCAGGAAAGTCAAAATTTACTATAATTGGACAAAGGTTTCAAATCTAATTCCTTTGACCTGCGGGCTCGCTTAAAATTTATGTTTGGGAAAGCATGCTAAGCATTGTATCATGTTACTTTTATTCATAATTTAATTTACTTGGATTACCTTAAATACAATTAATATAATCCCTTAATTTAATATTAGTTTTTGTTGCATTAAAATACCTCAATTTGTTGGTTCTCTCTAAGCAAGTAATCCTTATTGTTTTACAATGGAAGTCTATGGGAATTTGGCAAAATATTAGAGATATCGCCAAATTGGCGTCACTTTTGGCGACTAAATTTGACGATTTTGGTATTTGGCGACAGAACTGTGTCCCCCATACGGTAACACACTTATAGTTATGAAGATGCATGAACTGCTGTTCAATAATCACATAAAATATCGCTAAAAATTCAAACATCGCTGTACGAATTCCGAATAAACTTTTTTGAAAAGAGAACAAAATTTACTATATTGGGTTAAAAGGAAGAAACCGTATTCTTTTCACTAATGTGGAAAAATCGCCTCGAAACTTAAAAAAGTGCTAGAAATCGGATAAAAAAATTAAATAAAAGAAAATCTAATCAAAAAATCGAAAATCGGGCTTCGAGGTGCAAAACTTCATATACAGACGTACCTTTCGCCCGAAATTTTCTAGCTCTACGTGCAGCGGTCTTTTCAGAACACCGTCGACACATTCACTCACACACAAACTTTTTCCTTATTATTATAGATTTATATTACTTACCTATTTTTTTAATTTACTTGTATTGATAACTTTTAAGTTGCGTTTAATTGTTAGTTCGTATATATAAACAGTATTTTGATGAGGTCTATAGATGTCTATGAGGGTTAGAGTTGCAGCAAAGCTACAGATCTTATATACACAACTTCCAGGTTGTATAATATTTTAACGGAACTTCTGACTGTAAAATTGTCAATGAAACTTTGTCTTCATTTTGAAAGACCTATCCAATGTTATGCCACCCAATAGGGTGCGTAATTTTTTTCATCTCTACCGCCATTTTGTATTTTACGGCCGCCATTTTGAATTTATACAAACAAAACCTATCCTATAACCATCGGGCCGTTAAGACGAATCGATAGAGACCTCATTCATTAAAATCCATCCAGCCGTTTGGATGTTTCGAGGGTATAAAGAAATCCACATACCCAGATACGCGTGAAACACATAACCCTTCTTGGCAGTAGGGTAAAAAGGCTTTGAAGCATGGAACTATTAATAAAGAGGAAGTTACATATCCTTAAAATAGTGAAGCTTCAACTGTAACTGCTTTCGCAGGTGTTGATTACCGCCCAGTGTTGCCAGATGGGCAACTTTTTTTAAAATCAGATTCTTGATTGGCACCACTTTTTTGAAATGGTAAAATGTGCCTTACTTAATGACCTATTAAGTAAGGCAAAAACAAAGATAATTTTACCGTTTTGAAAAAAGTGGTGCTTATCAAGATATCTGAATTTTAAAAAAGTAGCCCGCTGGCAACACTGTTACCGCCGTGGAAAATTACCACCAGTAAATTTATATAGAATTAATCTTTTTATTTAAACGCCTGCTTACTGCAAAGTTTCAGGGAAAAATAATGGCAAAAACAGATATTCATTTTTATTGCTGGAAGGTTACTTTGGCTGTAGTCATTCCCTGCGTCTCCGCCATATTGTGACAACCTAGACAATCTCCTGTCAGTATCAGTGTAAAAGATTATAATGCTTGCGCAAATTGGCACGATTAATAATAAATAGAAAATTTTGCCATATTTGTGAGATAATATAAAGCCCTTAAATAAGAATAAATTTTCTAATTAAATTTACTGATGGGTTGTTTGCCCGACTGTAATTAAAAATTATTGATCCGATTAAAATAAAACAGCCGCCATATTGTGACACTTTCCTCAGTTACTTCACTCGCTTCTGGTAGACAGTACAGTATATGCCTCCTCCTTTTTAATCAATACCCCATTCTTTGGAGAAGGAGCCTTCAACCTCCGCCCCGCGGCCTAAGAAATTACTAATAATTTAGAATAGATAGATAGTGTTATTTAATGAAAAAACTTTGCGATTAAACAAGGCAAAAATTACTTTTCAGAATTTGTGGTGGCAAACAATTTTCGGGCAAAATGGCTCACGACCAATACTTTAATTAGTGATGAAGTATTTTAGAGAAATCAGGCGCAATGAATGATTTTACTATCGAATGAATCATTCGGACATGCTCAAAAACATTGATTCCAACTTTTGTATATACAGAGTGTTTTAGAAAAGTGGGCAAAACTTTAAGAGGTGATGGTACACATCCAAACAAACAACTTTCATCAAAGAATACACGGTCGGAAATAAAACGCAAAAGTGCTGATGCATTTGGAAATTTGGACCAGTATTGCCAGTGGGATAGTTTGTTTCTTAAATCCAGATTTATTGATTGCCATTATTTTTTTGAAATAGCGAAATTCGCCTTATTTAATGACATGTTAAATAAAGTATTTAATGACAGATTAAATAAGGTGAAAACAAGGGAGATTATCAATTTCAAACACGAGTGGCAATCAAACAATTTTAATTAAAAAAAAGGTAGCCCACTCGCAACACTGACTTGATCCATGCAAACGGTAAAGCTCCTTTCTTATCGGGAGTTATCGGGAGAAGAATGACACTAATAGCATGCAAATGTGATATGGGGAAGAAAAAGAAAGCGTATGCAAAGTTTCGCCTCGATTAATTCATAAAAGCTGCTGATCCGAGTATGCAACTGTCAATCGCAGTAGGAACGTAACGGAAGATGTTGCCCTTCACTAACAGGGAAAAGACTGATATGCATTTTATCTACGGAACTGAAAATGGAAATGTCTCAGAGACTCAACGATTGTACGGAGAGGGGTTTCCCACCTTGCTTTTGTCACTTATTCTTTCTTTACTCGTTTTTGCCTCGCATAACAACATATCCAGTGTTGCCAGTAGGCTACTATTTTTCAATTCCTACTATTAGTTCACACTCTCCCTATATTTATTTATTTATTTATTTATATATCTTGTTCAAATTTTCAATCGTTAATAAAATACTTATTAATTATCCTATCACGTTGAAATAATTTTTTTAAAACTTGTACTGGATGACAATTGATGTTAATACAGTTTTTTTTAAATATTAATTCATTAATTAAATTTTAATTAATTAATTTTAGTTTTACATGGGAGACAAAATGGCGGCCATTGGTTATTGAAGCATTTAATGCACCTTCATATCTATAAGGGGGGACTCTGTTCTGTCGCCAAATACCGCAACGTTTGTCGCTAACTTGGCGATATATAGACAAATTTGGCAGCCAAAATAAGTGGCCAAAAGTGACGCCAACTTGGCGATATCTCTAATATTTCGCCAAATTCCCATAGACTTCCATTGTAAACCTACTTGCTTATAGAAAATCAACAAATTGAGATATTTTAATGCAACAAAAACTAATAATAGCTTAAGGGATTATATTAAATTTTTCTTTGATGACCTAAGTAGGAATTGACTTTAAAAACAAAATTTTTATATTACTTGTTAAATTCAGATTTTTTGAAAATGATGTTAAATTCCGCTTTTTTGAAATTGTAAAATTCATCTTATTTAAGGGCATATTAATTAAGGCTAAAAAAAGGGGAATTTTACCATTTCGTAAAAGTAGTGCCAATCAATAAATCTGAATTTAAAAAAAGTAGCCCACTGGTAACACTGAATATCTGCTTTGTCTCCCTCTAGCACCTTTGCATTTTAATTCCGACAATACATTCTTTGAAGAAAATTGTTTGTTTTGATGTGCACTACCACTTCAAAAATGTTGCCCAACTTTTATGGAACACCCTGCATAAGAAGGGAAGAGCTTTAACCCCTTTGGTACAGATTTGTTTCAGGACTACCACAGGCGTTTTTTTTTTTTTAT
This sequence comes from Maratus speciosus, assembly GCA_963932465.1. Classification (NCBI taxonomy): domain Eukaryota; kingdom Metazoa; phylum Arthropoda; class Arachnida; order Araneae; family Salticidae; genus Maratus; species Maratus speciosus. The sequence goes on from OZ010798.1 coordinate 281,635,841, forward strand.
TCCATCTTGCACCACCTTCTCAATACAAAAATCTTTCATATACACTTTGACAACAAGTAAAAGAGAAATATATTCTTATTCGAGGATGGAGTAGCACAGTTGACGTTTATTCCAACAGAGCGAAAAATGCCCAGACCAGAAATCGAACCTGGATACTTGGAGTGCCGTGCCAATGCCTTACCACTTCGGCTATCCGGACGATACCTGGCTGACATAATTCACTCTTATTTGTTGGACTTGGCTGCGAACTGCAGCGCTAGTTTCATTCATCCAAACTATAACTATAGCATGATCTGGGCATTTTTCGCTCTGTTGGAATAAACGTCAACTGTGCTACTCCATTCTCGAATATGATTTAATCCAGTTGAAAAAATATTCGTTCCCTTCATTATGACGTAATACATGGTATACAGGAGTTTCCGCATTAAAACACACTTTCATCATGTAAATGCTATAGTTATATCTCGGATGAATGAAACTAGCGTTGCAGTTCGCAGCCAAGTCCAACAAATAAGTGTGAATTATGTCAGCCAGGTATCGTACGGATAGCCTAACAGGTAAGGCATATGAATGGCACGCCAAGTATCCAGGTTCGATTCCTGGTCTGGACATTTTTCGTTCTGTTGGAATAAACGTCAACTGTGCTACTCCATCCTCGAATATGATTTAATCCAGTTAAAAATATTCGTTCCCTTCATTATAACCTAATACATGGTATACAGGAGTTTCCGGGTTAAAACACACTTTCATCATGTAAATGCTATAGTTATAGCTCGGATGAATGAAACTAGCGCTGCAGTTCGCAGCCAAGTCCAACAAATAAGAGTGAATTATGTCAGCCATGTATAGTCCGGATAGCCTAACAGGTAAAGTATTGGAATGACACGCAAAGTATCCAGGTTCGATTCCTGGTCTGGACATTTTTTGCTCTGTTGGAATAAACGTCAACTGTGCTACTCCATCCTCGAATATGATTTAATCCAGTTGAAAAAATGTTCGTTCCCTTCAAAAAAGAGAAATATACTTCAAAATTCTTTTTCTTTAAATAGTGGTATGAATAGAATTAAAAAAAAAAAAAATAGACGCCTGTGGCCAAATGCATGACGAGTACCCAAAGTATCTAAGGGGATAAGAACTTTGTAAGCGAAACGAAATTAGAGTTGCCAACCTTAGTAATTTTCTTAATCAATTATCTTCAGAAATTTTGAAGATAAAATGAGTTTTATATATTTATCGGTTTCTTAACCCTTAAATGCCTGGTGTTGCTTTTCGGCAACATACCCAATTTAGCCTTCTAAAATAATATTAGAATAATATTGAAGCTATAATTCCTAATGTTGCCAATAAAATACATTCTGAAAATATTATTAAATCGATTTTCAACATGTAGATGGCAACAGTTGTGCTGTTTAAGAAGAAAGATAGATTTATTTTTTCAATTGTTGCTAAATGTTCTTTTTTATTTTGCTTGGAAGCTTGCGAGATACCCTGTTTTGTTCTGCATTGAGCAAGTAAAATTTACTTCTTATTATAGTTCCTAAAATTCTTGTGTGTTTAACATTATAAAATTTTATCAAGGAAAATTATTTTTTCAATTAAAGACCAGTATTGCCGATTAGTAACAAACTGTTTTTTATCCGTAAACCATATCTAAAAAAAATATGATTTTTTTAAGTATTTTTCCCATGATTTATTTAAAAAATGAAAGCCGAAAAGCATTATTACAATGATTTTTGAAAAATCAGGCATTTAAGGGTTAAGTTGATTCTAATTAAAGAAATAATTTTTTTTTCAATAAAAAAACTCTGATAGAAATTGAATAGAAAAAAAAAAGATTGGCAGCTATGGTTTTGCGCATGCCCGAATGATTCATTCGAACTGTAAAATTATTCATTCTGCCCATCACTAACTTTAACCCCTTAAATTACAGGTGGGGGGGGGGGTATTATACATCCCACTTAATTTTAATTCCCCATTTGCACCAGAATTTTGGAATAAAAGTTTCCTTCTACATCGTACGTGGAGAAAAGCTTTTGCTTATTTTCAAAATCATTTGTTTGTAAATTGTGGTGACGTTCAAACACTTCAATATATTAGCAACATAAATACTTTGCTCTTATAGGGTTAAATAATAATGTGAAACAGAGAACAATTGTACATCTCTGGAATAAAATCTCTACCCAAAGATATTTCATCCCGAAAATGGCGCAGAGTGATGTGATAGGTGCCATTCGGGTGGAAATTCAGCAGTTTTTCCAAATATAAACGCAAATATTGAAATAAAGTTCGTATACAGCATACACATTAACCCTTTCCGGCACAGTGTGCCCGGATCGAGATACCTAATTTTAATTCTAAGCTTACGAACGGCACCAAGAATATTTTAGTAAAATTTTGCTTTTACAATGAGCAGCTAAAATATCATGTTTTTAATTTCTAAAAAAGTCGTTTTAAAATTCCGGTGTCAGACAATCATTTCATCATTTTATAACAAACATTGCCCGTGCCGGAAGGGGTTAAGGGAACAGGGAAAGCAAAATTCAACTAAAAAATCGATTTTTACTTTTTTTTTATCATTAAATAGTTTAAACTTTTATCTTTCCAACGATGTGTCACACATGTCTATATAGAAAAAAAAATAAGTGTTGAAATTATTCTTTTTTTGTAAGAGTACTTCACAGCCATTTAAATCTTTACTTGACTTTTTCTGAAAACTTGGATTTTTCACATTTATGTTCCTTTTTTTCCATATCTATTAAACTTAAGAGCTCAGATTTTTACATAACACTTATATAATGATATATTGTATACTTTAACTGGGGATTTAATGATTTGTTGAGAATTATTTATTTTAGGCAGTGAAATCTTACCAAAAATGCTAATTTAAAAATGACTTTCAATAAATAATTAATTTTGAGTTTCACTTAGAAAGAAAATGGGCTGTTAAAATATGCAAATCATGTTATTCTAACTACTCTAAAAAATCTAGACCTCTATCTTTCATCATTTCTGAGAAAAAGGTACATAAAGTTGGTGAATTTAACATGGCCGAGATAGAGCTTAACCGGTCCCCTTAAAGGGTTAATTAATAATATCAAACATAGAACAATTGTACATCCCTCGAATAAAACCTCCACCAAAAGATATTTTATCCAGAAAATAGCGCAGAGTGATGTGATAGGCACTAATCGGGGGGAAATCGAACCAGTGGCGTAGCCAGGATTTCGGTTTGGGAGGGGTCCAAAACTTTTCCTTCAGGTTTATATATGTAGTAAAACTTGTCAAAATAAAATTGCAAATATTGGTGAAAATTCCATTTTACACAGGTTTTCGTGTTTTCAGATGTAATTGTATAGTATTACTTTCGATAACACTGTGGAAATTTTCGTTTAAGACAGAATTCCGTTATAGGCAGGTTCCGTTTGTACAAGTTTTATGTATTTATATAAATATACTTATTTATGTATATGAATACTTAAACCTGTCAAAATAGTAATTATCTCTAACAGAATCCTGCCTTAAGCGGAAGCGTTACATGGTCTTAACCCCTTAACGCTCGAATTAAATTACGGTTGAATAATTCAAATTGCTTATTGGCACCACTTTTATGAAAAAGAAACATTCACCTTATTTAATGACAGTAAAAACGATACTAAAATATAGGCAATTCCGCTATTTTATAAAACTGGTGGGAATCAAACAATTTGAGTAAAAGACACAGCCCGAGAATATGACGGGAGCGAGAATTAAGGGGTTAATAAGTATTGCCATATAATTAAATTTGCTAAAAACGCTCTTTAGTGAAACGCAGTAAAACCTCTGAAAGCGGAATCTTTCTATAACGGAATCCTGTCTAAAACGTAATGCTGTCTAAAACGGAAGAGTTTCAGGATCCCGACGAAACGAACAATAGATCTTATTGAGGTAGTGTATTTCAGAAGTATAATTAATTACACTTCTTTAAACGGAAGCCTGTCTAAAATGGAACTTTTTTCCAGTCTCTTGCGGACACGTCTTGACAGGATTGACCGTGTATGTAAAATAGATGTATTTCGAGTAACTTTAAGATTTCAGGTATATCTTTATCTAATTTCTTAATTAAAAAAAAGCATGGATAAAAAAAAGTAAGATCAATCTCTATAACTGCAGCTAATAATAGGTTGAAGTTACATTAATATTTACCAGTGAAAAAGATTTTACAAACATTATGATGTAAAAAACGGAGCGCATATGAAGAGTATTAATTTATTTAGTAATTTATTTAAATCAAGTTTCATAATACATAACATTTGCCTACAATAAAGTTAAGAGCAAGTGGTTAAGTTTAAAACAGTAATTTCCATGTTTAATTTCTTACCATTGAATTAAGAACTTGTGCTGTAATAGATATTGGATAATGATTTCACATAAGTGTTAATCGCGTGAGTCGTTATTTGCGAAGAAAAAGATCTTGCAATTTCAGCTACAGAAACTAGTAATGAAAGAAGCACACGCATCAAATATAGTTCATGCTAGTGTTACCAGTTTGGCCTCCACTTTTAATTTGAAATTTCAAATTCACACCGGAAATTTTGAAAGAAGAATCTTTATTTTATTTTAAATCACAAAATTTCTATCATTAAATAAAGCAAAATATGCTATTTTTATTTTCTGAGGCGAATTTGGATTTTCTTAATAAAAATGGAGGCCAAGTTTGTTACAATTGTCCAAAACAGCCATAATTCTTTTGGGCTTCTATGTTTCATGTCTCGCCATTTTTGATACCATATTTGATAAGAAGCACACGCATCAAATATAGTTCATGCTAGTGTTACTAGTTTGACCTCCACTTTTAATTTGAAATTTCAAATTCACACCGGAAATTTTGAAAGAAGAATGTTTATTTTTTTAATCACAAAATTTCTATCATTAAATAAAGCAAAATATGCTATTTTTATTTTCTGGTGCGAATTTGGATTTTCTTAATAAAAATGGAGGCCAAACTGACAACCATGGTCCATTCTGTAAAAAATAGTTTGTTACAATTGTCCAAAACAGCCATAATTCTTTTGGGCTTCTATGTTTCATGTCTCGCCATTTTTGATACCATATTCGATCTAATCGTTGCTTATATACTGCTTATATACTGGTTATAACTGGTCGTCTTTGGAAGTTAAATTTTTGTAACAATTCTATTTGTGATGGATTAGCACGTCTTTGGAGGTATAAGGATGCGTAAAAAATAAAGGCGGTTTCTGTTATTGTACTTCCCAACCAATTTATTTTAGACGACTCGAAACAGTTTTATAGCATTCTCAAAGTTTAGCATTAAGCTCCGGACTTTGGTACGTGGATTAGCTTCAATTTATGCTTTCGATTTCTTATCCTTAATGACAAAATGTCACCCAAGATCTTCTCAATTCGCAAAATTCTTATTGCCATCATGAAATTTCTTGAAGCAATGGTAAACTGAACGTTCACAATTAGTAATTGGGGTCAAAGGCAATGTTGAATCCATTCTTTTTTTTTCGGGTGCAATTTCTGCAGCTCTGGAAGGGACACTTCGGACTTCCGTAGAGGGTGTAGCACTTCTAGACCATTAATAAGCATAAAACACCAAATCTATCGATTGCACCCTTAAACAACTTGTCATGGGGATCAAAAGCCCCATCTCTATATATTTCAGCATTCACATTAGCAGTGGTAAAAATGCATAGGTCAGTGCGGCCATTGAAAATTATGCTCGCCCATACCATGATTCCACGACCTTTGTACCGATGCCTTTCACGGATGTTTGCAGCTTTATTGCATGTGTTTTTCCCTTCATATGGTAACACGTCTGCAATAATTCTGCAAACAAAATCAGAATTCATCGGTAAAGAGAACTCGGCTCCAGTCCATAGTACTCCAATGACGATGATCTCTGCTCCACTTTGCCCGCGTGCATTTTGCTGCCGGAGTTAATGGAATACAAATCATGGGTTTCCTAGTATGCAGCCCTTTTTTATACAGCCTGTTACTCACAGTGTTACTCAATCTGGATAGTCGAGTTCCTGTTGCTGCAGCAAACTCCCTTGCAATCTGAACTGACGTCAGTTGCCCATTTCTTTTAGCAATCGCTGCTAAATAACGGTCCTGAAAATCTATAGTGGAACGTTTTTTACCTTTACATGGTTGCCTGTGCACATTACCAGTGTATTTTAACCGTTTTCATATTCTTGACATGACGCTTTTGGATATTTTTAAGTATTTACAGACCCCTGAGAGTGCGTGTTCTGCTTCCCTTCTACCTATCGCGCGCCATTTCTCACGATCGTTCAGATGTCTTCTGGACGATATATTCCACTACTACGAGTGACAATTTTACACAACTACACGTACAGTCCTTGAAATTAGACTTCAAATCACCCACATACAATCATTATTTTCACACGTGAACCGAAGGAACGGGCTGAAAAATTTGCATATTTTTCTGTAGCGAAGGTTAATCCCATTAGACTACGTGGTAAAGTTGACATTGAGTTACTAATCAATCACCTTTAATTTATGTTCCTTAATAGAATTAACATTAAGCACCTTTTTATGTTTGTCGCTTTAATTTTTCTCGCCAGTGTATTGTGAAAGCGGTAACAAATAACCAGTCCAAAAATAAAGTTACTTTTATTAATTGCTTGCAGCAGATTTAAAATAATTGATAATATTGACCGTTATAAAGTGAACAAAGATAAGGGTCGCGAAATTCAACCAATGTGTCATTATTGCGTTCGTGTAAACTGGTCTTTTCCCATAAGTATCGACAACAATTGGTCCCATCGAAGTCAGAGATAAAGAAGTTTTCGTTTAATCTAGTTACAGTAAATTTGTGTAAACGGAATAGCAGATATGATTGTATAGTTATCCTTACTTCTTGGAACATTAAAATGTTTTCGTTTACGAGAGGATTCTGTGTTCACAGAAAACCTGCCAAAAAGGAATCACAATTGGAACAAGTTTAATTTCAGACAGGTTTCAAACGTTAGCAAGCATAAAAATATAGTGTTGTTTTCGTCGAATCTTGAATTGTTTGTTTTCCTTGGAGATAGGCCATCTTCACAGATTTTACTGTAATACATTTATGCTCTTCAGAGGTGTACTATAAATTGAGTACGTTTTAGCAGTTTTAATGGATAATGTGAAAACGGAAAGGGTTTATAACGGAAACCTGTCTAAAACGGAAATGTTCATAGTCCCGGAGAAACACACACTTTTAATTATACCTTCTAAGACGAACACCTGTTTAAAGCGGAATTTTTCATAAGTTCTTTGTGATTCCGCCTTAGCCGTTTTTACTGTTGTATCCATGATTCAGTAAACTAGTTCTTCGTTGGGGGTGGGGGGTGTCCGGCTACGCCACTGAATCCAACATTTTTTCCAAGTATAAACGCAAATATTGAAAAGAAGGTCGTATACAGCATACACATTAAAAGTTTCACCAACGTTGAACTTTCAAATTGTCTTTTTAAACCATATTTGAGTTATTTGAATCAAGGCAGTGATAAAAAATGTTTTCAAAAATCGTTATAGCGTTAGAACAGGTTATTGTTTTAGGATGTTATTGTGAAATCCACATGGCAAACATTAACTCATGAAAAGCGGTTGACAAGAAAACTTGCCATGCAAGGGGCTTAAATTTTTTTAATTTCAATACCAGTATTTTACTTTGGAAGTTTCCAATCTCAGATTTTGAGCGATTAAATAATTCAAAACGACAAATTCGTCAAATCTGGTGGCGAAGAATTAAACGATGTGTAAAGGAGCCTCGTCATTAATGGGTAAATTTATACCTCCCCCCCCCCCCCATAAAAAAAATAAAACTCCTATTCTTCTATATATAAAAAAAGTTATGCTTTGGAAATGGACCAATGAAAATCTGTGTAGATACCACGAAAAGCATCTGATTGGTCAGACCTTTCTGACGCTATAAGGTGGGTTACCAAGAGGGGAGACCCACCGCTGTCGCCAAGTTTGTTGCCAACTTGGAGATATATAGCCAAATTTGGCGACCAAAATTAGCCTTCAAAAATGACGCCAACTTGGCGCTATTTCCAGTATTTCGCCAATTTTCCATAGACTCCCATTGAAATCCAATAGGTTCTACTTGCTTGCAGAAAATCAACTAATTGAGGTATTTCAATGCAACAAAAACTAATATTAGCGTATGAATGGAGTTTAAATGAACCATTTACATTATTTTTAAGCACAAACACTAACTATTTACAATATTCGTAGCACCATATATATAATTTTACACATACATTTTGGCGGAGAAACGGCGGCGAAGTGCAAATTTCAGAGGAGAGGAAATTTATGTAATAAGATTATTTACTGTAACTACAAATTATTGAATGCATAGAAAATAAGGGATCGCGAACCGATCCAGAATGGAATCGCGAAGCGATTACGCGGGGGTTGGTGAGCGTAGCGAGCAGGGGTTGCGGGGTCCCCCTAGTTGTTAAAAAAATGAGATACAAGAAATAAACCAAAGCATAGTCCAGGTATTTTTTCCAATTCAAAAACATATTTTTTAAATTATAAATAAGAAAGAAAACTCATGCGACAAACATAGATTATGAAACACTTTCCAACACATTCAGAATAATGTAACAAAACTTCATCTTTAGTAAGTTGAAATAGGATGTTTAATCGAACCCTTTGGAAACACATACATATTTGAAATCCCAATTTCAGCAATCCCCGTCTACAGTCGGAAAATGATCTGAATTTTTTGAGCAGCCCTGTATATGATATATATAATTATATCTATTAACTACATGCATGCGAATTTCAGTCCAGTTTGGAAATAAATAGCTCAGTCGAAAATTTCCCTTCAGCCATTTCTTCTAATAAAGAAATTGGTACGTGAATTCTTTTGTGCAACCCTGTAGACGAGGTATAGAATTTATACACAACGAGTAATATGCAAAAAAAATTGTCAAATTAAAAGAGTATAAGCGAAATTGAAAATGCATTTTCAGCAATTATTGCACAAAGATAGTACTGTAACCGATTTCTTTTGTGTGTCCCTCTAAATGAACGGCAAATCCTATGAATACCATTTCGGTAGTAATAAACTTTTAGTGAAAATCAGAGATTTATATCAATTTCAATGCTTTTGAAATAGCCTAATGGCATTAAAATACCCTCCAAATGACTTTTCTCCATTACCATAATTAATGGAATTCTTTTGAGTGCCCCTGTAAATGAACTATTTATGCTACACACTTTATATGCAACACCAAACACCGATAACATTTTTCCATTGCATGAAAATCCGAGTATATTTACGTGAGTTAGAGTGTGGAAAGATGGACAGACGGCCTGATGGCCAGAAAAACCGAATTTATAAACTCTTTTTAGGTGCGTTCGTAATTATATAAATACGTAGCACCTATAGTCGTCGTTCAGTCCGTCTGTCCGTCTGGCCGTCTGGCCGTCTGTCCGTCCGCATATAACAGAGCAAAAACTACCCAACCGAATGGTCTGAAATTTGAAATATAAGATTGTTGCAAAATTTTGTCGAGCCATTTCAAATTTTATGAAAATCGGATGTATAGTTTAATTACAGGGACAGTCAAAAGTTTTTCTTTACATTACGGCCAATGGGAAAAAATATTGCAATTGCATTTTAATGATGTTACAACCTTCCGAATGGTCTGAAATTTTAAAGATATAATTGATGCAAAATTTTGTCGAGCCATTTCAAATTTTATGAAAATCGGATGTATAGTTTAATTACAGGGACAGTCAAAAGTTTTTCTTTACATTACGGCCAATGGGAAAAAATATTGCAATTGCATTTTAATGATGTTACAACCTTCCGAATGGTCTGAAATTTTAAAGATATAATTGATGCAAAATTTTGTCGAGCCATTTCAAATTTTAAGAAAATCAGATGTATAGTTTAATTACAGGGAAAGTCAAAAGTTTTTCTTTACATTACGGCCAATGGGAAAAATTATTGCAAGTGCATTTTAATGATGTTACAGCCTTCCAAATGGTCTGAAATTTTAAATATATAATTGTTACAAAATTTTGTCGAGCCATTTCAAATTTTAGGAAAATCGGATGTATAGTTTAATTACAGGGACACTCAAAAGTGTTCGGGGAATGGGAAAAAAATATTGGGACTGCATTTTAATGATGTTAAAGACTATGTAATTTATGAAGTGCAAAAAATTATACATTCAGTACAATATGGGGTGCAAAAAATAATTATAAAACTTGTTATAGTACGAACGCACCTCATTTGCCACGTTTGACGAGCAATTTCCAACTTTTTTTTCAACTTTGTTGGAAAGTTCTAAAAGAAAATAAATTTATACAAAGGTGTATCAAATATAATGTAGGCATTTTAATATATCTTTTAAAAAATAATATTTATTGAATTTATTGCATTTTCGAATTACTGCTAACTACATTGTCCCACGAATAAGCAATACTTCATTCTGCAGATGAAATAAATAAAAAATGTCCAGCTTATTTCCTTTGATATTGAACTTCATTCGGTAAGAGCATAATATTAATAAAGTATTTCATATCAAGGTGCAATCTTCATTTTAAATGCGTCGTAATTGGACTGTTTTTGGCACCGAACCGATTACGCTGTTTTAACCCCATAATTCTCGCTCCCGTGATATTCATGGTCTGTGTCTTTTATTCTGGTTGTTTGATTCCCACCAATCTTATAAAATAGCGTAATTGGCTTTATTATGGTATTATTTTACCCGTCATTAAATAAGGTGAATATTTCTTTTTGAAAAAAGTAGTGCCAATAAGCAATTTGAATTTTTAAGCCGTAATTTAATGCGACCGTTAAGGGGTTAAAGATGAGTCTCATCGGGTTAAAATCTGCCACGTCGGGGTATGATATTTGCATCACGCAACTACACTGGCCTCCAAAAGTTAAGGTACAGGGACTGGGTGCTTTCGATTATACACGGTTTGTCGAATATCTACCAACATTATAAGCGAATTGTTCTAGAACTTCTGGGATGTAACGAACATGTTTGATTTCATATTTCTCGGTGATGATTTATTGGAGGTACAATTAGGGGGCTAATAATAAATTTAGTAATAAAATAATATTTGCGATCACCTATGTAACAGAAAAGGCTGGAAATGGTTTGCCACTGTGGTAAATGACTATTTGGGTCCTTTTCAACGTTTGTATGCATTCCACATTTACGATCCACTCTTAAACATCTGCAGTAAAACATGCATAGTATGTCACTATCGCAAAATAATACACAAATACAGCAAAAAAGATGCCGCCATTCAAGAAACTCGACAAGAAAAAAAACGGTTATCTAATGATTCATAGGCCTTCATTTGTTTGTAACATTAATGTAGGCGATTTCAGCCGTGATGACAGTCATGACGTTTTGGTTGAAAACTGACTCCAAACAAACGGTTGATATGTTGTATTTTCTATTTTGTTTGTGTGTTGCAGATATATTTTATATCTATATATCACATCTAAGTGTTTTAATACTTGATATGTACTGGTAACATTTTCCACGATTTATATTTAAAAAGAAACGACGCATTGCAACCGTTTGTTTGGAGTCAGTTTCCAACCAAAACGTCGTGACTGACGTCACACTGAAAGCGTCTATAGATACTTAAAATTAAATATCTATCTATAATATAAAGGACAAACATATCTCTGCGTAACGCATACGTCATTTTGCGAATGGCAACACTTTGAAATTTGAAATAAAATTTTGGCTTTGCAATTTTCTTTAACTGCAAATTTTTAAACTTCTAAACATCGCACATTTTAAATTTTTACACCGTCATGTAAGGAAAAAAAAATGCTCTTTTAAATGCAACTTGTTTGAAAGCTGTATCTCAATTTATTTTTGAGATATAAATTTTTTTCTAGTTTTAATACCATTTTTCTTATCCTGGCAACAAAAGCACCTAACTTCTATTTAAAGTCGTTAAAAGTAAACAGAAAATAGGAGATACTGTATCTTTTTTGTTGCCATTTCCTCATAAAACCTGAAAAAAAAGTTGAAATTAAAATATGCGCTATGTCAAGAATATTGTCTGTTATTCCGTGATAATGACGTCATATGCACACTTTACTAGACGAAGTTTAAGATTAGATTGTAAAAGTGGATTGCTTTATCGGATGCAAATGACGTCATTTTATACAAAAAAAAGCATGTATTTTAATTCTTAAACCTGAATTATGTTTGTAGAAGTGCGTCATTTTCACAGCCCAGCTGCTTTGAAATTCTTCACAGGTAAAAATGCCTCACTTTTGAAAATAATGTAATCGAAATCACATAAAACGCAATGTTTTACAAAAAATTAGAGTGACATGCAAGTAATATCGATTTATGTTACAGAAATTGATGATTCTCGCTTGGATGGATTTGCTTCGCCCAGTTAGACAAGCAAACAAATAATTCGTGGTTTAAAATAATATCGAGTTTCTGAAGTTTTTGTGGAAAATTCTCTCGAATAATAAAATTTTAATGCTGTTCTTTAGGACATTCTACTATAATATTATTAAAATAACATAATTTTATTAATTTAATTTTACTAATTTTATATAATCTATATATTTAAAACACAAGTGTGTTTTTTAGTCATCTGCCCTGATCTTTCTGCTGAACCAAATTTACTATTTTTTTTTTTTTAACTGAAAGCCCTTCCTTTGTAGATGTGATCGCACTATCTGTTTTTTTTTTTAATATCCCCACTTTTATATTTTAATTTTAAAAGCATTTTATTAAATTTCTTCAAAATGAGGAAAATTATATAGCTTTCATTATTGCAGACAAGCGAGAAATAATGAGTTGTTTTTAACTTTATTCATCCTATTTTCTGATAAAAATTCAAAATCGTTGATAAAAATTGTTGTATAGGGTTTAGTGGCGCAAAATCCCATTAGGAGCAGAATATTATATTAGGGGCACAATAACGGAAAATGACATACTGCTTTTGAAAACACGCATTTTTCCTCATAAATTTTCTATATTGTTTTTCCTTCTGCATGTGTACTGATACTAAGTTTCAGACACTAGGTGAATGCTTATTTAAGTGAAAATGAAGTCATATTTAAAAGAAAGCGATCATTTTCTTAGACAAAACTAAACATTTTAACACAAATGTGTCTAAAAAACATAAATTACGGAAATTTTTACTGTCAGGAATTGAGATTAGAATCTCAAGTAAAGAGTGCATCTGTTCACATAAAAGATGTTGCTGACAATCGCGACTTCAAGTTTTGAGCTAAAATGATTTTTAAATGATCAAACAAAATACATTTTTTTTAAAATGATGAATATGGATATGAGAAGTGCCTATGCAAATTTTGTGAAGGTGAAAATTACTGTTTTCATTCCGGAAATCCAAGCATATGAGACTCAATTGATAAACACATCCTAAAAACTGATCTTTATTATATTTTACTGATTAAGTATCTATATTATAAAGAACAAACGTATCTGTGCATATCGCTGACGTCATTTTGCGAATGGCAACACTTCACGATCAAATTTCGCTCTTGAAATTTTCGCTACTGCTATTTTCTAATCTTCTGACCATCGTACGTTTTCAATTTTCGTCGCATAAGGAAAAAGATTTACTTTCAAATGCAATTTGTTTAAAAACTGTATTCATTGACTGATGTATTATATTTTTTAAAATAATTTTTAAGCGTGATTTTTTTAATGTTTATCTTATCACGTGCCGGTTTCAATACATAATAATAATAATAATAAACATTTTGCACATAAAGCAACAAACATTTTTCAGCATTTGTTTCTGACTATTTTTGCATAACGAAATTAATACTTGCTTTATAAACAAATAAAAGAATAATATTAAAATAAACCCCACCAATCTAACATATTTGTGAAAGACAAATTAACGAAATTAATACTTCTTTTATAATAAAATAAAAGAATGATATTGAAAAAACGCCAATCTAACATATTTGTAATCGCACAATTTAAATTTTTAGATCACCAAATGGGATTTTCTTTTTCAAATAGACTTTCAAATGTTTGCAAAGTTCATCTCAGTTTACTGATTGTCTATGGTTTTAAAAACAATTTTAAAGCATGGAATATTTTTTTAATTTATCTATATCGCGCGGAGCTCGATTACGAAAGATTAATCCGTTTCCCCTTAAAACAAAATAAAGAGTTCATAATTTTCTTACGGCTTATATCCATTAAAAATACCTTCTTTATGAATAAATAAATAAAGTAATATAAATAAAACACAAATTTACCAGACACGTATAAGCTCTGAAATTATCAGAATATAAAAGGATGCCATAAGTAGCAAATTCTTGGCAAATAACTCTTAGCATGCGGCTAATAAAAAAATATTGCTTTTGATAAATTTCAAAAATTTATTTGATTGTATAATTCGTATTTTCCATATGAGAAATGCTTTTTTAATGCAAGTGGTCAATCTAAAAAAATTATTGCATATAAAAAAAATTATTAGTTTTCAATTAAAAAAATGTTTTCACCTACATTCTTTAACCCGGGAAGCCCGGGTACGATCCCCTAGTAGTTTATAATAGCTCCATGATTTAACAGATATTATTCGTTTATATTTTTCAAAATAGCACGTATTTTAATTACATTTTCTTTCGGTTGTTATGAGAAAATTGCAACAAAAAGATATAATTGCTATTTTTCAACTATTTTCCCTTTATTTTCTACATAAATGGAGTATTCGAGTTGCCAAAATTAAACAAATGGCGCTAAAAACTACAAAAAATTAAAATTTCAAAAATAAATGGAGATACAGTTTTCAAACAAATTGCATTTAAAAGTACTTTTTTTTTCAATACGAAGGTATAAAAATTGAAAATGTGCGATGCTCAGAAGTTTAAAAAATTGCTATAGAGCACTTAATCGTACTGCTTTTTTTACGGCTGGCTTCTGTAAGGTAACGTTATTTTTTGGAGTCGATACAAAATAAGCTGGGAGAAAGAAATAGCATACCGTACCGAGGGGCAAAAAAGATGGTCTTGATAATATGTTAAGGGGATGGTTTGCGCTTCATGAGTTTAGAGATGAACGACCTTGGAGGAATCGTAATTGAGACATTGGCTTTATCGTAATTGCTGGCACTCTATAATAAGTAAGTACCTAAAAACACTAGCTACCCACTCTGAATATACAGAAAAAATCACTCCTTTGAAAAACACCTTCATGTTTAGCGGTAAATGATCAGTTTCATGAGTGAAATAGAAAGTTTTTACTACGACCAGATGATCCGAGTTTTGGTTTAGGATTTGCAGGATAAGTCAGAATTTTTATTGTAGACTGCAGAGTCTTCTGGTGATTATCTTCACACATTATAAGCAAATGAATATGCCTTCTTTATATTGTGCGCTACGATATTACTTAGAAATTATTCCATTAATATCCAGTATCGTGTGAATTCATGTCGACTAGAAATGCGGGATGTTATTTCATTAACTTTTAGTAACTTTTTTCCACTTTTTAAACTTCCAATACTGAGTCCAAGTGATACAAATGTTAAACGGTTTTTTCTTTCTGTATTTATGGATTTACTTAAGAATCGGTAGAATCCAAATTTGAGGAAAATAACTCAATCGTAATATATTTTTTCAATTTTATAAATGAAATTCATCTTTTTTAAAACACGACGTTGTATTTTTGGTACTTCTTAGTTATCCCGTCGACCAATTTCGCCAAATTATATAAATCGCCAAACCACTTGCCAAATGATACACATTGACATAATTTTTATTTTAAATAACGAAAGAACAAATAAATTTGTAAAACATTAATAAAAATACAAATAAAACGTCAAATTAATGGTTTTATTGGCCATTATTGGCATTTAATCTTACAATTAATTAATTAATGGCAAACCATTATTGGAATTTAATCTTACAATTTGGCGACAGTAATTTGGTCGACGGGATAACTAAGAAGTACCATATTTTCTTATAATCGATTTATTATATTATTTATGAATATCAGTTTCAACATCAAAAGTAACGTCAGCTGTATGAATTGAAGTTATCTTATCAAAGATGAAAAATGGCCTGATTAAATAATTATTATGAGTACGGGAATTGGCAACATCTTAAAATATTCATGAATCAAAAATGGAAATCATAATTTTATCATGATATAATTTGATCGAGTTTCAATGTGTAATAATTTGTGAACTTTTAATTAGTATACCCTCTACTGTTAAAATATAGTTTTTGTGTTATGTTAATTCATATTTTGTCTCACGTGAACTTATGACATTATGCATTGATGAGTTGGTCATTAGTAAAGACAACTAAACTTGTTGTATCATATAGAAAATGTAATAGATAAAATGGCTGTTCTGTTATTCCATATTGATGTTATTAAAATTCATTTCGTAAGTTTCTTTTCTAAATAATGCGTTCCTTTCTTTCTTATTAATGTGTACTTAATTTAATTATCAATCGACTCAAAGCTATCATACTCTGCATATAAGAATACTAATAATTTTTAAAAGGTTATGGGCTTTTCAGCTCGCTTTGAATTGCGCTAGTTAGCTCAAGTCTGATTGATTAGAATTAGATATAGATAAGTTAGGTTTTGCTCATAGAAAGTGAAGTAAAACATTAGTTTATTTTAGTAGAGAAGATTATCATTAAAAGATTTTGAAATCGCATTAAAGGTTTAAGAAGAAATGGATTTAACAAAGCAAGTTAAGTTATTGACTGGTGTACTAGACTGGCCAATATGGAAACGCAAGATTAGAGATTTACTTGATTATCACGAAGGAGCACTTGATGTTATAGATGGTAAATTAAAGAAACCTGAACCATTAAGTAGCACTGCTGAAGATAGAGAAATCAAGGAACATAAAGTAAGTTCTGATTTGTATCGTAAAGCTAACAGTTACGTAAAATCCGTGATAGCAAGTACCGTAACTGATGTAGTTTATCAAAAGATTATGGATAAAGAAACAGCACATGAAATGTGGGAAGCCTTAAAGCATCATTTTGAAGCAACGTCAAAAGATCAGTTATTTAAGATCTGTACAGAATTTTTCGCATTTAACTGGGCGTTAGGCGATGATGTATCAACTCACATAGCTAAGTTAAGAACCATTTGGAGTGAATTAAATAACGGACTTAAAGATATTGGTGTAAATAAGTTACCTGATTTAATGTTAGTTTGTAAAGTATTGCAAATTTTACCGCGAAAATTTGAAACCTTTAAGTCTAGCTGGATGTTGTTGTCTAAAAACGAAGACAGAACATTTGATGAGTTAACAGAGCAACTTTGTATGTTTGAGAGAAATTTCATCAAAGTTGAAAGCGGCAATATTGCTGTTCAGGAAGCACTAGCAGCTTCAAGATTAGAAAAACAGAATAAAGATAAAAATTCCAAATTTATCAAGAAGTCATATAGAGCTGACATTTGTAACTACTGTAACCGTCAAGGTCACTGGGTAAGATATTGTAGAAAATGGATTTCCGATGGAAAACCAGCCAAAAAGTCGCCAAGTACTGATACTAAAGATATAAAGAAAACCGCCAATGGCGCAGCGATGTCTATTTTTGTCGAAACGTATACTTCGGAAGCAGATTCAACAACTTTTTGGATTGATAATGGAGCAACTCAACACATTACGAACTGTTCAGAGTATTTTACTGATTTCACGCAATTTCTTAGTCCTTGTAGCATTAAGGCTGCTGGAAAGGAAAGATTGGCTGCAATCGGGAAAGGAACTATTCGTTTTAAATCTTTTGCTGGTGGAAAATCTCAAGAAATTCAGCTGAAGGATGTCTGGTATGTACCTGAAGTCAACAAAAATTTATTTTCAGTATTAGCTGCTCAAGACAGAAATCAAGACAGTGAATTTCGATCGACATCTACTGAATGTTGGTTAAAGATAAATGATCAAGTGGTACTATATGGAACACGCAATGTATCTGGATCTTTGTTTAAGGCAATAATTGAGCCAATCATGCCAAAGCAAATTTTAGAAATAAACAATACTGAGAAAAACGATTCTTTATTACAACTTTATCATGAAAGATGGGGTCATCAAGATAAATGTCACTTCAAACAAAAGCTTGAAAAAGAGTTAGGAATCAAAGTTCAACTGGAAAATAAGTTATGTGAACCATGCATTTATGGAAAAGCACATCGCTTACCTTTTGGAAACAGAAAGAAAGCAACAGAACCAGGTGAACTTATTTCGGCCGATGTCTGTGGCCCGTTTCCTGAATCTTTTCAAAAGAAACGATATTTAGTTGTATTTAAAGATAGCTTCACAAAGTTTAGGTATGGTTACATGATAAGAGAGAAGTCAGAAGTCAATACTATGTTAAAACATATGCTTGCTCATGCCAAAACTATGGGACACAAAATTAAAGAATTTTTGAGCGATAATGGTGGAGAATTTGACAATAAAGAAATTGAAGCAATTCTGCGTGAAGAAGGAATTACAAAAAGACCTACCGCACCTTTTACACCACAACAGAATGGATCAAGTGAAAGAGAGAACAGAACAATTGTAGAAATGGCAAGAACATTCAAATATTCGAATCCTGAAATTAGTTTTCCGGATGCAATGTGGGCCGAACTAGTATCTTCTGCGATATATATCCTAAACAGAACGGGAAAATCTTCAGTAGAGGGAGTTAGTCCTTGTGAATTGTGGATCAAGAAGAAACCTAGGGTAAAGCATTTACGTGTAATAGGTTCTACATGTTATGCTCATATTCCTGTACAAAAGCGAAGAAAAATGGATAAGAAAGCTATCAAAGGTTATCTTGTAGGCTACGATTCTGATGAGCGTTACAGAATTTGGATTAAAGAAGAAAACAGGATGATTTTTTCTAGAGATGTCATTTTTCATGAAAAATTGAATAAATGTGATAATTCAGTTCATTTACCATTCAACGACAATAAACAAGAAAATACAAGTGATCTTTCTAATCAGGGAAAGTATGAAGATGAACAACTTAAAGAAGATGAAAAACAAGACGATCTAAGTGACAGCGATGTTGATAGTGGTGAAGAAGTTAAACCATCGTATGATGTGCAATTGAGAGAACGTGACAAGATCCGAAAGCCTGCACGGTTTGATGATTATATAATGGAAGCTGAGTCATTAATTTATGAAAATGAAAATCCTGAAACATACATAGAAGCAATCAACAGCAAGGAAAGCTCAAATTGGATGAAAGCTATGGAGAATGAAATAAAATCTTTAAAAGAAAATGAGACCTGGGAATTAGTTAATTTACCAGAAGGTGCCAAAGCTATACCATGCAAGTGGGTTTATAGAATCAAAACAAATCCAGATGGCAGTATTAACAAGTATAAAGCCAGGCTTGTTATAAAAGGTTATAGTCAACGTCAAGGCATTGATTATATTGAAACTTTTAGTCCAGTAGCAAAATTAGAAACAGTACGAGCCGTATTGAGTATAGCAGCAGAAGAAAAAATGTATTTATCACAATTTGATGTATCTACAGCATTTTTGTATGGAGAATTAGAAGAAACAATCTACATGCAACAACCAGAAGGATATGAGGACGGCACAAAGAGAGTATGCAAGCTCAAGCGAAGTTTGTATGGTTTAAAACAAGCTCCACGTTGCTGGAATAAGTGTTTTGGTCAATTTTTATTAAAACTTGATTTCAAAGTGAGTGATGCCGATCCATGTCTATACATTCGAGAGAAGAATGGCAAAAAGTTAATTATAGCATTGTACGTAGATGACGGATTAATTGCTGCAAATGATCAACAAGAGTGCGAAATCTTCATTGAAAAGTTAAAAGCCAGATTCAAGATAGTTACTGGAAACGCTTCTTGCTTTTTAGGGCTTGAAATTGAATATCAGAAAAACGGAGATATTACTATTAGTCAAAAAGGATATGCCAAGAAAATTCTTAAGAGATTCGGATTTGAAAATTGCAAGCCAGTAGCAACACCGATGTTAAAGGAATCAAGATCACAAAATACTGAAGAATCTAAGAAAGTTATTTTTCCATATAGACAAGCAGTTGGAGCTCTAATGTACCTAATGGTAGGAACGAGACCAGATCTAGCTTACAGCGTAGGAGTTTTATCGAGAACACTAGAAAACCCATCTGCTGAAGATGTAGTGAGAGTAAAGAGAGTTTTTCGTTACGTATCAAAAACAAGAAATTTTGGTATTACTTATCGCGCAACAAATTCAAATAGAGTATTAAAGTGTTACAGTGATGCCGATTTTGGAGGATGCATAAAAACTGGAAGATCAACATCTGGGTCAGTGATAATATATGCTGGAGGTGCAATCTCGTGGCGCAGTCAAAGACAAACCATCGTGGCTACTTCAACAACAGAGGCTGAAGTTATAGCAGCATCTGAAACAACTAAAGAAATTATTTGGCTCAGAAGATTGTATGAAGGAATAGTACAACTAAAAGAAATACCTATTCTTCAAGTAGACAATAGTGCAGCTGTAAAACTTGCCCATAATCCAGAATATCACAGGAGAACAAAACATATAGAAATAAAGCATTTCTTCGTTCGTGAGAAGGTATTAGAAGGAAAGTTAGTTGTAGAACAAATTTCTACTGAGAAACAGATTGCAGATATTATGACCAAGCCGTTAGCCAAAACTCGATTACTGATATTGTGTGATCAAATGGGATTATCAGGCTAAAGTCTAAATATGTAATTAACAAGGGAAAGTGTTAAAATATAGTTTTTGTTTTATGTTAATTCATATTTTGTCTCACGTGAACTTATGACATTATGCATTGATGAGTTGGTCATTAGTAAAGACAACTAAACTTGTTGTATCATATAGAAAATGTAATAGATAAAATGGCTGTTCTGTTATTCCATATTGATGTTATTAAAATTCATTTCGTAAGTTTCTTTTCTAAATAATGCGTTCCTTTCTTTCTTATTAATGTGTACTTAATTTAATTATCAATCGACTCAAAGCTATCATACTCTGCATATAAGAATACTAATAATTTTTAAAATTACAAGATGGTTAGCGTAATTCGCTGGTTATTCAGGATCTTCTGTATTTTGGTACTCACATCATACTGCTTTCTGGTTCCATACAGCTTTCGAGTAACAAGACTAGTAAATGAAGAATCTACTAGAATGGAAATCTGGGAAATGTTTGAAACAAAAAATGACCATAACGAACCAGATCAGCTTACCGACATATTGTCGACAGTAGCAATTACAACATGGTTCTTGGATATCAGAATAAGAAATTTCTCAATAAGCATTCCTCTTTACAAGTCTCATCATAAGATTTTGTGGTACAAGCTAAAATGATATAGCTAAAAAAACTATTAAAATATTATCAGCATTTTTACTTGCTTATAGAAAAATTTAATGACGAATGTATTGTGAAATAAATTTTTTCAGTTAGTTATTATCATGCATTTTATAGTTTTCTTTTCTCTTTCATCGGTAATTAGTATATGTTTTTCAAAACGCATTTTATGTTCTTTAAGTTTAATCTGCATTTTCTTATTTCAAAGAATTGCCGTCAATAAACAATGAATAATTAATTTTCCGTAATCAGGCCCAGTACCAGTTGCCATATTTTAGAGAATCCGGTTTTGGTGTTTTGGACTTTTAAACATATATATATTTAAGTATTGCGAGGCAGCGCAATATTTATTTCCAGTGTCACTTCTCAATGTTAATTTAGCATAGAAAAGCCTATGGATCTCATAACTTTTTGACCTTTTCTTCCCACCTTTTTGTCCCAGATGCCACCAATTTTTTATTCTTTGTAATTTCAATGATATTGTAAATTCAAAGTATGAAAATGTCTGCCTGACGTCAGGGTCAAAACGGATGATAAAATGCCTCTGCATATGGGTGAATTATAATGCAGAGAGTAACATAGCTTAAGCTTTATTTATATTATTCAAATATTTTTCTTAATAATTCCAAATTTCTCATTTTTTCATTGAGAATTAATGGACATTTTTGCTATAAAATTTAACATTTTTTTTCTATTGTTGCAAAAAATTCAAAAGCCGTAATAATAATTTATCAACTGTAATTAATTTTCAGTTTAAATATTTCCACGGGAAAATGAAATTTGAAATATTTTTTTACGAATTAAAAAGAAGGTGAATATGGCGTCATACAGGAAATAAAACTGATATTTTCAAAATATTTTTTAGTAATACAAGAAGCATTAATAGGAGTAAATACAGAAAGCAGGTGACTATATCGTGAAAAAATTGCAGCATATTTCACCGATACTGATTTTTAAGCGTGAATATCAATTACATACAGATGTGCCTATTCGATTAAAAAGATGTTAACTTTGTGATTTAGTTAGGATTTCATTTTATTTATTTGTTGATGAAGTTTTAATTTCGTTAAGGAATACTAGCCGGAAAGTAATACTGAACTTTTTATATTATTTTACGACTTTGTAAAAACTGAAATGGTCGGATGCCTAGAAGTTAATAAATTTGCAAATAGCCGAAATTTATTTTGCAGGTTTCATCATCAATATGAAGTCATTATTACACACGGGCATATAATATTAGCCCAGTGGTAGGGCAGCAAAAAAAGGCCCAATTCGGAAATAATTAGGGGAAAGCTGGAAATTGTTTTAATCCCTTCAGTTTATGTCTAGAATGAATATGCTACGTTTTCCCCCTCGTACTAGGTGAGCGTTAAGAATTATACATTGATTTATAGTAAAAAACAGGGTTTTTTTTAAAAAATACCATAACACTATCTCGAAATCACTAACTTTTTCAAAAACATTGTCAATACAAATGTTGTAGAGCTTAAAATTTTGAATAAAATGAGTACCTACACTTAATACTTTTGTTGAATATTAAGATCACAATTCTACTTTAAAGTTTTAGCCCCGTGGTCAGAGGGTTGAACTCAAAATTAATTAGGGGAAAACTGGAAATCGTTTTAATCCCTTCAGATTAGGTCTAAAATGAATATTCTATGTTTTCCCCTTCGTACTAAGTGAGCGATAGGAAATATGTACACATTTACATTCGAAAAACACGTTTTTCTTTAATATTTTTAACAATATCTGAAACTGCGACTTTAAATTTGAAAAAAAATATTAATGTGAGTATTCATTTTATTCAGAATTTTAAGCTCTACAACATTTGAATTGACAATGTTTTTGATAGAATTAACTATTTTGAGATATTGTTAAAAATATTAAAGAAAAACGTGTTTTTCGAATGTAAATGTGTACATATTTCCTAACGCTCACTTGGTACGAAGGGGAGAACATAGAATATTCATTTTAGACCTAATCTGAAAGGATTAAAACGATTTCCAATTTTCCCCTAATTAATTCTGAGTTCAACCCTCTGACCACGGGACAACAAAAGTATTAAGTGTAGGTACTCATTTTATTCAAAATTTTAAGCTCTGCAACATTTGTATTGACAATGTTTTTGAAAAAGTTAGTGATTTCGAGGTAGTGCTATGGTATTTAAAAAAAAACCTGTTTTTTGACTATAAATCATTGTATAATTCTTAACGCTCACCTAGTACTAGGGGGAAAACGTAGCATATTCATTCTAGACCTAAACTGAAGGGGTTAAAACAATTTCCAGCTTTCCCCTAATTATTTCCGAATTCAACTCCCTAATCACTGAGCTAATACATTGTTCATATGCAATTTCTTTTTGTGGTATTAAGAAATAAAAAAATAATTATTGGTACTTTTCGGTTAGCTGGGCTCCAGTGTTATATATACACATATATATACATACATATATGTATATATGCATATGCATATACATACATTTGTTGTATATATACATGCATATGTATATATACATATATATGTATGTATAACACTGGCGCCCGGCTAAACCAACAAGTACCTTATTATTTTTAAATTTTAAAAAGACAGACACTTTGACGTTAATTAAACTTGACGAAGAAACGTTAAGTAAACTTAACGTTATTACCGCATTTTTTTATCTAATATTATTCTTCAAGGTCTTTTTTTTCATCCCTCGGTACGGTATGCTATTTCTTTCTCCCAGCTTATTTTGTGTATTTCAAAAAATAACGTTACCTTACAGAAGCCCGTCGTAAAACAAAGCAGTACGAGTAAATGCTCAATAGCAATTTTTTAAACTTCTAAGCATCGCACATTTTCGATTTTTATACCTTCGTATTGGAAAAAAAAAGGTTCTTTTAAATGCATTTTATTTAAAAACCATATCTCCATTTATTTTTGAAATATTATTTTTTTTTGTAGTTTTTAGAGCCATTTGCTTAATATTGGCAACGGAAGTACTCCATTTCTGTAGAAAGTAAAGGAAAAATAGTTCTAAAATAGTAATTATATATTTTTGTTGTCATTTTCTCATAACAACCGTAAGAAAATTTAATTAAAATACGTGCTATTTTGAAAAAAATATAAACGAACGATTTCTGTTAAAACAATGGAGCTATTATAGACTATATATAATTTTAAGTACAGTAAACTCCCGACTATCCGGCCTAATGTGGCGGAAGGGTAGGCCGGATAACAAAAAAGCCTGATAGGCCGGAGTTCTACAAATATTTACTAACTTCTTGCCCTCCGCACACCATGATATTAAAAACACATATTAAGATAAATTTTATACAGTTTCAAAATATGCAAAACACATAAAACGTAATCCTAATTCGTAAAAAAATGAGTAAATCTTTTTTACTGTTTATTAATAAATGATTTCACAAATATGAAAAGTTATGCATGAGATAAGAGTCAAAAGTTATAGTTTTTAGTTTTTTAAAAAGTCCTTAACCCCTTGGGGACGAGCGACTGGTATTCGTGCCGCGTACGGTGCTCAGAATCGGGGATTATTCTGACCAGTAAATTTTTATTGCAAATTTTGCCTTGTTTAATCTAAGCAATTTCCCGATTCAATGAGGCGAAAATTTCTGTTTTTAAAAAACGGTGACTGAAGATTAAAAATTCTGTAAAAGACACTCTTCCCGAAGGGGTTAATAGAGGACGCCTTCTTGCTGTTACCCCTTTTCCGCGACGCAATGTCCCTCCATTTACGGAAGTAAATTATATCAGCTGGCATCGATTCCTGCTGACTGGTGTACTTCATTGCTGCCTAAATCGTCTTGAATCCTTGATAATGTGGGATGAGATTTTTCCTGCAATCCTTTTAATCTTTTTCTTCTGATATTTCTCCCTCTGTCAGCACTTCTACAATACCGTTTTCAATTAATTCATTAACTTCGTCGTTTGCCATCCATTCTGTAGTGTCTTCTTTATTGATATCGTCAGAGTCCGGGACACAGGCTTATCGTTTTCATCTCCCATTGCAGTTTCCCACACAGGTTTATGTCTATCTTTCTGGTCCAAAAGAATGCTCCAGGACCTTGCAATTACTATTTTTGAAATTTCTTCCCATGCTTTTGGCACTATCCTGGAAGGGAACCTGCCTGCCTTGACCGTTTGCAACATTCCTAATTTCTTTTAATAAGCCGGATAGTACGGAGGGCCAGATAGGCGCGAGCCGGATAGTCGGGAGTTTACTGTATCTATGAATCATTAGATAGCCGTTTTTTTGTCGATTTTCTTGAATGACGGCATCTTTTTGCTGCATTTGTGCATTATTTAGCGATAGTGATGTGCTATGCACGCTTTACTGTAGATGTTTAAGTGTAGATCGTAAATGTGGAATTCTTAAGCGGATGCGAATGACGTCATTTTATATAAAATAAATGTGTGCTTTAAGTCTTAAAATTGAAATATGTTTTGTACTGCAGTAGAGTCCCGCTTAACCGAGTTATTTTCTTCTGATGGACTGGTGGCTTCTATTATTATGAAACAGGCATTATAAATGAAGCGTTAGGTGAAGATGAAAGAGCAGCCGTAAAAAGTTAGAACTCTGATTTTCTGGTCAGAATGGGGGAAAAGAAATGGCCATATTTTTTTGTCATAATAATAAAAGCCATCAGTCCATCAGGAGAAAATGAAGTAATGGATATGACGGAAGCGACACTAAATTCTGAAAAAGCAGAATTCCTATTCTCTAGTCATTATTTTCTCTTTTCAAAGCGATATTCTTCGTAGTACTTTTCTACTTGAAAGATTTTTGTTTGGAAATAGTGGTACACAAAATAATGAAAAATAGACCTTTTTCTCCGAACTTAACCCATCAACCGGCAAAACTATAACGTTTAGGTTTTCAACTTTTTAGCTGAACGTCGTTTGCCACCACAAATTCTAAAAGATAATTTTCACTTTACTTGAGCTTCAAATATTGTATCTTTAAGTAAGGCTAAAATTTTAATTGAAACATAGCGGTGGGTAGGTAAATAATTTAAGCATGCACATTTATTCTAACCGTTGCGTCAACGCAACACCAGCAGTTAATGGGCTAAAGAAGTAAAGCTGCCACAGGCAACTATTTTTTCAATTCCTACTATTAGTTCACACTCTCCCTATATTTATTTATTTATTTATTTATTTATTTATTTATAGATCTTGTTCAAAATTTCAATCGATAATAAAATACTTATTATTCATCCTATCAAGTTGAAATATTTTTTTAAAACTTGTACTGGATGACAATTGATGTTAATACAGTTTTTTCAAATATTAATTAATTAATCAAATTTTAATTAATTAATTTTAGTTTTACATAGGAGACAAAATGGTGGCCATTGGTTATTGAAGCATTTAATGCATCTTCATATCTATAAGGGGGATACCATAGGATCACCCAACCGGAGCACCCACCAAATTTGGCATAGGTTCAACGCTCCGGCGGAAAGGGGGGGGGGATACCATAGGGGGACCCTCTTCTGTCTCCAAATTCATCCAAGTTTGTCGCCAGCATGGCGATATATCGCCAAATTTGGCGACCAAAATGAGTCGCCAACTTGACGACATCTTTACTATTTCGCCAAATTCCCATAGACTTCCATTGTAAACCTACTTGCTTATAGAAAACCAACAAATTGGGATATTTTAATGCAACAAAAACTAATATTAGCTTAAGGGATTATATTAATTCTTTCTTTGATGACATAAGTAGGAATTGACTTTAAAAACAAAATTTTTATATTACTTGTTTAACTCTATGTCGCACCACTTTCTCAAAACAAAGATCTGGGATATACAGTTTGACAACATTTCCAATAGAATTATACCAAAAACTTTATTTTTTAAAAATAGTTGTGCAAATAGAAAGGATAAATAAATGCCCGTGGCAGCCCAGAAGAAAGTATCCACACAACTTCGGAGGTAATTTTTTGAAATTATCTCTTTACACTAATTTTTTATAATGACATTTAAATTAAAACTTTGAAAAATATGTAAACATTTTAGCACTTACGCAGAAGTAATTTTTTAAATTATGTGAAAAATTGACATTTCTGCGAAACATGATAACTCAAAAACAAGCCGATGTATTGGCATTTTGTGAATTGCAGTATCCACTCAACTTCGGAGGTAATTTTTTGAAATTATCTCTTTATACTAATTTTTTATAATGACACTAGGGGGCTCTGCCCCCTGCAAGCTACGCTTGCCAACCCCCGTTCAGACACTGTAGAATCTAAAAGCACGCTAATCTGATCGGTTTTAAAAAGATTAGAGAAGATTGAATTATACTGAAAAAACCTGTAGCGATCTCCCAGTAAACGGGTTTCCATTCAATTCCCTTTGATTGCAAAAATTTAAGGTAGAATCAGTTGCTGTTAAGACATCCAATGGTTGTTTTCGTGTTTGGTTAACCCCTTGAGGGGCACCGGTATATATAATATACCACCTACCATTAATAAAGTTTTAAACCAGAAAAATTGTATTAAATTTTACTTTTCTAACTTTGGTGGAAAAAAGCAATAAAATTGCTTTTACTTGTTTTAAAATAGAATTTTTCAAAGATTCCGGTGGGAATTCAGCATTTCACAAACGTAATTGCTTGCCCCTCAAGGGGTTAAAGAAGACCTGTTAAAAATTTGAAAAGAGGCTAAAATAAAATGAATTAAGTAAGCAGAGTCTTTGTCTCTCGGTATTTTTTAACAGCGTTATAAAACGACTGACATAATACAATTACTAAAATTTGCTGCTTTAACCCCTTCAAGGGCGGTGGTTCATTTTTGGACCACTTAATTTTAATTCTTAAATGCCACATTAGCATCAGAATATTGGGATGAAAATTTCCCTTTTATTAAGTAAGTGAACAAAAGCATTTTTGTATTTCGAAACTTGTTTGTAAATTCTGGTGCTATTCACTGATTTCAAGATTTTACGAATAGAAGTGGCTTGTCCGTGAAAGGGTTAAACGCATATTAATGTATTTATTATTTTAAAGTTCCCCTTCCCTTTTAATATTCACGTGTAAATACAATTTTCAGGACATAATTTTCAGTATTTTCCTGCCTTTAACACGTACTCATTTAATTGTAATTTTAAAGTTTTTTTCTGTTTTTAATAGTCACTTGAAATTTGTTTTTTAATCGTTAGGAAATATTATTATTTGCGCTGTTTTTAAAATTGAAAACAATCCCTATAATAATAGCCTAAGTCATGTGACTATCATCAACAGCTCCAGGCGGATCCCTTCGCTTTTTATATCCCAGGAGGCCATTTTGGTACTTTAATATTAGCCAGCCACAGGTGGGAAAAGTTGCCGAATATTAATCTATCCCCATTATTTTGTTTATATTATAATAATCCAAGTCATGTAACTGCCATAAAAAACGGGGCTCATTCCTTCGCTTTTCATAAGAAAGGTTTCCATTTAGATTAAAGAATCAAAATTATTTCTTAGAATAAAACTACATAAAAGTTGCCATGATCACAAAGAATTTCTGGTACTTTTATGTTAGCCGGGTGAAAATCTCGCCAATAGCTTTTTTAACTCGCCAGTTAGCATTTTTTTATTTTTCGAGTGGTAAATTAAAACGGTGCTACTTGGTTATCCCATCGACCAAAAATCTGTCGCCTAACTATAAGATTAAATGCCAATAATGGTTCTACTAACTAATGGTTCTGGCCAATAGTTCTACTAATTTATTTGTTCTTTTGTTATTTAAAGTAAAAAAAATATGTCAATTTGTATAATTTTGCTATTTATATAATTTGGCGAAATTGGTCGACGGGAGAAGTAATAACATTAAAACGTTGCTTTGAAGTGGCAATTAAATCTCATGATTTGTTGCATTGTCACATACGCACTGGGTTTGGCGTGATTTTATTTTTTTATTTTTATTTATTTTTTTTTTTTTACGACAATTTGGCGAAAACCTCGTTTTCAAATACCTGTTACATATGTATTTTTAAATTATTTTCTGTTATTTTTAAAATGAAATAACAATAAATAAAAAAAATTAATTAATAACTATAGAACAAAACAATTTATAACATTTTTTGTAAATAAAAAGAAAATAAATTCAAATAAACATTTATTAATAAATAAGCAACAATAGCCGGGTTACCATGCCAGGCAAAATAACGCCATTTTGGCTCCAATTAGGTACCCCGTTGCGTATATGACATCTGTGCCTAATATTTTTCTTTTCGTTGCGTTTAAAAAAAAGAATGAAGTAAAAGCCATTTATTTTAAAGGTTTCAATTTTAAATTAAAGTTTTGTATTAAATAAAATGATAATAAAATACAAATTGAATTCTGAATAAAAGTAACATGATGCATCTTAGCATACATTTAAGGGAGGCCAAACTCGTCCCAAATTAATTTAAAATAACCATTTCTAAAATATGAAAAAAAAAATATCTCTTGTGATTAAAATTTGAGTTGCCATCATTTAAAAAAAAGTATTTAAAATTAGAAAAAAAATTAATATTTCGAAAACTAATTCCAATTTTAAAATTCTAGTACCAGTTTCTAGATCTATGGATCAATACGGATTTTTGGTGTTAATTTCATCGCAAAGTATTCCATATTTTAGGAGAAATCGCCGTAAAACGTAATCAGTTGTTTAATCACTCGTTTCATAGAATCGTTACATAAATTCGTTTCAATTCGATTCATTAGGATTTTATATATATGTAGGGTAGAGTTAAGTTAAAACTTTGAAAAATATGTAAATATTTTAGCAATTACGCAGAAATAATTTTTTAAATTATGTGAAAAATTGACATTTCTGCAAAACATGATAACTCAAAAACAAGCCGATGTATTGGCATTTTGTGAATTGCATAATAAACAGAATAACTTTGTATAGGACATATACTATTCGCATTATAATAGCAACCAGATCTCAGACGCTGTGGCAGTTGAAGTACTGATATAATGAAAAATTTGTAAAATTCGGTGCAACTTTGTTACTTATACCACTGTAAATATGGTAATGCTAATGCTGTAAATGTGGTAATGCTGTGGTAATGTAATGCTAAATAATATATTATCTTGAATGTAATTTATTCCCTCAGTAAATAGTTTAAAAAGAAATACACAAAATTTCAAGGCATTTCATGCATAATGTTTTGCTATAGGATGTTTTGCATGTAGTAAGAATTAAACACTAAGAACGCCAGGGAAGAGTCGATTCGACTCCGACCATATGATTAAATGTCAACTGGAACCAAAAATTATTTCATAAAATATGTTAAATTTAAACCACGCAAATTTACGTTAAATAAATCAGTAAAATAATTTTAAATAAAAATTCTGGTGTCAAATAATTTTATGAAATTTGGGTAAAATTTCCGGGCGTTCTAGTGTTAAAAAAACTTCATTTTGAGAAAAAGCTACAGGTAACTTTTACACACAATACAAAAGCTGTAATAGCTGTAGCTTTGAACGATAAACTCTGGTTTCGATTAAGATACAGTCTTAAAAGATTCAATTATAATACACTGCTGGCCATCCAAAACGTGACACCATGAGGGGATCAAACGAACAGCTTGAAATTTACACCATGCATACACCTCAGTAGGATATGCAAATGATTTCGATTTCAGCTAACGCACTGCAAATAGAAGCGACTTAAATGTAGACACATATGTGACTGAAAAAGAATTTTAGACACTTAAGTGTCTTAATCTGAAAATTCAGACATTATAGATGTCTTAATTTAAGATACATAAGTGTCTTACTATGACCATGGTGTAAATGAACGGAGAATAATGTCTAAAATATCCGCAAACGTCTTATTTTAAGACACTTCATTGCTTTAAACGTGTCTTAATTTAAGACGTTTTGATTCTTCCGACGCAATAACCACCAGGGGGCACTCGCACTCCCAGTTGCGCACGCGCTTTAGATATCTTCCTTCGAAGTGGTATACGTTGTAATTCAAACGAAGTTTGTTTTTATGTACGCGTGTATTTTAATTCGTTTTTTGCGAAATATGAAGTACTGTGATTTTAATTCGTATTAACATGGATTATTTATTTATTGAATACATACATCTGACGTGTGTGTTCGACATCAAATGTCTCTTAGAAGCTGTCGTCGACAGGGATGTAGTGGGGGGTATACGGGGGTATACGCCGTATACCCTCTGGATTTTTTTAAGGAACACCGTATACCCTCTGTTTCTCAAGAAAGCTATAGTATATACACTCTAGGGTATACGCTCTGCCTTGAGCGTATACCCTCTGTTTAGAGAGTATACCCTCTGTTTTTTTTTACGACTACACCACTGGTCGTCGATATAAGGGCGGGATACACACAGAACAGAAGTAGACGACGGTTGAAGATTACACCCGGAAATTTTACAAAGCGTGTGCAATGGGCTTAGTGTTAACTCGTGTTAATTTATATCAATAATATTGTGTTATTCATCTTCGTCCTGTCGAAGCTGGCAAAAAAAAAGAAACTTTTGTCTGGCAGGTCCTGTTTTTTGGATGAAACATCTCATTCTTTAAATATGGCTAGTCGGATGTATTATGGTATTACCTTTTAAACTGGTGCAAGTCTTTCTCCCTCACTGTGGTTGTGGTAGTTTTTAAAATTTCAAATCGAGGAATTTTTCTTACCTCTTGCAAACAGCGATTTAAGTAAGTGTTATAATTTTTTTATAGTACTAACATTAGTGTCTTTTATGATTTTATTTATTGTGCTAAACAAAATATTACATGAAATTTAATTAATTTTGTATCTTTTTGCAAAAAAAAAAAAATAATAATAATAATAATAATTCTAGAAGTATATATTTTTTAATTTATCACGTTGTCTTTTATTACAAATTATGTATTATTTATTCTCATCTTTTTTCTCAAATTTAAAGTAATAACATCACTAAAAAACAGACATATTTAGAAGTTAAGTTCATTCCCTTGTTTTGTTTTGTTTTCAATATGGCAGTTCCTTTCAGTGACTAATGCTTATCTCATACTAAACGACCACAAGGAAATAGAAAAAAAAAAAAACTTTGAAAGATCTCATAAAGCTTTCTTACTTCCTAGCTAGGGATTACAATCCCGGATTGATATCCCGGGATCCCGCTTCAATTTTAATCCCGATTTTCGGGATTGCCTTTTTTTTTTTTTTTTTTTTCAAATTGAACAATATTTAGCTGAAACTAAAAAATATATTTATAGACTTTCGCTTTTGGAAAAAAAATCAATTGATTTTTATGAAATTTATATATAATTGAAAAAGAATATTTATCTCAAATATTTCTTAGATATATTTCTAAAGCTATTAAATCTTTTACCGAGTAGATTAAATGTGCAAAGCTTTTGACTTTGAAATATAGATGTAAGTAACCCAGTCAGGAAAAAGGAAATCATTTGTTTATTTTGATTTTGCTGCGTGTAGAAAATATATTTCACTTCGAAGGTCATTTTCCCATTAGACTTTACTGATAAGCATCGCAAGTGTGTATCATAGTGATTATGTGGTAACTTCTTTTTTTGCGGCTTTATTTTGCTTTAAAGATATCTAATGAAAAGTGTTTAATAGGAATGATAACAATAAGCCAATGTGGCAATATAAATTTTTAAAAAATCTAATTTTTAAACGATAAGGATTTTCATTTTTTTTTCGGGGAGGGGGGGGGGGGATTTTGTATGAAATTTTCGTAAAGCTGATACCTTAAATGTTGCACTGATTATAATTAAAGTTTTGAACTTTTAGAGTAGGACCAGATTAAAAACACAAAATATAAATAAACAAAATACCGAAGTAATTTTTTTCTCAATATTAACCCTTTGCACTCGAGGGCTCCGGAGCGGAGCCATTTAAAATTTATCTTCAAACTCGAGGTCTCCGCTACGGAGACAATACAAATAATTTTGTGATACCATGTAATCTTGGCTTTTCTAGACAGGTATCACAAAATTATTTGCATTGTCTCCGTAGAGGAGCCCTCGAGTTTGAAGACAAATTTTAAATGGCTCCGCTCCGGAGCCCTCGAGTGCAAAGGGATAAAGTAGAATATTTATTTATTTATTCATAGTTGTGATTATCATCTGATATATATGTAAAATTGCCTATGTGGCAATATAAATTTTTAAAAAATCTATTTTTAAATTATATGAAGTAGAGTAGGACAAGATTATAAGAAATATATATATTTATCCATGTACTTTAAAAGCCATCAATAGCCCTTGCCGTTGAATTTGTCCGATAATCGGAGATGTCTGCTTTTGTGAGGTAAAAATATACAAATATGTATGCCATGCGGATTAAAAA
The DNA here is from genome assembly GCA_963932465.1 of Maratus speciosus. NCBI lineage: Eukaryota > Metazoa > Arthropoda > Arachnida > Araneae > Salticidae > Maratus > Maratus speciosus. The sequence goes on from OZ010798.1 coordinate 281,669,463, forward strand.
AGTATTCGCTAAATAGATGCTTCAGCTATTCGGGAATGTCCATCAACCTCCACAACGGATACTCCCGAGTACCGGACATCTCAATTTAGATAACAATAATGCAGGGTTGCATTTTTTTCAAAAGAACTTCTTAATTAAAGAATGGGCATACTGGGCCGTGCCCCGCCCCCCTACGATTTTAGTGCCCACAAATTTGATGTGCAATATTTGTAAAGCTTATGTTTTAAATCTGTTTCGAAATTGTACTGATTATAATCAATATTTTGAACTTTTAAAGTAAAATAAGATTAAAAATAAAACAAATTTAAAAAATCTAATATTTAGATAAATATTTTTAGTTTTAATCTTGTTCTACTCCAGAAGTTCAAAATATTGATTATAATCAGTAAAATGTCGTAAAAGATTTAAATTATCAGTTTAACAAAAATTGCATACCAAAATTGAGAACACCAAAAAAATCAGGCTGTAGGGGGGGGGGAAGGGGCAGGACCCCAGCCAAATATTTTTCCAGGATTCAACGTGGTCAAACATGGCTACGTATGATGCTTGAAAATAAAATGGATGCTATTAAGACGTTTGAAGTGTCTGAAATTCAGACACAAAAAATGTCTGAAAAAATTCAGACATTTTAAAATGTCTGAAAATTGAACACACCGTTTCAGACACTTAAGTGTCTGAATTTCAGACATTTTAATTTAGAGTGCGTGCACATCGTGGGTGACTGCAGCGCCCCTTACAATCTGTATATAAAGGGAAGAAAGATTGTCGATTCAAAGAACGTGAATTGTTTTCTCGTTCGATTTTTTGTGTGTACAGATTCAGTATGCCTCGTAGAAAAACACGAGCACCATTTGAGCACGTTTCTGATTTCGACCGCGGCAGAATCGTTGCATACAGAGATTGCGGATTATCCTTACGAAAAATTGATCATCTTATCGCACGTAGCAAAGCAACAGTAATGATAATATGGAATCGGTGCATGCAGGAGGAACGAGAGACGAAACAGGAGCGATGGTAACCGCCTCGTCACACTACACGGGCAGATAGGCATATTTTGCGCATGGCACTCATAAAACGCATTGTCACATTCGCAACCATAAGACAACGAATGCAGTGGCACCGACATAAAATAAATCCTTAGGTTAGGTTCCCAGGTATAACTTATATCTTATAAGTAACTACCATTCCAATTTTCATGATTCTAGGCCCTTCCATAACACAAAAATTGCATTTTTAGAACGTTTTTGTCTCCTGCACCCCCTTTGGTGTAGTGGCACCGACATAATATGCAGCCTATGTTATAAGTTGTACCAACACCGCCATTTTGATACCATTACTTTTGAAATCAGTTTGGAAGCTTCAGAGATTACCTCTAACAAACACACAATTTTTACTTCTTTATAATATTAATATAGATAATATAGTAAAATTTACATATACTTACACAACAATCGGTGACCGCACGAACAGTTCGACGTCGTTTACAGTACAGTGAAACGTCCGCTAGCGTCCATTGCTTCGCATACCTTTAACAATAAACCACAGGCGTTTGCGTTTGCAATGCTGCACTGAACGGTAGAGATAGACATCCGAATAGCATAAAATTGTGTTTTCGGATTAATCACGCTTCTGCCTGTAGTATCACCATGGTCGAATTACTTTGGAGACTCAGTGGGGAGAGGCTGGTCAATTGCTGTATTATGAATCGTCATCCTGGTCCTGCACCCAGTGTTATGGTGTTGGCTGGTATTGGATTTGACTTCCGCAACCCCATAGTTTGCATTAACTACACACTTACCAGCCAACGCTATATATCTGAGGTTTTGTAACCTATTCTCTTCCCTTACCTTCAGGGCTTGTCTGCGGCCACTTTTCAGCAGGACAGTGCGCGACCACATGTTGCACGCTTTCTTCTTAGCTCACTTTATTCCATTGTTACCCCGGTATGCCTGTTTTACAGATCTATCCCCCATAGAGCATGCCTGGTCAAAGATTGGAGAACGCCTAGCTCCGAAAGCCGCCCCCGTGAGTACACCAGATGAGCTTTGGCTACGTGTGGAAGCAGCGTGGTATGTCATTCCCCAAAAACACATCCAAAACCTCTTTCACTCTATGCCGCGGCGTGTAGCCGCTGTTATTGACAGACGTGGAGATAAGAGTTTTTGCTGATTTTCCCGTCTACCTCATTTCAAAGAACATGGTTTTTGAAATCAATTAACACTGATATTATGTGTAATCTCTAAAATAAATTCATCTTTAATATATTTTCTCTTCCTTGGTGTTTTGGATGGCCAGCAGTGTATTATTGCAAAATGAAAAATTGGTATTTTGATCACCACCCCCTAAACTCTAGGCCTGAGCGCAGACACAAAAATGGCGGTTGCCGAAGGCAGATTTTTCAAACGTATGAACGGTCCCCTAAACTGAGACACCAGTATTTTATAAATGATTTCTTTAACTTGTTTAATCACAGAAAAATAAAGAGCAAAAAATCTTAAAAAAATATTGGAATCAAAATTCCACGGACCGTACACGATCAGTGTATAATAATCAGCCTTCGGCTACAGTGTTGAATTCTGACACTTTTCTCCGGGAGGGATTTCTGTGGCTCTTAGCGGGGGACATTATAAAGTTCTGGGAGAGAGAATTGCACTTTTTGATCATTGAAAACGCAAAATGTCAAATTTTCCGTATGATTGTTTCTGCTAGAAGATGTCCATCCCCGGGCTACCCCCTGAATTAAACAATGCGTCGGCAACCGCCAGTTTTGTGTCAGCGCTCAGCAGGGCCATCGCGAAGACTTTTATTGGTGGGGGAGAGAACCTTAAATTGCCAAGTCAAATTTAAGAATTTGCCAACTAGTTTTGTAATTTTGCCAAGTTACTACAATTAGAAAATGCAATATAGTTCTTATTTGTGAAAAGTTTAATAATACTCCCAATTAGATTTGTAATTTCTGCCAAGTCTATCAGAAATAGAAAATGTATTACAGTTTTTATTAAAATTTTACAAAAATTCACCAACTAAGTTTGTAAATTTGCCAAGTATAACAGCATTCTCGAACGTTTGGGGGAGGGGGGAGGCTCACCCCCCCCCCCTTAGCGAGCCCCTGGCGCTCAGGCCTAGTATTCAGGACGCGGTGTTTTGATCGAAAATGACGTTTCAAACGTGTGCAGATACCTTAACTGTAATACATGATATAAGAAGAGGAGTTATAGAAATGTTTTTTAGCAGATATCATATTTTCTATACTTGAATTAGTCTGAGGCATTTTCCAAAATGCTTTCCTTTATGAAATGTCTCAAGTGCATTTGCCAGAGGCTATCTAAACCGGTGAGATGGAAACGTAACGTTTTAAGCTTTGGTTGACATGAAATATTTTGACTGACTTAAAAATCATTTTGTCATGAGTGAAAAAAAAAGGAAACCGAATAATGAAAAACTGATATATGTTTAAATAGCTTTGAAAATCAATTGTATTAAAAGTTGCTTGCATAGGACGTCTGACAATTTTAATTAAAGATTTTTGTACGAACATACTGAGAAATTTAACGAATTGCAAACCTGCCAAATTTTACTTTTTTTTTAATGGTCGATTTCGACCAAATAAGGCTTAATTTACTATGAGAAAAAAGCATACAAGTTTGTATTTATGGAATTGGTGTATACTCGTCGAAGGCACGAGACACCTTTCTTAGACAGCCGATCAGATGGGTTTAACCCATATTGGACAACACCGATTAAATATTTCTGAAAAATTTTAAAACTTCAATTATATCCTTATCTTGGTGTAATTAAGTAGATACCAGCAAAATGTTGAAAAAAAGTTTTTAATTTTTTAAGTAACTAGTTGTCCTAAAATCAGGACATATTAGTAGGACACATAGTAAGGACATATAAAATGCATACATAAGCTAATTTTATGAGCAAATATTTTGCTTTACTTTAAAAATACTGTTTCTGTTGTACAAAAATACTCTATGATTTGTCCAATAAAAAGATAATAATAACGGTAAAATTCTAGATTATAAGGTCACAAGTCTTAAAGAATTTTTTAAATAGATTTTTTTTTCAATTAAATTTTAATTGGTTACTTATTTTTTTGTTTATATGTTATACTTTTATATATTTTAAAGACGTCATAACAAAATGCATCCAAAAAATCCTTATCAATTTTATTTTAAAAAATGTTTTATTAGCTGTCCTATTTATAGGACATCGGTCCAATATGGGTTAAAGCCGGCCAATATCCCTAAAGCCCTATCGATGCCCATCTTACCAAGCGAGACTAGCCAAGATAGAATCCCGATATATTAAAGGTTTTAAGGCGGACATGCATTTTTCCGTCTAATTAATACTATTTGGTTATTGCCACCAGTTATTTTTAGCGAAAAATTTGTCCGATTTAAAATCAGAACATTTTCTCCGATAACGATAGTCAAAAACTTCTGCTTTAAAGAACCGGTGATAAAAGATTAAAAATTCTGTAAAAGACGCTCATCGCGAAGAATTACTTACGCAGCGAGAGGGTTAAACTCACTTTGACTTTTGTTATTTTAATATTTATAAACAAATGTTAGAGGGTCATTCTTCAAAATGTGTAACATTTTCGTCACATGCATTTAGCAGTAAAATTTTTAAAGAATTATTCATTTAACTACATTTTTAATTGCAGTAAAATTATGTCTATTTATATCAGTGCCCACCTTTTTTATGATAAATTTTAATTTATTATTTTGGGGGGTCACAGTATGTGATTTCTCACGTCTATGGCCTGTCACACACTTTGTGTGGCTGTTAATGTTGTGTAACATTTGTTTAATTTAAAAAATATATTTACATATTTATTATTCCTTCCACAACTGTCCAATACATTAAACCTAATTTTATGGAATATTCCTGACCTCCGTGAATTAAAGCTAATCTCCATGAATAAGGTTATATATATATATTTTTATTTATGAGTAAACAAATTAAAATTAAGTAGTGCCAATGTTCATGGTTACTTCTAGTAAGTAAAAGCTTGATATAACAAGAAAGAAAAAATCATGCGTTCAGCATAGATTATGAAACACTTTCCAACACATTCAGAATAGTGTAACAAAACTGCACCGTTTAAAAAATTATAATATTAAGTATAATTCAGCTATATGGAAACGCATAACACATTTCAAAACCCAATTTCAGCTGTTCTCATCTACAAACGGAAAATTATCTGAATTGTTTCAGCAGCTCTGTATATGATTTATAGATTTGTATCTATTAACTACATGCATGCCAAAATTTTGTTCACTGAAGAAATACATATACTTCAATTGAAAATTCCCCTTCAGCAAGTGCCTCTAATAACGAGAATGGTACCTGAATACTTTTGTGAAGCCCTGAATATCAGGTATATAATTGATATATAACGAGTAACGTGCAAAAGATTATCTAAATTTAAAAGCGCATACCGAATTTGAAACTGCAATTGACCGAATTTGAAACTCCAGCAATTATTACTCAAAGATGTAACAGATGTAACAGATTTCTTTCGTGTGTCCCTGTAAATGAATAAAAAATGCAACGAATGCCATGTTCTAACGTGATCGTAGTGAAATTTAGTGATTTATATCAGTTTAAATACATTTGAAACAGCGTAATGTCATTAAAATACTCTGCAAACGATTTTTCATCATGTACCATAATTTAATGGAATTCTTTTGGGTAGCCCTGTAAATGAAATATTAATGTCACATACTGCATATGCAATACCAAACATGGTTAGGTGACCCTAAATATGGTTTATCAATTGCATGAAAATCCGAATCTATTTACGGGAGTTAGAGCGTGGACAGACGGACAGACGCCCAGACGGCCATACGGACAGGCGGCCAGACGGCCATACGGACAGACGGCAATACGGCCATACGGCCATACGGACATACGGACAGACAGCCAGACAAACCGAATGCATAAACACTTTTCAACTTTGTTGGAAAGCGTTAAAAATGAAAAAAAAGGGAAACGCAAGGTTTTGAAATTGACAAATATTTTTGTTGAAAAGGTGCGCTTTCTGGAGAATGACTCTATAGGTATTTAAATAAGTATTCTCATTTATTTTTAATCACAAAGTAAGCGATAAAATATGCTACAATGGAAAGAAATTGATTTCTACACAGTATGACAATTATGTTCTCTAAATAACATTCATTTTTGTTAGGAAATAGTGGTACACAAAATAATGAAAAAATAGACCTTTTTAACTTAACTATTACATGATATAAGAAGAGGGGAAATAAAAATGCTTTATGGCAGATTTCGAATTTCCTATACTTGAGCGTCAGTCTGAGGCATTTTCAAAAATGCTTTTCTTTATGAAATCTGTCAAGTGCATCTGCCAGGAGCAATGTAAATCGGTCAGATGGAAAAGTAACGGTTAAGCTTTGGTTGACATGAAATGCTGTCACTGACTTAAAGTATCATTTTGTCATCAGTAAAAGAAATGAAAATGAAATAAAGAAAAACTGATATATGTTTAAATTTGTCCTGAAAATGTATTGTATGAAAAATTGTTTGCATATCACGTTTGGCAATTTTAATTTAAGATTTTATCTCAAGAAAATGGGAAATTTAAGGAATTGCAAAGTTGCCAAATTTTACGCTTTTCTGTTACCAATAATGTTTTATAGAAAAAATAGTTTTTTTTTCTAAAATCGCCGATTTTGATGAAAAAAAGGCTAAATTAATTATAAGAAAAAAGCGTAAAAGTTTACATTATGGAGTTGGTGTATACTCTTCGGAGACAGCTGATCAAATGGGTTTAACCAAAGCGATATAAGTAAGCGTCCTATCTTAAATGGGAGAGGTAAACGCAAGATTAAAGGCGAGGTCACATTAACCAAGGTCGCACGCCACGTAGCGGACGGGGTTAAACTAAAGGAAGATGCCTAACTATTTTCTTACTTCACACCACTAAAATTGTAAAGTTATTTTTCACCTTGATTAATACCTGAAGTGTTTCTGACAGGGCGAAGAAAACTTCGTGGTGTCAAGTGCATCTGAACGTCGTCCCTGCCCCACCTGTGGCTGAGAGGTTCTGCTCTCGAAGCTGGAAGACGGGAGGTGCTGGGTTCGAACCCAATCGCGCCCGTCGGCCTAACCGTTTCGGAGATTTCGTGGTTTTCTTCGAAACCTTGGATTTCCATGCGTAAATACGGGTTAGGTTCCCTTAGAAAGACATCCAAAAAGGGCACTCCCCCTAGGGCCTATATCCCATGCGTAGATAATCGGCCGTCAAAAAAACAACCAACCAACCAACCTGGACGTCGTTCCTTTCGCTACGCTATTATTTTGCAATAAATCTGGTAAACTAAATTCAGTTCCATGAGTGACTAAAGATTTAGAAAATATAAGTAGATACAGCGGTGGATCCGATTCTTCTTTTTTTACAGACCGCTGGAATCACGTGATGCTCGAATGCACCAATGAAGGTGTGCGAAAAGCATCACGTGACTCCAGCGGTCTGTAAAAAAAGAAGAATTGGACCCACCGCGGCATCCTGTCTTTTTCGTTAGCCTCGATCCTCTCATATATGACGTCATACTAAAAGCCCGCGTAAGTGGATTATCACCCCGTCCACAGGATGGCGCAACTGTGTTAATTTACGCCCGCTTGCAGTATTAAGTTTGTACTCTTACTTATATCGCTTTGGGTTTAACCCTTTATTCTTAAATGCATAGTGATGCCTATCTGCGTCACTTTTTATTTAACTTTTAGCAATCACTATATTTGAAATGCAGTAAACCAACGTTAAAATGCACAAATAATGCGTGAAAAAGCAGCAAACAGCTGTTTCGAATCTACAGCGAGATTCTTCTTCAGTGCAAGAGAGGGAAAAAAGGAACAGCGTGCTAGAAAAAGCAAGGCTGAGCAACCAACCAAGCTCAGCCTTGCTTTTTCTAGCACGCTGTTCCTTTTTTCCCTCTCTTGCACTGAAGAAGAGTCTCGCTGTAGATTCGAAACAGCTGTTTGCTGCTTTTTCACGCATTATTTGTGCATTTTAACGTTGGTTTACTGCATTTCAATATTCCTGCACAAAGGCTTTAATTGCTATTTTAATCACTATATTTATCTAAAAATATTAATCCTGAAAAAACATGTTATAGAAATATGCTACTAAATAAAGTTAAAAATCTATCTTAAAATTTCTGGTGCCTAATCCTTAATATAAGAATAAAAAAACACAATTCTACAAAAATAATTCATGCATTTAAGGGTTATGTTTTACAAAATAAAATTCATGTAAAATAAATTACCTAGATTCATACTTATTACAATAATTACAAATTTTGCACTACTTTAATTATAACAGTAGTTTTTTGTTGCGTTGAGATGTGCAACATAAGAAAAGGTTAACGTATTAAGCGAAAAATATATCAAGGATTTTTTTTCATTATTTTTTCTTTCTTTGAATCATGTTTATTTTTTTCGAAAAAAAAAAAAAATTCATGCATTTAAGGGTTAAATGCCCAGGGTAGAATGCGTTACAGAAATTGCGTAATTCAAAGAATCGGAATTCATACCTCAAAATCTAAATTTCGGCTATTTAAATAATGAAATGTCTATCATGAAATTAATCAAAAATTTCCATTTTAAATTTCTGTTGTGAATACGGTATATGTGAATAAAAAAATCCAATGAATCGGGGGCACTGATGGTATCATAAATGATGCCTAGGGGCATTTAATGATTAAACACAGGAATATATCTAAAACCCAGGAGAAAGGATCCATCAATTTTCATCTTACCCATTCTGACCAGCCAGGATAGAATACCGATGTGTTAAGGCTTTTAAGGAGAAAAAATACATTAGTTTACAATGACATTACAATTTGGTATTTCTTACCCATCATACGTAGTATAGGGTAAGTCATGTAATCGTTTTAAAAATCGAAAAAAAAATTTTGACGGATTTACACGTTTCAGACACTGGAGATTCCGAAAAACATATTTTTAGAAAAAAAAAAAAATGTCCGTCCGTCTGTATATGTGTGTGTCTGTAAACGCTGTATCTCCCGAAGAAATTGAGATAGAGACTTGAAATTCGGTATGTACTTAGGGAGTAATAATGGGAAGAAGCCTATAGTATATCAGTAAAATCGATTAATCGGAACTATCTTTTTCGGACTCTTGAATTATTCGTTCTGATAAAAGGTATACTAAAATTTTCGAAATTGTTTATTTGAAGGAGTGAATATAAAACACAATAAAAAAAACATAAATTTTGCATCATGAATGAACTCGATCGGATAATGAGTTGCCGAGATATTTGTAATTCTATTTTTCACACTCTTCTATTTTTCATGACCCTGCATTTGATTCAAATTTCAATTCAAAGATATATTTTAATTGGAAATGAGACGCTTAATTTGACGCAGCAAACTGTTAGTTAATTGAATTATAATTTTTCGAGTTATAAGGAAGTTTCTTTTACGCAATTCGGTACTACTCGATTATCCCGCCGACCAAAAAACTATCGCCAAACTATAAGATTAAATGCCAATAATGGCTTATCGTAAATGTCAAGCATTTAATGCCTTTCTGTACCTATAAGATGGTTTACCAGGGGGGGGGGGGGACCCTGTTCTGTCGGCAAATACCGCCAAGTTTGTCGCCAACTTGGCGGAATATCGCCAAATTTGCGGGCAAAATGAGCCGCTAAAAGTGACGTCAAATTGGCGGTATCTCTAATATTTCCCCAAATTCCCATAGACTTCCATTGTAAACCAATAGCGTTTACTTGCTTACAGAAAATCAACAAATTGGGATATTTTAATGCAACAAAAAGTAATATTAGCTTAAGGGGTTATATTAATTATATTTAAGGAAGTCCAAATAAATTAAATTATGAATAAAAGTAACACGGTACAATGCTTAGCAAATATCACATGTTTTATTTTCATATTTTATATTATGTATATCATGATGGGTAAGTATTACGGTGGCCCCCAACGACTAGCTTTACACATACAGTGATGAGTATTAAATTCACGCAACTTTTACCTTCAAAATTTAAATATTTATAAACAAGTGTTATTAATTAAATGAATATTTTCATTTATTTTGAAACAACAACAAAAAAAGCGATAAAAATGCTAGAATGGAAAAAATTGATTTCTACACAGTATTACAATTACATTCTCTAAATAACATTGATTTTTGTTTGGAAATAGTGGTACACAAAATAACGAAAAAGTAGACCTTTTTCACCTAACCTAACTGTAATACAGTGGTGGAAAAAATTATAAAGCCGCTTGAAAATACGATGTAATTAAAAAACAAAAGATGAAACATTTATGAAATTTCATACATATATATTATATGCTACAAGGAAGTAAAGAAAAAAATAAATTCATTAATAACTACATTAATAAAAGGTTAATAGACTTAAGAAAATTTTCTGTACAAAGAAAGTTGGAAATAATTATAAAGTCGATACATGTATTTCATCAATAATCGATGCGAGACCCTTTTTTTCGATGACTTTGAATAGTCTCTTGTTCATTGAATCTATCAGACCACACAAAGTACTTGCATCAATATTGTTCCAGCAGTTTTTAATAGCATTCATCAAATCTAACTTTGAATTGAATTGTCGCCCATTTTTGTAACCATTTCGGGCTAAAATTCTACAAAGATTTTCTTTTACATCCAGATCGGGGCTACGAGCTGGCCATTAAAGGCATTTCACCTGATTAGCTTCCAGTCAATATTTAGTTAACTTCGAAACATGAACGGAAGCGTTGTTCTGCTGAAATGTTCAGTCTCCTGAAGTTATAAGAGGAGCAATGGGTAATAAATTACCTCCTAACATATCTTGATATATAACTGAATTCATTTTGTTATGCATGAAAACAATTGGAGTGGTTTCACAGGCAGCAAATACAGCCCAAACCATTGCCGAGCCACCTCCAAATTGACGCTTTGAAAAAATATGAGGTTCCTGTCGTAAATTATGTCAAACGAATTTATAACAGTCGGTTCCATCGAAATTAAATTTCTTTTCATCGGAAAAGACAACATCTCTCCAATTTGTGCCTTCGTTTAAATGTTTTCGTGCAAAGTCTAAGCAAGAATTTTTGTGGTGCTTAAAAAGAGGTGGTTTTCCTTTAAATTTTTTAAATTGAACAATGGCATTCTTACTTAAAACATTTCTTACCGTTCGGCTTGTACATGGTATTTGTAACTGTTCTTGAATTTAGGCAGACGACATTTTTTATCCGCAAGCTAGCTTCCGGATTAGTCTTGATTGCCTTACAGTTAAGGATTTCGGTCTTCCTGTACGCTTCTTACTGCCGTAATCTTCGGAATTTCTGAGAAAACTGTTTACTGCAGCCTTGGACTTTCCTATTTTTCTTGTAATATTAGAACCAGACATTCCAGCTTCATTTAAAGTTAATATTTTAATTTGTTCACCATCGGATAACTTTCTTCCTCTTGTCATCGTATTAAACACATTAAATACAAAATGAATGCACGTAACACATTTACATTTACCTAATCTTTCCTGGAGACCTGCTTTCTCAAGCCTGGCATTATGCCAGATAAGGCTAGAACCATTGGCTTTATAATTTTTTCCAAGTTGCTTTTCATTGGTTTTAAGAAATTAGCATAATTTATGTTCCCCCTTCCGTTTTTCTAAACAATGTTTATAAGTATTATTGTGATGTTGATCATGCAAATGAAAATAGAATTTGCGTTATCAACAATTCCATTACTTTTTGACTTTTGTAAATTTTTTTATCGGCTTTATAATTTTTTCCAGCACTGTACGTGATATGAGAAGAGGAGCAATAAAAATGCTTTTTGGCAGATTTCATAATTTCTATACTTTAGTCAGTCAAAGGCATTTTCAAAAATGTTTTTCTTTTTTATATGTGTCAAGTGCATCTGCCAAGAGCAATTTAAGTCGGTCAGATGGAAACGTAACGATTAAGCTTTGGTTGGCATAAAATATTGTCACTGACTTAAAATATCATTTTGTCATCAGTAAAAGAAAAAAAGAAAAAAAAAAAAAAGAAAAATTGATGTATGTTTAAATTGCTTTGAAAATGTATTGTATGAAAAATTGTTTGCATATCACGTTTGACAATTTTAATTTAACTCTTAACCGAAAACGTACACCTATGAGACGTTTGCGTCTACATATCTGCCCTTAATATTATCTCTCTCCGACATTCAAATTTTATTTTTATGCTGTTATATTAAAAAATTGGTCCTGTTAATGCATTACTATTAAAGATTAAATGTTTAAGTTCACTATTTGGTATGTTATTAAGTATTCTGTTTGTACACGGGATTTTCACGTTTGCGGTTAAGGGTTAAGATTTTTGTCTGACGAAAATGCGAAATTTAAGGAATTGCAAAGCTGCCAAATTTTATGCTTTGTCTGCACCACTAAAATTTAATAAAAAAATTAGTTTTGTTTTTTTAAATCACCGATTTTAATGAAATAAGGGTAAATTTACTACAAGAAAAAAGCGTAAAAGTTTACAATTATGGAGTTTGTGTATACTCACCAGAGACTGGAACAGTGTTGCTAGCGGGCTACTTTCTTAAAATTTATATTTTTTGAAAATTTAATAGAATTCTTTTTGTTAAAAAATCGCCGATATAGATCAAATAAGGCTAAATTTACTGTCAGTGAAAAACGTAAAAGCTTACAGTTAAGGACTTGGTGTATACACACAGGAGACAGGACCAGTGTTGCCACCGCGTAAATCGGTGCTCGAAATTGTCTGGTCACCACTAATTTCTTACAGTTTATTTCGCCATCTTTAATCGCAGATAATCCTGCCATTTGATAAGGCGAAAAAAATTATTTTAAAATACTGATGGCCAGAGTATTTGGAACCTCGATTTACGCGTAAACCTGACAACACTAGACAGTATACACCTTCCTAGACGGCCAACCAAATAGGTTTAACCTCTTCAAGGGCGGTGGTTCATTTTTGAACCACCTAATTTTAATTTCTATATGCCACACTGGCACCAAAATATTGGAATGAGAATTTTCCTTTTATTAAGTATGTGAACAAATGCCAAGTAGTCTCATATTCTTTTTATTGTATTAAAAATCGCTGTCTTGAATGAAACATCAGCAACGTAGTAATGTCCCGCTCGAAATACAGAAAATTGTGTGACATTTACAATGAACTTAACAGAACTTAATAAACGTTTTTTTAATTAAATACTATTTTTGAGTGGTATTTCTATGAACTGAATTTGCTTTTCTACTGAAATCATTTTCATATATAGCTTAGGAAAGATCTACATTGAACTACACAATCTTATCATCTTGGACAGTTATTTTACTTTTTCAGATTTTCATTGAATGATTTGAATGATAGACTCAGTAATAGACTTCGGGCATTACAGTTATTTTCAAATTTATATCTAATTCAAATCTACTCATAGTTCCTTATTGCTTGCATATGGTATTTGATCTATAGTTTTGCATTGTTTATATCACAGTTTGTTCATATAATTTAGTTACCAGACAATTGTATTCTGTGAATTGTCCATAAATAACTGTATATACGTTCATATAGTTTACTGACATTTGTGTATGAAAAAAAAGTATACAATATTCTCTAAGTTACATATGATTTATCAAGCGTGCTAGTGCACTTGTTTTGTTAACCATTCGGGAAAATGGTTATTGTCCTCTGTCAGGTTAGGGAATTAAAACCATATCTGAAGCGTTTTATTGGTTGAATCCGCATTTTATTCGTTTTCTGATTGGTCTATACAGTAATCTGTATTTTCGCATTACTTTCAACAGAGATGGATACTTCTGTTGCCTTTACGACAAAAAAGTAATAAAAACTACAAAAAAATTAATAACTCAGAAACAAATTGAGATACAGCTTTCAAACAAATTGCATTTAAAAGTACATTTTTTTCTCTATACGATGGTGTAAAAAGTAATATTGTGGGATGTTTAGAAGTTTACGAATGAAATTTCATTTAAAACTGGTCGTCAGATTTCTACGATGGAAATACCTTTTCCCGAACAGCCAATGAAATGCTTGAATAATATGTAAGTTTCAGGTGGATAATACGTAAGTTTCAGGAAATCTGACGAGTCGCAAGCGATTTTTGTCGCTTGCAATTTTTACGTGTAATAACGCTATTAATGTTTAATTCATGGCGTACGTAATGTATGATGAACTCCGTGCGATATTTTATGTCTTAAATTTTAGTCTTTGAAAAAATCATTTTCCATATGGTCGTTGTAATTTGTCAAATTGCTTTTTATTAAAATATTTGTCTTACACACAAAAAAGAGTTACAACAGTGAAATTAAATTTGTTTTATTTTGATTTGTTGTTAGTTAGGGCGTGTTGATTCCGGACCTGTTGTTTTGGTTCTGGTTCGGCTGATGCTGACAGGGGTTTTTGTTCACGTTTTTTCCTCCGAGGGGAATATCATCTATCCCATAGCCTGGTGGGTGCCTCGGATTGGTGATCAAGTATGTGAACAAAAGTTTTTGCTTATTTTGAAATAAATTTGTTTTTAAATTCTGGTGTCGTTTACTCATTTCAGCATTTTACGAATAGATGTACCTTGCCCCTGAAAGGGTTAAAGCCCGGAATATCCGTAAAGCCCATGAAGAAGGATATATCGAATCCTATCTAAGCCAGTGGGGAACAACCAGGAACGAAATCCCATTTATAAAGCTTTTCAGAAGAAGAAAAATTATATTATTTTACATTGACTTTACAATTTGAATTCCGATTTATAAAGCTTTTCAGAAGAAGAAAAATTATATTATTTTACATTGACTTTACAATTTGGTATTTTATACATATGATTGTTAATATTATTATTTTCAAAGTATTAACCCTCTCACTGCGCAGCCCGCGATATGCTCGGGCATGCATTTTCCCGTCAAATTAATACTATTTGGTTGTTCCCACCAGTTATGTTTTAGCGAAAACTTTGTCTGGTTTAATCAGGACATTTTCCCCAATTACGATAATCAAAAATTTCTCCTTTAAAGAACCGGTGACAAGGATTATAAATTCTGTAAAAGACGCTCATCGCGAAGAATTACTTACGCAGCGAGAGGGTTAATGTTTATATTATTTACAATAACATTATTTTAAATATCTATACTTTTACATGAAATAATAATATCAATTTATAAAGAAGTTCATTTAGCTCTTTTTTTTTTTACCTTTGCAGGAGCACAGTACTTCTGCTACAAAAATGTTGAAATAATTGACACACTACAGGATTTACAAACAAATTTAGCTTTAAATAATTAAAAGCTTTTCATTATGTACATTATCAAAGCAAAATTTTATTTCAAAAGTTTGGTGTGAATGTGGCATTTTGGAATAAAAATTAAGTGGGATATAAAATATCCCACAGCCCTTCAAGGTGTTAAAAATGCAACATAACCAGACAGAAGAATATCACTGCATAGAAGGGAGATTAATCTTGAGGGGTTTTTTTATCAGAGATATCTTCTTAACCCCTTCAGGGGAAAGCAAAAATGACTCTAAATATTGAATTCTCACCGGAATAATCGAAAAAAATTATTTTTAAATAAGGAAAAGCAATGTTTAAATAATTTTCCTCCAAAGTTAAAAATATAAAATTTAGTTAAAATTTTCTGGTGAGAATCTTGTTTAAATTAGGTGGGATATATTTTATCCCACTGCCCCTCAAGGGGTTATATTAGGAAAAGTATTCAGCACTGTAACGAGGAAACTCTTCAGATTTACTTATAGACCGAGAGGCGGCAGCATAGACAATCACCTCATCGAGTTCAGAATTCCAGAAAATTATAGAATTAGTTAAAACTCGATTCGCATATCAAAACGCAATCGGTCTGCCAAGTCATATCTTGGTGGAAAAACCTGAAAACCCGATTTCAGCGGTTAACTCGTATGTTTACCATTGTGTTTACCTTCTTCCCGCCCTCCATGTTTTCATACCTTTGGGTGCAGGAAAACACAATGTTTTTCAAATATTTGGAGAACTGCGAAAAACGAGACATCCTTTATGAACAGTAGATACACACAAAAAAATTAAAATATTAAATTCTCGAAGAGATATTTAAACAAGAAAGAAAAAAATCATGCGTCTAGCACAGATTATGGAACAACATTCAGAACCATTCCAACACATTCAGAATAATGTAACAAAACTGCACCTTTTTAAAAAATTAAAATATTACGTCTAATTCAACCGTATGGAAACACAAAACACATTTCAAAACCCAATTTCAGCTGTTCCCATCTACAATCGGAAAATTATACGAATTTTCTCAGCACCCCAGTATATGATATATAGATTTGTATCTATGTACTACATGCATGCCAAAATTTAGTTCACTTAAGAAATGCATATACTTCAGTTGGAAATTTCCTTTCAGCATTTTCATCTAATAAGTAGAATGGTACGTGAATGCTCTTGTTCAGCCCTGTATATGAGGTATAAAGTTTCTATATAACGAGTAACCATGCAAAAATTAGTTAAATTTAAAAGCGCATACCAAATTTTAAACCGTACACAATTATTACTCAAAGACAGTACTGTAAACGATTTATTTTTGTATGCCCCTGTAAATGAATAAAAAATGACGTGAATGCCCTGTTCTAACGTGATTTATAACAATTTAAATACATTTGAAATAGTGTCATGTTATTAACACTAGAAAGCCCGCGAACAGTCATTTTGACTGCTACCAATTGAATATATCTCGGTTCGAACCAGAATTTTTTTTATAAAACTAGTTTAAAAGATAAAAAAAAAAAAAAAAAAAAAAAATTGTTAAATTGATAAGTTAATAATTTAAAATAAAAAAGCTGGTGTAAAATATTTTTATAAAATTTGAGTAAAATTCTCGGTCTTTCTAGTGTTCAAATACTCTGCAAATGATTTTTCCTCATATGCCATAATGTAATGGCATACTTTTGAGTGTCCCTCTAAATGAACTATTAATCCTACATACTTCGTATACAATAATAAACATGCTTTGGTGACCCTAAATAATCTTTACCGATTGCATGAAAATCCGTGTATATTTACAGAAGTTAGAGAGTGGACAGACGGACAGACGATCCGAATGCATAAACACTTTTCAACTTTGTTGAAAAGTGATAATAAAAAAAATATGAATGCATTACTCGTACGCACATTTAACATTAGCTAAGGGAATTTGAAATCTCACTGACCAACAGCTTAACTAGTTATGAAAAGCCTATAATTTTCCGTTGTATCGGAAATTAACGTGTGACAGTGAATCTCCGAGGAATTCCGAACGAAGACTTCGTTGTCAGTTTCCAACCGATTTGTAAACGTTGTCAAAAGCGCGTTGTGATTGTGACTAATAGAGGTTACTTTGAAGGACAATAAAGATCTTTTATGTCCTTCAATTTTTTAAAGCCTGCAATAAAACCACGTTCTATAAGATTCAAAAGAGGAATTACATAAATTTTGGAAAAAAAGACATAAGAAATACCCGCATTTAATAAATGAAGGGCAATAAAAATGATTTTTTTAATCACAATTCATAATTCCCTCATCATTTTAATAGATTAATTGTAATTCATCATTATTCATTATTTTAATGAAGAATTTTAAATGTTAATTGCTGAATTTTTTTATTCAAATTGAAAAGTTGAATAAAATCTTCGGAAATTAAAATTTCAAATTACTAAAAATAGGTGTGTGAAACTTTTTAAAAATTTCCACAAATTATATATATGTATATTTAAAGAAGAAGCGTTCTCGAAAAGTATAGTTTTATTCTGGATCTAAATGATTATTTTTTTTAATCTAACTAAATAACACCAAAATTTATGAAATTTTTTTAATAAGTAACTAATCTTTCAAGACCAAGTCAAAACCTCTGAATATACTTCTATTTGACTTCCTATGAGCTTTTTCACTTAATCGATTGCGAAATCAACTAAAGCAAATATCTTTCAATATTTAACAATATTATTTAACAATAGTCTTTCTTATTTTTTGTATTTGTGAAGAAAAGTTTCATTTTCTTAACCAATGATAGTATTTGATGTCAATCAAGCTTTAACCATTATGTTGCCATCTGAACGACTTATAATAGGCTATTGACAGATACATGTGACACATGTTATAATGTAAAGCTTAAAAGTATTTAAGTTTCTGAAAGTGTTTTTATTAAATAAACGGGCAAGTGCGAATATTACTCGCGCTCTGAGGGTTCCGTAAAATAAATATATGAATTTTTAACTGTATTATTAAAAGAATCGTTGCATAAAGAATAATAAGACTTTGTAAAAAATTATACAACGTAGGGTTGGGTGTAGCTGCATATACTAGAAAAGTATGAATAGGTATAACAAATAAGTGATATGAAGCCCAAATAATATCAAATATCGCTATTCTGTATAACTCTTTTTTTAAATCTTATCCTAATCTGTTTATGATGAACTTAATTCAGTACTAACAATAAAAGTAACGCAAACTTCATTTGGCATTTTATAAAACTAAATTCATCATAGAAATAATCTTTTCTTTTTACACTGTAGCTAAAACAAAACCGTTGTTCAAAGTTTAAACTTGGCATTGTGCTAAGCACGCTTCAAAAGGTGGTCGTAAAGTTGCAACGCCGCCTTGGTCCGTGCCGCGTTTTTCCAGATAGGTTTTTAATTAACTTTTAAAGATACGGGTGACACATTGAGAGATCCACTCAATGCAAACTCGTCGCGAATCCATAGTGTTTATGTGATTAATTCTAATTAAATCAGTCTGTTTTTAACAATTTGACGTTTATTGCTTTTATACTGCTACTGGGCTTTGCATTACATAAATATATCATTAAAAGTTGTTATCTGGGCTTTAAAATCCGATGGTACATAGAGTACGCAGCCCCTGTCATTATGCATGCTCAAACCGTCCGTGTCTTTAAGGGTTAATATCTCGGCTATCGCATTAGTTCTTGAGAGAGGGCCATTGCGGAAATTGTAAAAAAATGCAGCATAGCTGCGACACCTGTTGGATGATTTACACCAAAACGTAGTCAGCGCCAACTCATATTAAGGACTAACTGAGTCTGAAGTTTGACGGAAATCCACGCATTAGTTCTTGAAATAGAGCCCTTGCGGAAATTGTGAAAAATGCTGTATAGCAGTGCCACCTGTGGGTGATTTACATCAAATCGTAGTAAACACCAATTCATATAAGCGATTAACTGAATCTGAAGTTTAATAAAACTCAGTGCATTAGTTCTTAAGATAGAGCCATTGCGGAAATAGTAAAAAATGCAGCATAGCAGCACCACCTGTTGAGCGATTTGCACCAAAAACTAATCAGCACCAATTTATATCAGGGACTATCTGAATATAAATTTTCATTAAATTCCGTGCATTAGTTCTTGAGATAGAGCGACCACAAAATTTGTGTCGCACACAGACACAAAGGCAGACAGACAGACAACTTGTAAAAACACCTTTTTCGGGATCTCTGACCCGTAAAACGAGTAAATTCATCGAAAACCGGAATTCGAAAATTTTCACGAATCCAATACTTTCTTCTTGTAAAGATAGAAGAAAGTAAAAATGAAACTGTGAATTCCTTTTTTTTACGTTTAGACAAAATTTATGTAAAATGCTTATGTACGACGCATCAAATATTGTGAAGCTTAAGGTTAAAAAAAGAACAAGCTTTATAGAAACGAACTTAAAAATAACCACATCTCTAACAAGTATAGGTACTATAGTCCATGGCGGCGAATTTCGATTTTTATAGCTCATTCGATTCGTCTCATCCAGCTAAATAATTTGCCACCTCGCATATCGGCTATTGAGTTTTAATAATGACAGGGGCCGGGTCAAATTTCAAAATTTTGTTCATTGAAAAACAGATATCCTCAAAGAAAAAAGTGAGATTTAAATTTACTAACTGTTTTTACAGTGTCATACATTGCCATTAACTACGATAATGTTATATTATTGCTGTTATTATAAGAATTTGTAATTGCAGATAAAATATTCGTATGCTACTTGACAGGCTGGTTTTCGCAAGTTATGATGTCCTCGTCTAGTTTTGTTTATCCTGTCAATACTTTTTCCCAAATTACGGGCAAAAATCTTTGTAACCACACATTGTCGGTTCTTTTGTCAGTTTTTCAGTCACTTCGTAACTTGTGGAACGTCTGCGTACGGTTGCATGCGAAGGAATTTTCTGCTACTGTTTTATTTTCGGCAGCTCGCGTTACAGGGCTGCCACAGGCACTATTTTTTTTATTCTGTCTCACATCACTTTTATAAAAGAGAATTTTTTCAGATACACTCTGACAATATCTGCAAGAGATATGTACAACAATTTTTATCTCTTAAAATAGCTGTACCAATAAAATATAAAAATAGTTGCATTTGGCAGCCCTGCATTAAGCAAATTTTTAAACTTTGACCCGGCCCCCTGTCATTATTAAAACTCAAAAGCCGATATGCGAGGTGGCAAATTATTTAGCTCGATGAGACGAATCGAATGAGCTATAAAAATCGAAATTCGCCGCCACGGACTATAGTAGCTTTACTTGTAAGTGAAGGAAATTAACCCCTTCGGGACGGGAGCCTTTTACGAAATTATTAATCTTTAGTCACCGTTTTTTAAAAACAGAAATTTGTGTTTTCTTGAATTGAGAAAATGCGCTGATTAAATAAGGTAAATTTTACAGTAAAATTTTACTGGTGAGAACAACAAGGATTCTGAGCGCTTCATGCGGCACGTATACGTGACGCTCGCCCCCAAGGGGTTAACACTAAAACTACCGCGAGCCGTCATTTTGATGGCAAGCATATGAATACGTTTCGGTTCAAACCAGAAATTTTATTAGAGAAGAAAATCGTTAAATAATAAAGTTATGTATATTATTTTATACCAAAATTCTGGTGTGAAATATTTTTATAAAATTTGACTCAAATTTCCGGTTGTTCTATTGTTAAACGGGTTTTTTAAACCTGATTTCTATAATTGAATTATTAATCTTTTTAACCCCTTAACCTACAATGACGGGCACAGCCCGCGTACGATGATCGAGCCAAATGTCATTTCTTCTTACCACTAAAATTTTATAGTAAATATAGTTTAATTTAATCGTCGAAATTCCATGATTAAACAAGGCGAAAATCTCCATTAAAGTTTAGTGGTAGCTATGGATTTGCCAAACCGTGGAACTGTTGATTTTAATTCGTAGGTTAAGGGGTTAACGTATCATCGTATAATAAATGTAGAAGTATACCATAAAAATACAGATTTATTCGGTTTTTATAACTATTTTTTAAACTCAAATGTTATCAACTTCCTTTCAAGACGAATCGAACATCGTAGGATGTATTGCTATTGTATTTTATATGGACTTTTTCATTTAATCGATTGCAAAATGAATTTTAAGACACACCAGGAAATTTACACAAGTTTTAAAAAACATTTCACACCAGACTATTTCACATGTAGGTGTAATTTATCGACGGACGGTCAACTCGCGTTTAGCTGCACTTAAAAATTGCAAGCGACAAAAATCGCCTGCTACTCGTCAGATTTCCTGAAACTTGCATATTATCCGCCTGAAACTTACGTATTATCCAAGCATCTTATTGGCTGTTCGGGAAAAAGGTTTTCCATCGTCAGATTTCCAAGCTTTTAATTGGCTGTTACTGGCGACTCGCTTCTTTTCAGGCGTCAAGGACTCGCCGACAGAAAAAAGTTGCTTGCTTTCGAAGCGACTCCCCTGGAGCCATAGGAATAACATGGAGACGCCTTGAATTTCAAGCGACTTTGACTCTTCGTGTAATAACACCATAACTCGGCGATTCTCAAGCAAACTGTCATACAACAGAATAACAAAAACATTGATTTGATCGAGATCAACTCGTTTTTACTCCGATTAGTAAAATGAAGCAGAAACTTTAGATTAAAATTAAAGTTGGGTGTTTTATTAAAGTAGTAACACAGAAGTACAGTCGAACCTCTATTTAACGAACCTCTATTTTGCGAACTTTTCCTTGGAACCAAGAATATTTTGAGAATATCTTCGTAAAATAACCTCCAAATAGTGATGTGCATTCTCTATTTAACGAATTTTTTCTTGTGATCAAAATTTTTTTTTCTCCCCATTTCTCAAAATATTTCTGGACATTTCAAACTTATTCTTTTCTTAAACACATTTTATGATGTTCAATGGCCTTGAACTGGTTTTACCAGGCGCCTTCTTTGTCAGCAGTGAGAATTCGGTAAGTACGGAGGACGAAGACGATAATCCCTTAGAGCAACCTTTAAAAGTGTGGATACAGTGAGAAAAAAAGAAGAAATTAACCAAGATGTGCTGATTGATGATTCTATTTCACTTAATTCTGAAATTGAGACCTCGGAAACACTATCCGAATTGGATATTTTCGACAGTGTGAAAAATAAAAACAATACAGCAATGAATTGCGATGAAGACGAATATGATGGCGATGGAAATGGTCATTATGCAGGAATTAACAAAACTTCGTATGATGGAATGCTAAAATCATTTGAAACAATCCGATGCGAATTATAGTTAGAAGAAAATACGCATGAAGGGGTTTTTGGTGCATTGCAAAGATGCGAGACGTATTATGAGAGAAAGCACTTTTTAAATGAAAAACTCAGGCAAAATTAACAGAGTTTTTCAGAAATTAAATTTAAGGACGCATATGTTAATGTATGGTTAAAATTATTTGTTATAATAATAATAAATACTATAATGTCATTAAAATTCGTTAATTTTAATCTAAAACTATTTACTTTAAACAGAAAATACAGGGTATTCCCGGACAATGTTTTGTTTTCCTTGCAGATTTCAAAGATTTAAACACATAGAAAAAATAAATTGATGATGGATATTGATGGGTAAAATAAATAAAACAAATAGATACAATTTATTGAAAAAATGTGATTAATTACTTTTAGTAAAAATATTTAGTGTTTATCAATTTAAAATCTGTTTTATGTAGTTTAAAGTATTTTAAAAGGTGAATCTCTATTTAACGAATTCTCCATATAACGAACTTTTTTCCGGGATTTAGCGACTTCGTTAAATAGAGTTTCGACTGTATTAACATATTAAAAATGAAGAAATTTTAGGATTGGCACATCCGACTAGTTTAATTTTGTGTGTTTTTAAAGAAAAACTGATGAGAGCATTTGATGTTAATCAAGCTTTTATCGAAACAATGTGTTATAAAGTAAAAATTGAAAGTAGTTATGCTTGAGGAAATCAACCAAGTATGGTAAATCAAAAATTTTGGTTAATTAATTGTAGTGAAATTACTATTAGAATTTATATTTATAAATAAAAAAAATCATACCATAAAAATACAGAAATAACCTAAATTTCTATTCTCTGGATTTTTTTATTTTTTTATTTTTATTTTTTTTTTAAATCTCAGATTTGAGAAATTTTATTTCAAGACCAAACGGAAATCTTAGATTATATTGCTATTTGACTCCATAAGCTGCTTTTCCTTTAATCGATTGAAAAATGATTTTTTATACATATCAATAGGTTTCTTTTTTCTTATTTCTGTGTCTCCGAAGAAAAAAGTCATGTTCGATTGTCGATGACAGCATTTGATGTCAATCATACTTTTATCGATAAGTTGCCATATGACCGACTTATATTGGCTGCTGGAAGATCATTTGACACGTGTCATAAAGTAAAGCTCAAAAGTACATATGTTTCAGATGGAGTAAAATATGTAAAATATAAAAAAAGGAGAGAAAGAAATAAAATAACTAGAAAACAGGAATTCTGCTTTTTCAGAATTTAGTGTCGCCCCTTAAGAAAAAAATTATCTATGTATATAAATATAGATACTTTACTTTTAAGACAAGCGCTTTTATTTTATATAAAATGACGTCATCCGCATCCGCTGAAAAATTCCTCATTTACGATCTAGTTTTAAACAACATCTACAGTAAAATATGCATAAGACGTGACTATTGCTGAATATACACAAACCCAAGAAAAGAGATTTCTTCATTCAAGAAACTGGACAGAAAAAATCGGCTATCTCATGATTCATATGCCTTCATTTGTTTGTAATATTAAAAAAGAAACTTAAAATTAAATTTAGTTTATAATAGCTTCATGTTTTATCAGAAATTATTCATTTATATTTTTTTAAATAGCACGTATTACATTTTTTTTTCAATTTTTATGAGAAAATGGCAACAAAAAGATAAAATTGCTATTTTCCAACTATTTTTCCTTTACTTTCTACAGAAATGGAGTGCTTGAGTTGCCAAAATTAAACAAATGGTGCTAAAAGCTACAAAAAAATTAATATCTCAGAAATAAATGGAGATGCAGTTTTCAAACAAATTACATTAAAAAGTACTTTTTTCTTCCGACACTACGGCATAAAAATTGAAAATGTGCGATGCTTAGAAGTTTACAAAATTGCAGTAGAGATTATTCCGTACAATGATATACCTGCTTTGTTTTACGGCTGGCTTATACGCGTAACGTTATTGGAGACGACACATTAATACGTGGGGGAAATAAATATTATACCGGAGGCTAATAAATCTGAGAAGTCAGCTACGAGTTATTTTAAAGTTTGTGAGCTTTAAGCATTTAATTTCGAAAAGTCTCTCATTATTTTGAATAGATAACTGCCAACTTCTACGATATTTTCACTGCTATTTGGAATTACCGAAAAGTACCAATAGCAAGCCCCCCTCCGAATATAGGTTCCCGTCCTATATGTGAATTTTTCCTTTTTTGACAAAGTGCCATTTATAAGAGCTCCCCTTTGAGTTTTATTTTCTGACGCTTTCAATCCTTCTGTTTCTTTCTGGAAATTCTTTAATTTTTTTGTTTATACCTAACTGAATATATCTTATGAATTTATCTTTGTCTAATCTCTTTACATATTATTGAATCAGAATGCACATGCTCTCTATATTATACTACTAATGTTTTCCTTGATTTTTATGCACCAAGATTTAATAGATATTTATATTGAATTTATGTTTCCTAATTTTTGTTCATATATCTTTCATCTAAATTAACTATTTTATGTAAATTTATTTCATTAATTTATTGTTTTTATTAATGGAAACTACTCAACTTCTATATAATGGAATTTTAAAATAAAAAAACGGTTAATTTAATCCGATTTTATTTTACGAATTGCATAAATCCTGTGAAATTTCATAAATTACAAATATGCCCCTCCCCATCCTACCAAATTTCCTATACTTTTCACAAAAGCTTCAATTATAATTCGCCCCCCCCCCCCGCCCTTGTTAAAATCACTAGAATTCCCTTCTGTTAAAGGGGCGCTCACTTTCGGTACTTTAATCTTTGACTTATTAAAGTACAGATTTCTGCATTTATATAAAATAAAGATTACTACTGAAAAGTAGTGGTGAAAGAAATCATAGCATTTGGAAACTATTTGAAATCCCCAATAATTAATTTAATATCCTACAATGTAAAATGTAAAAAGATATATTTTTAAAAGCATATCATTACTTTTATTTTGTTTGAGAATTAATTGCATTAAAATTAACCTTTCGTTCATAATTTAAGAATATTTTATAAAAATAGAATTTATTTTAGATTTCAATGGAATGTTTAAAAAAAAATATGTTGCAATCAAACGCGATACATTATTTCATAAAATGTTAAGTTTGATAAATTTCCTTTCAAGACCAAACGAAAACCTTAGAACATATTGCTACTTAACTTCATACGCAGTTTTCATTTAATGCGATTGCGAAATAAATTATTACAAATATCAATAGATTTCTTTATTCTTATTTCTCTGTCTCTGAAGAAAAATTTCGTGTTCTCAATCGATGACAGCATTAGATGTCAATCATACTTTTATCGTTAATGTGCCATGTGGCCGAATTATATTGGCTGTGGAAGATCATTTGACACGTGTCATAAAGTAAAACTTAAAAGTACATTTGCTTCAAACTGAGTAAAGTATGGAAAATATATTAAAAAAAGCAAAGAAAGGGAGAATAAAATAATAAATCTGATAAGTCAGCCACGAGTTTTTTGTCAGCTTCTAGTATTTTATTTCGAAAAGGCCCTCTTTATTTTGAATAAATATCTGTCAGCTTCTATGATCTTTTCACCACTATTTGGAAGTAGTAATCTTTGACTTATTAACCCATTAACCGCTGACGTTGCGTTCACGCAACAGTCAAAATAATTGCTCGTGCAATGGATTAATTACATTGGCACCACTATTTTAGAATTTAAAAAAATGTCTTATTTATTGGCAGGAATTTTGCTATTTTAGTAAAGCGAAATTTACTTTACTGAATTTGTGGTGGGAAACTACTTTCAACAGGAAATTTGAAAATTTCTATCGTAATAGTTTTGGCGGTTAATGGGTTAAGGGAAGACGCGATTGGGACGCCTTGCCCACTCACACTAATTTCACAATAATATTTTAAAATTCATTCTATTTTAATATTGGACTTGCACCACTTTATTTTAAAAATTAATTTTATAGTATGCACATGTAGTGCCTAAAACATGTCACCCATTTTTGTTTTTTCGATGGAGCTTCGGAGGTGAAGGTCGTAGACGTGAAGCTTTGATACTTAGTTACTTTGCGGAATGCAGCGATGCGGAGGAGTACATTTCTTATTAGAATAGACTTTTTCGTGTTGTTGTTGTTCTATAAAGCGAGTGGTGGTGATTTTTTCAGAATGGCGTCTGAGATTAGTTCTCAGACCGTTAATGATGTTATCCAGAATATAGTCGATCATACTGCTGATCCGAATTTCTCTAAAGAATTTCAAGGATTAAGTGCCCACTATGAAGAAAACGTTAAACAATGTATGGTGGAATTTTTCGTCTATCTCGATGACTACCTCCACTCAACAAGTAGTAAAATGGATTACGCAACATCGTCTTCTGACCATCAGGAGGTGAGTGTTGTTTGCCAAGAGGCTTATTCTTTAATTAGGGAGCCTATCTCATACAGTAACTTACTTAATTCAACTTATTTTGGTATTTTCTGCTTCTCAAAGTATAGATGCTCGTCAAATAAAATTTTAACTGGATTTGGTCTTAACGACATTTCTCTAGCCAAAAAAGTACGAAACGTACCTTTGAAGAGGAAAACTCCCAAATCCCCTTAAGTAACATGTATTCTAACCTAGCTAAGGATACCTCTGATACCCATATGACACAAAATGATCCGTCGAGCACTGACGTCGCCGATAACGCGTCGGGCAGTTCCAAAACAAGGATAAATCCCTTCTATATTGAGTTAGAGGGTAATTGGACCGTTTTGGCCAAAGAGATAGCTGATATAAATCAGGAAAAACCTAGTATAGCACTGAAAGTTGAGCGCCTAATGGTGCTTTGTAAAAATGATAATGACTTCGGGAAAACCCAAAGTTTTCTCGACCAACACGCTAAAAAAAATACAACTTTGCACCCAAAGGACCAGCGTCCAAAGAAAATTTGTATTAGAGGCTTACCGTGTTATACCGAAAACAGTGTTATTGTAGATAGTCTTAAAGAGTACGGATTTACGGTTTTGGGCTGCCATGCTCAAAAACAGAAAAACGGGTAACCCTATGCCGTTATATATGGTTAATGTACTCCCAGCTAAAAACTTTGAAGAAATTTATAAGATTAAAGAAATTTCGTACATATCAGTTATTATTGAGGCTTTTAGGAGTCATAATCAGGTAAAACAATGCTATCTCTTTCAGGGCTACGGTGACGCCAGTGAAGTATGTGGGTTTACTGAAAAATTCTACAAATGCGGTGAACAACATCTTACCCCCAATTGTACTTACAAAGGACGCATAACGCCTAAGTGTGCGAACTGCGGACTGGCGCATTCAGCCACGTACCGCGGTTCCATTAAAAACCCCTACAGGAGGGAAAATAAAAATCAGAACAATAAAAGTAAAGGCAACTCAGCTAGATATAGTGATACGAGGGTTTCACAACAAACCCAACTACTGGCAGAAGTGTTCAAAGATTTCAATTATACAAAACCTAAATCTCAGGATAAAACTAATTCGAAATCAAACGATTCTACTTCAAATAATGCTGAATCCCCATTTGAGGATGCCTCTTCTTCACAATCTTCTAAAAATACTAACTCTGCTAATTCTGAAAAAACTAAAAATACTCCATCCCAATCAACCAAAATTCCTCCCAGCTACAATAACGATATACAGGAAATATTTAGTACTTTCCAAGACATAAAAGAAATTCTGCAACTATCCAAAGTCATTAAATGTATAAAAAATATTTCTACTCTAACGAAAAAATATAAAAATCCTATGGAAAAAATTATTGTTATTATTCAAGAGTTCGACAAATTAGCTAATGATTTCTCCTCCCCCAACCATGTCTAGACTTCATTTTAAATCTCTTATGGTGTTATCCTGGTGTTATCCTATCCATGAAGAAGGATTTATCGAATCCTATCTAAGCCAGTGGGGAACAACCAGGAACGAATTCTGATTTATAAAGCTTTTCAGAAGAAGAAAAATTATATTATTTTACATTGACTTTACAATTTGAATTCCGATTTATAAAGCTTTTCAGAAGAAGAAAAATTATATTATTTTACATTGACTTTACAATTTGGTATTTTATACATATGATTGTTAATATTATTATTTTCAAAGTATTAACCCTCTCACTGCGCAGCCCGCGATATGCTCGGGCATGCATTTTCCCGTCAAATTAATACTATTTGGTTGTTCCCACCAGTTATGTTTTAGCGAAAACTTTGTCTGATTTAATCAGGACATTTTCCCCAATTACGATAGTCAAAAATTTCTCCTTTAAAGAACCGGTGACAAGGATTATAAATTCTGTAAAAGACGCTCATCGCGAAGAATTACTTACGCAGCGAGAGGGTTAATGTTTATATTATTTACAATAACATTATTTTAAATATCTATACTTTTACATGAAATAATAATATCAATTTATAAAGAAGTTCATTTAGCTCTTTTTTTTTTTTTTTTTTTTTTTTACCTTTTCAGGAGCACAGTACTTCTGTTACAAAAATGTTGAAATAATTGACACACTACAGGATTTACAAACAAATTTAGATTTAAATAATTAAAAGCTTTTCATTATGTACGTTATCAAAGCAAAATTTTATTTCAAAAGTTTGGTGTGAATGTGGCATTTTGGAATAAAAATTAAGTAGGATATAAAATATCCCACAGCCCTTCAAGGGGTTAAAAATGCAACATAACCAGACAGAAGAATATCACCGCATAGAAGGGAGATTAATCTTGAGGGGGTTTTCTATTAGAGATATCTTCTTAACCCCTTGAGGGGCAAGCAAAAATGACTCTAAATATTGAATTCTCACCGGAATAATCGAAAAAATTTATTTTTAAATAAGGAAAAGCAAATTTTATACAACTCTCCTCCAAAGTTAAAAATATATAATTTAGTTAAAAATTTCTGGTGAGAATCTTCTTTAAATTAGGTGGGATATATTTTTTCCCACCGCCCCTCAAGGGGTTATAGTATGAAAAGTATTCAGCACTGTAACGAGGAAACTCTTCAGATTTACTTATAGACCGAGAGGCGGCAGCATAGACAATCACCTCATCGAGTTCAGAATTCCAGAAAATTATAGAATTAGTTAAAACTCGATTCGCATATCAAAACGCAATCGGTCTGCCAAGTCATATCTTGGAGGAAAAACCTGACAACCCGATTTCAGCGGTTAACTCGTATGTTTACCATTGTGTTTACCTTCTTCCCGCCCTCCATGTTTTCATACCTTTGGGTGCAGGAAAACACAATGTTTTTCAAATATTTGGAGAACTGCGAAAAAGGAGACATTCTTTAAGAACAGTAGATACACACAAAAAAAAATTTAAATATTAAATTCCCGGAGAGATATTTAAACAAGAAAGAAAAAAATCATGTGTCTAGCACAGATTATGGAACACTTTCCAACACATTCAGAATAATGTAACAAAACTGCACCTTTTAAAAAAATTAAAATATTACGTCTAATTCAACCGTATGGAAACGCAAAACACATTTCAAAACCCAATTTCAGCTGTTCCCATCCACAATCGGAAAATTATAGGAATTTTCTCAGCACCCCAGTATATGATATATAGATTTGTATCTATTTACTACATGCATGCCAAAATTTAGTTCACTTAAGAAATGCATATACTTCAGTTGGAAATTTCCTTTCAGCATTTTCATCTAATAAGTAGAATGGTACGTGAATGCTCTTGTTCAGCCCTGTATATGAGGTATAAAATTTCTATATAACGAGTAACCATGCAAAAATTAGTTAAATTTAAAAGCGCATACCAAATTTTAAACCGTACACAATTATTACTCAAAGACAGTACTGTAAACGATTTATTTTTGTATGCTCCTGTAAATGAATAAAAAATGACGTGGATGCCCTGTTCTAACGTGATTTATAACAATTTAAATATATTTGAAATAGTGTCATGTTATTAACACTAGAAAGCCCGCGAACAGTGATTTTGACTGCTACCAGTTGAATATATCTGGGTTCGAACCAGAAATTTTTTTATAAAACTAGTTTAAAAGATAAAAAAAAAAAAAAAAAAAAAAAAATGTTAAATTGATAAGTTAATAATTTAAAATAAAAATGCTGGTGTAAAATATTTTTATAAAATTTGAGTAAAATTCTCGGTCTTTCTAGTGTTCAAATACTCTGCAAATGATTTTTCCTCATATGCCATAATGTAATGGCATACTTTTGAGTGTCCCTCTAAATGAACTATTAATCCTACATACTTCGTATACAATAATAAACATGCTTTGGTGACCCTAAATAATCTTTACCGATTGCATGAAAATCCGTGTATATTTACAGAAGTTAGAGAGTGGACAGACGGACAGACGAACCGAATGCATAAAAACTTTCAAAATGCATAAAAACTTTTGTTGCAAAGTGATAATAAAAAAATATGAATACATTACTCGTACGCACATTTAACATTAGCTAAGGGAATTTGAAATCTCACTGACCAACAGCTTAACTAGTTATGAAAAGCCTATAATTTTCCGTTGTATCGGAAATTAACGTGTGACAGTGAATCTCCGAGGAATTCCGAACGAAGACTTCGTTGTCAGTTTCCAACCGATTTGTAAACGTTGTCAAAAGCGCGTTGTGATTGTGACTAATAGATGTTACTTTGAAGGACAATAAAGATCTTTTATGTCCTTCAATTTTTTAAAGCCTGCAATAAAACCACATTCTATAAGATTCAAAAGAGGAATTACATAAATTTTGGAAAAAAAGACATAAGAAATACCCGCATTTAATAAATGAAGGGCAATAAAAATGATTTTTTTAATCACAATTCATAATCCCCTCATCATTTTAATAGATTAATTGTAATTCATCATTATTCATTATTTTAATGAAGAATTTTAAATGTTAATTGCTGAATTTTTTATTCAAATTGAAAAGTTGAATAAAATCTTCGGAAATTAAAATTTCACATTACTAAAAATAGGTGTGTGAAACTTTTTAAAAATTTCCACAAATTATATATATGTATATTTAAAGAAGAAACGTTCTCGAAAAGTATAGTTTTATTCTGGATCTAAATGATTATTTTTTTTAAATCTAACTAAATAACACCAAAATTTATGAAATTTTTTTAATAAGTAACTTATCTTTCAAGACCAAGTCAAAACCTCTGAATATGCTATTTGACTTCCTATGAGCTTTTTCACTTAATCGATTGCGAAATCAACTAAAGCAAATATCTTTCAATATTTAACAATATTATTTAACAATAGTCTTTCTTATTTTTTGTGTTTGTGAAGAAAATTTTCATTTTCTTAACCAATGATAGTATTTGATGTCAATCAAACTTTAACCGTTACGTTGCCATCTGAACGACTTATAATAGGCTATTGACATATGCATGTGACACATGTTATAATGTAAAGCTTAAAAGTATTTAAGCTTCTGAAAGTGTTTTTAGACTGATTGAAGCATTAAATAAACGGGCAAGTGCGAATATTACTCGCGCTCTGAGGGTACCGTAAAATAAATATATGAATTTTTAACTGTATTATTAAAAGAATCGTTGCATAAAGAATAATAAGACTTTGTAAAAAATTATACAACGTAGGGTTGGGTGTAGCTGCATATACTAGAAAAGTATGAATAGGTATAACAAATAAGTGATATGAAGCCCAAATAATATCAAATATCGCTATTCTGTATAACTCTTTTTTTTTAATCTTATCCTAATCTGTTTATGATGAACTTAATTCAGTACTAACAATAAAAGTAACGCAAACTTCATTTGGCATTTTATAAAACTAAATTCATCATAGAAATAATCTTTTCTTTTTACACTGTAGCTAAAACAAAACCATTGTTCAAAGTTTAAACTTGGCATTGTGCTAAGCACGCTTCAAAAGGTGGTCGTAAAGTTGCAACGCCGCCTTGGTCCGTGCCGCGTTTTTCCAGATAGGTTTTTAATTAACTTTTAAAGATACGGGTGACACATTGAGAGATCCACTCAATGCAAACTCGTCGCGAATCCATAGTGTTTATGTGATTAATTCTAATTAAATCAGTCTGTTTTTAACAATTTGACGTTTATTGCTTTTATACTGCTACTGGGCTTTGCATTACACAAATATATCATTAAAAGTTGTTATCTGGGCTTTAAAATCCGATGGTACATAGAGTACACAGCCCCTGTCATTATGCATGCTCAAACCGTCCGTGTCTTTAAGGGTTAATATCTCGGCTATCGCATTAGTTCTTGAGAGAGGGCCATTGCGGAAATCGTAAAAAATGCAGCATAGCTGCGACACCTGTTGGGTGATTTACACCAAAACGTATTCAGCGCCAACTCATATTAAGGACTAACTGAGTCTGAAGTTTGACGGAAATCCACGCATTAGTTCTTGAAATAGAGCCCTTGCGGAAATTGTGAAAAATGCTGTATAGCAGTGCCACCTGTGGGTGATTTACATCAAATCGTAGTAAACACCAATTCATATAAACGATTAACTGAATCTGAAGTTTAATAAAACTCAGTGCATTAGTTCTTAAGATAGAGCCATTGCGGAAATAGAAAAAAATGCAGCATAGCAGCACCACCTGTTGAGCGATTTGCACCAAAAACTAATCAGCACCAATTTATATCAGGGACTATCTGAATATAAATTTTCATTAAATTCCGTGCATTAGTTCTTGAGATAGAGCGACCACAAAATTTGTGTCGCACACAGACACAAAGGCAGACAGACAACTTGTAAAAACACCTTTTTCGGGATCTCTGACCCGTAAAACGAGTAAATTCATCGAAAACCGGAATTCGAAAATTTTCACGAATCCAATACTTTCTTCTTGTAAAGATAGAAGAAAGTAAAAATGAAACTGTGAATTCCTTATTTTTACGTTTAGACAAAATTTATGTAAAATGCTTATGTACGACGCATCAAATATTGTGAAGCTTAAGGTTAAAAAAAGAACTATACAAGCTTCATAGAAACGAACTTAAAAATAACCACATCTCTAACAAGTAAAGGTACTATAGTCCATGGCGGCGAATTTCGATTTTTATAGCTCATTCGATTCGTCTCATCCAGCTAAATAATTTGCCACCTCGCATTTCGGCTATTAAGTTTTAATAATGACAGGGGCTGGGTCAAATTTCAAAATTTTGTTCATTGAAAAACAGGTGTCCTCAAAGAAATAAGTGAGATTTAAATTTACTAACTGTTTTTACAGTGTCATACATTGCCATTAACTACGATAATGTTATATTATTGCTGTTATTATAAGAATTTGTAATTGCAGATAAAATATTCGTATGCTACTTGACAGGCTGGTTTTCGCAAGTTATGATGTCCTCGTCTAGTTTTGTTTATCCTGTCAATACTTTTTCCCGAATTACGAGCAAAAATCTTTGTAACCACACATTGTCGGTTCTTTTGTCAGTTTTTCAGTCACTTCGTAACTTGTGGAACGTCTGCGTACGGTTGCATGCGAAGGAATTTTCTGCTACTGTTTTATTTTCGGCAGCTCGCATTACAGGGCTGCCACAGGCACTATTTTTTTAATTCTATATCACACCACTTTTATAAAAGAGAATTTTTTCAGATACACTCTGACAATATCTGCAAGAGATATGTACAACAATTTTTATCTCTTAAAATAGCTGTGCCAATAAAATATAAAAATAGTCGCATTTGGCAGCTCTGCATTAAGCAAATTTTTAAACTTTGACCCGGTCCCCTGTCATTATTAAAACTCAATAGCCGATATGCGAGGTGGCAAATTATTTAGCTCGATGAGACGAATCGAATGAGCTATAAAAATCGAAATTCGCCGCCACGGACTATAGTAGCTTTACTTGTAAGTGAAGGAAATTAACACTAAAACTACCGCGAGCCGTCATTTTGACGGCAAGCATATGAATACGCTTCGGTTCAAACCAGAAATTTCATTAGACAAGAAAAGCGTTAAATAATAAAGTTATATACATTATTTCATATCAAAATTCTGGTGTGAAATATTTTTATAAAACTTGAGTCAAATTTCCGGTTGTTCTATTGTTAAACGGGTTTTTTTAAACCTGATTTCTATAATTTAATTATTAATCTTTTTTAACGTATCATCGTATAATAAATGTAGAAGTATATCATAAAAATACAGATTTATTCGGGTTTTATAAATATTTTTTAAACTCAAATGTGATTAATTTCCTTTCAAGACGAATCGAACATCGTAGGATTTATTGCTTTTGCATTTTATATGGACTTTTTCATATAATCGATTGCAAAATGAATTTTAACCCCTTGGGGGCGAGCGACACGTATACGTGCCGGAAATAGGCCTAAGAATCGTTGTTTATCCTCACCAGTAAAATTTTACTGAAAATTTTGCCTTATTTAATCTGAGCATTTTTCCGATTTAAATAGGCACAAACTTCTGTTTTTTAAAACCGGTAGCAAAGTAATAAACATTTCGTAAAAGGCTCCCGTCGCGAAGGGGTTAAGACACACCAGGAAATTTACACAAGTTTTAAAAAACATTTCACACCAGACTATTTCATATGTAGGTGTAATTTATCGACGGACGGTCAACTTGCATTTAGCTACACTTGAAAATTGCAAGGAACAAAAATCGCCTGCGGCTCGTCAGATTTCCTGAAACTTGCATATTATCCGCCTGAAACTTACGTATTATCCAAGCATTTTATTGGCTGTTCGGGAAAAAGGTTTTCCATCGTCAGATTTCCAAGCTTTTGATTGACCGTTACTGGCGACTCGCTTCTTTTCAGGCGTCAAGGACGCGCCGACAGAAAAAAGTTGCTTGCTTTCGAAGCGACTCCCCTGGAGCCATAGGAATAACATGGAGACGCCTTGAATTTCAAGCGACTTTGACTCCTCGTGTAATAACACCATAACTCGGCGATTCTCAAGCAAAGTGTCGTACAACAGAATAACAAAAGCATTGATTTGATCGAGATCAACTCGTTTTTACTCCGATTAGTAAAATGAAGCAGAAACTTTAGATTAAAATTAAAGTTGGGTGTTTTATTAAAGTAGTAACACAGAAGTACAGTCGAACCTCTATTTAACGAACCTCTATTTTGCGAATTTCTCTATTTTGCGAACTTTTCCTTGGAACCAAGAATATTTTGAGAATTTCTTCGTAAAATAACCTCCAAATAGCGATGTGCATTCTCTATTTAACGAATTTTTTCTTGTGACCAAAATTTTTTTTTCTCCCCATTTCTCAAAATATTTCTGGACATTTCAAACTTATTCTTTTCTTAAACACATTTTATGATGTTCAATGGCCTTGAACTGGTTTTACCAGGCGCCTTCTTTGCCAGCAGTGAGAATTCGATAAGTACGGAGGACGAAGACGATAATCCCTTAGAGCAACTTTTAAAAGTGTGGATACAGTGAGAAAAAAAAAAGAAATTAACCAAGATGTGCTGATTGATGATTCTATTTCACTTAATTCTGAAATTGAGACCTCGGAAACACTATCCGAATTGGATATTTTCGACAGTGTGAAAAATAAAAACAATACAGCAATGAATTGCGATGAAGACGAATATGATGGTGATGGAAAGGGTCATTATGCAGGAATTAACAAAACTTCGTATGATGAAATGCTAAAATCATTTGAAACAATCCGACGCGAATTATAGTTAGAAGAAAATACGCATGAAGGGGTTTTTGGTGCATTGCAAAGATGCGAGACGTATTATGAGAGAAAGCACTTTTTAAATGAAAAACTCAGGCAAAATTAACAGAGTTTTTCAGAAATTAAATTTAAGGACGCATATGTTAATGTATGGTTAAAATTATTTGTTTTAATAATAATAAATACTATAATGTCATTAAAATTCGTTAATTTTAATGTAAAACTATTTACTTTAAACAGAAAATGTAGGGTATTCCCGGGCAATGTTTTGTTTTCCTTGCAGATTTCAAAGATTTAAACACATAGAAAAAATAAATTGATGATGGATATTGATGGGTAAAATAAATAAAACAAATAGATATAATTTATTGAAAAAATGTGATTAATTACTTTTAGTAAAAATATTTAGTGTTTATCAATTTAAAATCTGTTTTATGTAGTTTAAAGTATTTTAAAAGGTGAATCTCTATTTAACGAATTCTCCATATAACGAACTTTTTTCCGGGATTTAGCGACTTCGTTAAATAGAGGTTCGACTGTATTAACATATTAAAAATGAAGAAATTTTAGGATTGGCACATCCGACTAGTTTAATTTTGTGTGTTTTTAAAGAAAAATTGATGAGAGCATTTGATGTTAATCAAGCTTTTATCGAAACAATGTGTTATAAAGTAAAAATTGAAAGTAGTTATGCTTGAGGAAATCGACCAAGTATGGTAAATCAAAAATTGTGGTTAATTAATTGTAGTGAAATTACTATTAGAATTTATATTTATAAATAAAAAAAATCATACCATGAAAATACAGAAATAACCTAAATTTCTATTCTCTGGATTTTTTTTTTTTTTTTTTTTTTTTTTTTTTTTTTTTTTAATCTCAGATTTGAGAAATTTTATTTCAAGACCAAACGGAAATCTTAGATTATATTGCTATTTGACTCCATAAGCTGCTTTTCCTTTAATCGATTGAAAAATGATTTTTTATAAATATCAATAGGTTTCTTTTTTCTTACTTCTGTGTCTCCGAAGAAAAAAGTCATGTTCGATTGTCGATGACAGCATTTGATGTCAATCATACTTTTATCGATAAGTTGCCATATGACCGACTTATATTGGCTGCTGGAAGATCATTTGACACGTGTCATAAAGTAAAGCTCAAAAGTACATATGTTTCAGATGGAGTAAAATATGGAAAATATAAAAAAAGGAGAGAAAGAAATAAAATAACTAGAAAACAGGAATTCTGCTTTTTCAGAATTTAGTGTCACCCCTTAAGAAAAAAATTATATATGTATATAAATATAGATAGTTCACTTTTAAGACAAGCGCTTTTATTTTATATAAAATGACGTCATCCGCATCCGCTGAAAAATTCCTCATTTACGATCTAGTTTTAAACAACATCTACAGTAAAATATGCATAAGACGTGACTATTGCTGAATATACACAAACCCAAGAAAAGAGATTTCTTCATTCAAGAAACTGGACAGAAAAAATCGGCTATCTCATGATTCACATGCTTTCATTTGTTTGTAATATTAATACAGAAACTTAAAATTAAATTTAGTTTATAATAGCTTCATGTTTTATCAGAAATTATTCATTTATATTTTTTTAAATAGCACGTATTACATTTTTTTCAATTTTTATGAGAAAATGGCAACAAAAAGATAAAATTGCTATTTTCCAACTATTTTTCCTTTACTTTCTACAGAAATGGAGTGCTTGAGTTGCCAAAATTAAACAAATGGTGCTAAAAACTACAAAAAAATTAATATCTCAGAAATAAATGGAGATGCAGTTTTCAAACAAATTGCATTAAAAAGTACTTTTTTCTTCCGACACTACGGCATAAAAATTGAAAATGTGCGATGCTTAGAAGTTTACAAAATTGCAGTAGAGATTATTCCGTACAATGATACACCTGCTTTGTTTTACGGCTGGCTTATACGCGTAACGTTATTGGAGACGACACATTAATACGTGGGGGAAATAAATATTATACCGGAGGCTAATAAATCTGAGAAGTCAGCTACGAGTTATTTTAAAGTTTGTGAGCTTTAAGCATTTTATTTTGAAAAGTCTCTCATTATTTTGAATAGATAACTGCCAACTTCTACGATAAATTCACTGCTATTTGGAATTACCGAAAAGTACCAATAGCAAGCCCCCCTCCGAATATAGGTTGCCGTCCTATATGTGAATTTTTCCTTTTTTGAAAAAGTGCCATTAATAAGAGCTCCCCTTTGAGTTTTATTTTCTGACGCTTTCAATCCTTCTGTTTCTTTCTGGAAATCATTTAAATTTTTTGTTTATACCTAACTGAATATATCTTATGAATTTATCTTTGTCTAATCTCTTTACATATTATTGAATCAGAATGCATATGCTCTCTATATTATACTACTAATGTTTTCCTTGATTTTTATGCACCAAGATTTAATAGATATTTATATTGAATTTATGTTTCCTAATTTTTGTTCATATATCTTTCATCTAAATTAATTATTTTATGTAAATTTATTTCATTAATTTATTGTTTTTATTAATGGAAACTACTCAACTTCTATATAATGGAATTTTAAAATAAAAAAAGGTTAATTTATTCCGATTTTATTTTACGAATTGCATAAATCCTGTGAAATTTCATAAATTACAAATATGCCCCTCCCCATCCTACCAAATTTCCTATACTTTTCACAAAAGCTTCAATTATAATTCGCCCCCCCCCCCCGCCCTTGTCAAAATCACTAGAATTCCCTTCTGCTAAAGGGGCGCTCACTTTCGGTACTTTAATCTTTGACTTATTAAAGTACAGATTTCTGCATTTATATAAAATAAAGATTACTACTGAAAAGTAGTGGTGAAAGAAATCATAGCATTTGGAAACTATTTGAAATCCTCAATAATTAATTTAATATCTTACAATGTAAAATGTAAAATGATATATTTTTAAAAGCATATCATTACTTTTATTTTGTTTGAGAATTAATTGCATTAAAATTAACCTTTCGTTCATAATTTAAGAATATTTTATAAAAATAGAGATTTATTTTAGATTTCAATGGAATGTTTAAAAAAAAAAATATGTTGCAATCAAACGCGATACATTATTTCAAAAAATGTTAAGTTTGATAAATTTACCTTTCAAGAACAAACGAAAACCTTAGAACATATTGCTACTTAACTTCATACGCAGTTTTCATTTAATGCGATTGCGAAATAAATTATTACAAATATCAATAGATTTCTTTATTCTTATTTCTCTGTCTCTGAAGAAAAATTTCGTGTTCTCAATCGATGACAGCATTTGATGTCAATCATACTTTTATCGTTAATGTGCCATGTGGCCGAATTATATTGGCTGTGGAAGATCATTTGACACGTGTCATAAAGTAAAACTTAAAAGTACATTTGCTTCAAACTGAGTAAAGTATGGAAAATATATTAAAAAAAGCAAAGAAAGGGAGAATAAAATAATAAATCTGATAAGTCAGCCACGAGTTTTTTGTCAGCTTCTAGTATTTTATTTCGAAAAGGCCCTCTTTATTTTGAATAAATATCTGTCAGCTTCTATGATCTTTTCACCACTATTTGCAAGTAGTAATCTTTGACTTATTAAGGGTAGACGCGATTGGGACGCCTCGCCCACTCACACTAATTTCACAGTAATATTTTAAATTCATTTTATTTTAATATTGGACTCGCACCACTTTATTTTAAGAATTAATTTTATAGTAAACACATGTAGTGCTTGAAACACGTCACCCATTTTTGTTTCTTCAATGGAGTTTCGTAGGTGAAGGTCGTAGATGTGAAGCTCTGATATTTAGTTACTTTGCGGGATGCAGCGAGGCGGAGGAGTACATTTCTTATTAGAATAGACTTTTTCGTGTTGTTGTTGTTCTATAAATCGAGTGGTGGTGATTTTTTCAGAATGGCGTCTGAGATTAGTTCTCAGACCGTTAATGATGTTATCCAGAATATAGTCGATCATACTGCTGATCCGAATTTCTCTAAAGAATTTCAAGGATTAAGTGCCCACTATGAAGAAAACGTTAAACAATGTATGGTGGAATTCTTCGTCTATCTCGATGACTACCTCCACTCAACAAGTAGTAAAATGGATTACGTAACATCGTCTTCTGACCATCAGGAGGTGAGTGTTGTTTGCCAAGAGGCTTATTCTTTAATTAGGGAGCCTATCTCATACAGTAACTTACTTAATTCAACTTATTTTGGTATTTTCTGCTTCTCAAAGTATAGATGCTTGTCAAATAAAATTTTAACTGGATTTGGTCTTAACGACTTTTCTCTAGCCAAAAAAGTACGAAACGTACCTTTGAAGAGGAAAACTCCCAAATCCCCTTAAGTAACATGTATTCTAACCTAGCTAAGGATACCTCTGATACCCATATGACACAAAATGATCCGTCGAGCACTGACGTCGCCGATAACGCGTCGGGCAGTTCCAAAACAAGGATAAATCCCTTCTATATTGAGTTAGAGGGTAATTGGACCGTTTTGGCCAAAGAGATAGCTGATATAAATCAGGAAAAACCTAGTATAGCACTGAAAGGTGAGCGCCTAATGGTGCTTTGTAAAAATGATGACTTCGGGAAAACCCAAAGTTTTCTCGACCAACACGCTAAAAAAAATACAACTTTGCACCCAAAGGACCAGCGTCCAAAGAAAATTTGTATTAG
This sequence comes from Maratus speciosus, assembly GCA_963932465.1. Lineage (NCBI taxonomy): Eukaryota > Metazoa > Arthropoda > Arachnida > Araneae > Salticidae > Maratus > Maratus speciosus. Next base: position 281,710,402 of record OZ010798.1, read on the forward strand.
AGGCTTACCGTGTTATACCGAAAACAGTGTTATTGTAGATAGTCTTAAAGAGTACGGATTTACGGTTTTGGGCTGCCATGCTCAAAAACAGAAAAACGGGTAACCCTATGCCGTTATATATGGTTAATGTACTCCCAGCTAAAAACTTTAAAGAAATTTATAAGATTAAAGAAATTTCGTACATATCAGTTATTATTGAGGCTTTTAGGAGTCATAATCAGGTAAAACAATGCTATCTCTTTCAGGGCTACGGTGACGCCAGTGAAGTATGTGGGTTTACTGAAAAATTCTACAAATGCGGTGAACAACATCTTACCCCCAATTGTACTTACAAAGGACGCATAACGCCTAAGTGTGCGAACTGCGGACTGGCGCATTCAGCCACGTACCGCGGTTCCATTAAAAACCCCTACAGGAGGGAAAATAAAAATCAGAACAATAAAAGTAAAGGCAACTCAGCTAGATATAGTGATACGAGGGTTTCACAACAAACCCAACTACTGGCAGAAGTGTTCAAAGATTTCAATTATACAAAACCTAAATCTCAGGATAAAACTAATTCGAAATCAAACGATTCTACTTCAAATAATGCTGAATCCCCATTTGAGGATGCCTCTTCTTCACAATCTTCTAAAAATACTAACTCTGCTAATTCTGAAAAAACTAAAAATACTCCATCCCAATCAACCAAAATTCCTCCCAGCTACAATAACGATATACAGGAAATATTTAGTACTTTCCAAGACATAAAAGAAATTCTGCAACTATCCAAAGTCATTAAATGTATAAAAAATATTTCTACTCTAACGAAAAAATATAAAAATCCTATGGAAAAAATTATTGTTATTATTCAAGAGTTCGACAAATTAGCTAATGATTTCTCCTCCCCCAACCATGTCTAGACTTCATTTTAAATCTCTTATGGTGTTATCCTGGAACTGCTCTGCTTTAAATAATAGAATTGACGAACTTCGTGCTTTTGTCTCAAATCACCCTAATATTGACACAATCCTTCTTCAAGAGGTGCACAAACCTAATAAAAGTATCAAAATTTCTGGTTATAAGCTCTACCATACCCCCCGTCCTGGATCTGTTCAGGGCGGAACTGCCGTATACATCAAACACCACATACCACATTACCGTACCCAACAAACTACATACACAGGTCTTGAATTTACGGGAATTGCTGTACAATTGCCACGAGTTAATATTAACTTTGTTTCTTTATAAGCTAGACACTCACCTTATATTCCTTGTCAATGATCTAACACAGCTTTTCTCACAAAATACGCACTGTTTCATCGCAGGTGATTATAATGCGCACAACCGGCGGTGGAACTGTCATTCAACCACCCGTCGTGGCAGTGCACTACACAACCTAATCACACCTAGGTCTTAGCTTACACGCACCCAACACTCCTACACGTAATGGGCTTGGTAGAGGTCGCCCCTCCATAATTGACTTTGCAATTTCTAAAATTTTGTTTTTTCCTATTACTTCTACAGTTATCAATAATTTAAGTTCTGATCACCTTCCTGTTGTTTTTAAAATTGATTGTGTTGACCCTCCCCCCCCCCTTCTGTGGCTGTGGATTGGAGTAAATTTAAAACTATTCTCTCCAACTATGACCTAACTTTCCCTAATATTACTAACACTGATGAAATTGATATTGCTGTTGATAACTTTCAAAATATTATTATTAGTGCTCAAAAACAAGCTATTTATCATTATACAAAAAATAATAACTCTTTTACCCTGCCTAACTATATCCATAATATTTGTAAGAAACGTAATGACATCCGACGGCTGTATCAAAATACTGGAGATCCTACTTTAAAGCCCATGATTAACCGGCTTAATAATAAAATTAAAAATCTCATCTCTAAAGAAAAGCAAAAAAGCTGGAGCAATTTTCTTAACTCTCTCTCCCTTCAAGATAATTCTCTCTGGAAAATAAAGAAAAAACTAAATAATAATTATTCTACCCCCACCCCCCCCCTTAACTGCCTTTAATACCACGGCATACACGGACAAAGACAAGGCGGAAATTCTAGCCAGGTCCTATGCTGAGCAGTTTTCCCCTAACCCTTACCTTGCTAACCCTAATTCTTACTTTGAAGCCAATGAAACTGTACAAAATTTCTTAGCTACCCCTCTCACGGACCCACTCCCGGAAATTCAACCAATTGTTATTTCTAATATCATCTAAAATCTTAAAAAAAGAAAAGCCCCTGGATGCGATAATATAACTAATTATGCTCTTAAAAATCTTCCTTGCAACTGTATAATTTATCTTACTAAACATACTAATGCTATCCTTCAATTCTATTACTTTCCTAAAGCTCGGAAGACATCTATTATTGCACCTATTCCTAAACCTCATCGTAATCTTCAAGACCCGACTAACTATCGTCCCATCTCTCTTTTACCTTCTATCAGCAAAGTTGTTGAGCGAGTCATCAGGTCCCAGTTACATGACATCTTAGACGAACAGAACATACTCATTCCTGAGCAATTTGGCTTAAAAGCTAAACATTCCACATTACATCAACTTCTTCGTGTTGTAGAGTTCTTGAGTGAGAAACTAAACACGAATATACCAGCTGCGGCTGTTTTTCTTGATGTCGCTAAGGCATTTGATAAGGTCTGGCATATTGGCCTTATATACAAATTAATTAAGCTTGGTATTAATGCAGGACTTATCTTTCTCATACATTCTTACCTTAGCGACCTCACCTTTCGTGTCCGCCTTAATAATATAATTTCCACTCTATACTTTATTCTCTCTGGTATTTTACAAGGGTCGGCCCTCGGCCCTACATTATTCAACATTTTTTTCAACGATATCCCAAGAACACTGAGGACTTATCTTGCCCTGTACGCGGACGACACGGCAACGTACACCTCTGCACACCACCCATTCACCTTATACAAATTCTCCAAAAACACATAGATAAATTCCTAAGCTGGTGTACTCTGGGGCGTGTTAAGCTCAACGAGCAGAAAACAGCTAGACTTACTTGGGAAAAGCACTTTACTAATATTCGAGGCAAAGTTGCTGGTATCTCCCAGGCCCTCTCTCCTCTTCTCAAAAGTAATACTCTTTCTATTCATAATAAACTAATCTTGTATAATGCATGTATTAGATCAATTTTAACTTATGCTTGTCCGATCTGGGGATTCGCTTGCAAAACTAATATGGATTATCTTTACGGTACTCATAACAAAAACCTACATTATATTCGTAATGGTCATCATTTTCTTTGTAACACCACTATCCGCAGGGATCTGAAAACTACCTCCTTAAAACAGCGTATAAATAAACTTACTAAAAATTTTTATAAATCTGTCTACAATCTCCCTAACCAAATTATAGCGGAACAACCGATCACGAGGTATCCGACATCACTAATAGGAAACGCCCTAAATACTCGCTTTTGCTTAACGATGAAGAGTGAGTTTCCCTCACCATCTGCTTTACAAAAAAAATTGATTTTCTGCTATATTTTTTAGCATTTTATTAAATATATGGTCTCTGAAAAGAGTCTTTTTTTATGGGGCACCCCCCCCCCCCCCGGTAGCTTTTTCGCCTTTCCTTTCTTTTTTTTTGGAACTAATGGAATTTTTTCTTTTTTATTAAGTTTTTTCTTTTTCTTTTACGTTTTTCTTTTTTAATCATGTTATACTAGTACTTATGTACTTTTTATTTTTTGTTAATATTTTCTTATTCTTATGAGTAATTTTTAATTTTGGCTACCAGCCACTTCTAAATATTATTTTTTTATGGATCCCTAATGCCCTGGCAACACAACCACCTTTCCACTGGATGTAAAAATGCTCCGCAACTAGGTAGTCCCTATAGCTGATCACATTGTTCCATTGTTCGAAACGCGTCTCCTAAAGAAAGTGGTGCTAACCGAATAAAATTCGTGTAAGGGAAGCTGGTCCTGGAGTCACATGGTAAGTGATATAGAACCGGTAAGTATTAAAACTTTACTTCGTTTATTATATCTAATTAAATTTTATCCAAGTGCTTATATATACTGTAATTCATGTGTTTCATAAAATAGTGCAAGAACTTCACAGATGTTAGAGCTGTCTAAGTTTTTGGCTCTCCAGAAAAATCGTTCTTTTCAGGTAAAAATCCCATAATTTGCTAAAGTACTGGAACGATTTCGATAAAAAAAATTTTTGGTGGTAGAGTATAAATATAAGATCATGTGGCAGACAGTACGTTCACTGACAGTTTTTTCACTGTAGCCGTAACCGTGAGAGCTCTATTGTTTTAAATCTTCACGATCTCGAGCGCATACCTTCAAATAAGTAAATCTGAAATTTCCTATCGATTGGTTGAGCTGTTAAGTCGCTAGGAGTACATATATCGGGATGTTTTTTTATGATTACCCCGTATAGTGCGCTACACTACAAACTACTGTAGTTTCGCTATTTGTAGCGCGCTACTTCTAACCCCTGAAAGTGACTAATATTTCAGCAATTGCAGTTTATTTTCTTTATATGCGGACATCGCCTTATCCGAAATTTAAGAAATCGTTTTTATCTATTAATCAATGCTGTTGGTAAAGCTACACCGAAAAAGTACTATAATCTTCAATAGAGCTAGTTTTATTCTGTATTTCTGATATTGTAAAATCTTAATCACCAAAATCAACGTTTAAACACACAATAAATAAATTGGGCAATGTGAATAAAACCAGACGTATATATTTCGTGTGCTCCAGAGCTCACGTCATCAGTATATAAAATATATGTGTAAAATCAATACCCCCCTCCTCCAAACAACATGCAAGGCGAAAACCCAAATGACAGTAAACACCGCACCGAAAGACCATCAAGTTCCAGCAACCAATGCAATCAGAGCGGAAGTGGAGCATCGTGACACAACAAATCCACCCAGAAAGTTGAGATGTAAGGTGCACACAAATCATTAACCAAGGAGTTTTTAAATCTATGAATATGAACAGCTTCAAAAAGTCTAAATCTAGATGAGTAATGCATTTCTTGATAATAGTAAGTGAATCAAAATTGAAATTATGCCCCCCCCTCCAGCAATGAGAAGTAATAGAGGATTTCTGCAATTCTTTTTTCTTTACCTAGTTTATATATTCCTTGACCCTGTAACGGAGTTTTCGTTTAATTTGTCCAATATCGAACAAACCACATTGATATTGAAAATACCCCAGTAATTTTGAGGAGGCATTTGATCTTTTAGCCGTGGAAAAGTTAATTTATTGACTGGTTTAAAAACTACTCTAAAATCATATCTTGCATGTAGTTGGGGGGTGGTATTGATTTTTTAGAGAGGTTTTATACACCGATGATATGTAGTTCTGGAACTCACGAAACGTATACGCCTGGTTTTATTCACATTGCCCAATTTATTTATTGTGTGTTTAAACTTTGATTTTGGCGATTTAAATTTCCACATAAGTTATTATTTACCATTGTTAAATGTTGGTTTAATATCGAAACAAATGGACGCAGATAGAGGTTTTTCGCGATTTCCCAAAATTTAATTTTCTGGATAAGGTGAGTTTTGAAACTCACGTCCTGATATGTTGTTTTAAGTTTTAAGTTTTTTGTTTATTTTCTTTATATGATTTTTTAATTCGTGTAATTTAATTATTGCCAAACAATTAAAAAGCGACCACTTTTTCTAAAAAATTCTGTCTTGATTTCAGTTGTACTATGTATTGTACATAGACGCAAATTTCTGAAATTGTGGGATCACAAATCTTGGGTGCAAGTCCTTCAGCCTGAGGACTGACTTTAGACTTGGAAAAAATTTCGTGACTGAATCAAGACTTGAAAAAGAAGATAAAATTATAGGATTTATCTGTTATTACAGACATTATATGGCGATGAAATATAGTAAGATGCAGTAATTAAACATATATAAAAAATAGTGTAGATGTCAAAATGTTTTAAAATACACATACACTAAAACATTAATAAATACCCGTACAAATGTCAAATGATTTAAAATAAATTTCACCTCCCTTCCCGTGGATGCATCTACAGTTAATGTTGTTTTTTCGTCTCATTTCTCGCTAGGTACTGCCTTTGAAATTATCCCCGTCACTTTCCCTATTTTTAACACGTGTCGCCATCTATTGTCAATTGTTGCGTGAACTATATCATTATATATTTCTGATTTAGCTCATAGTTGCCAGTTTGGCCTCCATTTTTATTTAGAAATTTCGAGTTCATACCAGAAATAAAGAATGGTATTTTATTAGTTATTTAATTAGAAACAGTTAAGGAACACATAAAGAGAAAATTCTTGTTTCGAAATTTACGGTGTGAAATTGAATTTTCAGATTAAATTTGGAGGCCAAACTGGCAACCCCAGGGCTCCTAAATGGTCCGCCAACTGAATACCAATATTTTTTTAGAAAAATTTTCTTTTTAGATTTTTCTTACAAACCGCCCAGAAATCCCCTTTGATAGTTAATTCTAGCGCAAACCTACCATAAAAGTTTCTGTTAAAATTTATTGGTATTCAGTCGGCGAACCATTTGGGAGCCCTGCAACCCTGATTTAGATCTGATTATTTCGATGGCTTCTCTTAGTAATGCAGAGCTGCCAAGTCTCCGGCTTTTTGGATACCAGTATTTTAATACAGATAATGTCCTTCTATTTAATTAGAACATTTAGGGAATTTAAAAGAACAAAATTTCCTCTGAGATAATAGTGCTGTGCAAAAAGCCGGAGACTTGGCAACTCTGGTAATGCATAATTTAAACTATTGTAGTTTGCTAATTTTTTGACATTTTAAAATCTACTGTGATGGATGATTTCTTATTTAGACAAATGTCAGACGAACGTCTTTTTGAACGCTTGTGGTTTCAACAAGAAAAATAAACACCTGCACTATCCCGGTCAGACGAGCGATCTATGAACCGTTCCCGCCACACAGAGCAGACGACATTATTTATCGCCGCAACAGAATGATTTCCATTCGATGCTTTCAATAAGCAAAATGGATCTTCTGCAGGAAATAAATGATTTTGTAATTTTATATTAGTTATTCAAGAAATTAGAAAAAAGAAATATACACAGACGGTACTAGGTTCATCCTATTTTAAGTAATCGGTAGAAAATTAACTTTTCTGTACACAAAATTTTACAAAAAAAAAAAAAAAAAAAAAAAAAAAAAAAAGGAAAAGAAAGGAAAGAAAACGGAACGGCCACTTTACCAAACTTAACTATATTTGCTTCAAAAATAGCAAAGAAGATAGATTTCCCTTTAACGAGGTTTATCAGATTTGAATCAAATCGAATAACACATTAGTTCTCAAGCTTTGATAGCCTGTGAGCTAAAAAAATAAAAAATAAATTACAGTATTTTTAAAACTACATGCTCGCAGTAAATAGAACCGGTACCGGATATGACCACAGAGGCTCTGTTTTGCTGTCTCCTTTCCCATACTGGATTTTCAAAACCAGATATAACTTGTAATGATTTTAATTTCAAAGAATTATTATTAAGAATTCATTATTATTAAGAAATGCAACATTTGCTGTCTATTTAGGGCCCCGTCAAAAAAATCCATTTAATAAAACAGGCTTCTCAAAAATCGTAATTATAAAACAGGCCCTTTCACAAAATTATATTCCATAAAAACATGCTATTAATTAATTATTTTAACATTGTTAGGTTTAAAAATCTGTAATTTGTAAAGAAAACAAGTTCTCCCCGAAACGAAAACTTTAGCATTTACTTTTCGCAAAATGCCGCCTTCGCCCCCTACCCCGCAAAGAAAAACCCCTGCAATTATCCATGAATTTAATTTAGTACATACTAGGACAAAATAGTATTATTATTAGTAGTATTTGATAAAGATTACATTCAATTTTTCCTTATAATAATACTTTACTATTTAAATACTTTTCTTATAAAACGTTAACTTGCAACATTAGCATAATTTTAAATGATTTTTTAGGTGCGTTCGTAATTATATAAATACGTAGCACCTATAGTCGTCGTTCAGTCCGTCTGTCCGCATATAACAGAGCAAAAACAATAGCCTGAAATTTTGAATATATAATTGTTGCAAAAGTTTGTCGAGTCTTTTCAAATTTTTTGAAAATCGGATGTATAGTTTAATGACAGGGATAGTCAAAAGTTTTTCGTCAGATTACGGCCAATGGGAAAAAATTATTGCAAGTGCATTTTAATGATGTTACAGCCTTCCGAATGGTCTGAAATTTTAAATATATAATTTTTGCAAAATCTTGTCGAGTCGTTTCAAATTTTATGTAAATCGGATGTATAGATAAATGACAGAGACAGTCAAAATCTTCCGTTACATTATGGCCAATGGGAAAAAAATTATTGCAAGTGTATTTTAATGATGTTACAGCCTTTCGAACAGAATGAAATTTATATGCACTTATGAAGTGCACTCAAATATACAATCAGTACAATTCGGTGCAAAAAATATTTATAAAACTATTTATATTACGAATGCATCTCATTTGCCACGTTTGACGAGCAATTTCCAACTTGTTTGTTTATATGAAACAAAATTAATTCATATAATTTATCGATAACTTCCTAATCTTCTTTAGATTTTTCTGATTTTTTTTTTTAAATCAAGGATGCCTTTAACCAAGTTATTATATTTTAATTTTTATCTTTATATAATGTAAGCATGAGGTGTCCAACTATATTGAACACTTTTGTATTTCAAAAATTAGTTAATCTACGTGTATTAAATCCATTTAAAATTCTAGCGAAAAAATTCGATACGCAACCAGAACCAACAACTTATGAATCACTGATAAAAAAAAATTAAAGCCAGCGTCAAAACTTCGGTTCGTCTGGACAACATAGAAGAAACAAAAGACTTGAGCACGCCACCAGCTCCCAGCGAGTTGGGGGAAACGCCGAGCCTCGACGTGAAGCTTTTCGGAGTTTTTACCGCAGCGATTTGTGGGCGCTCGTCTGAACAGACCAGAAGATTCGTCTGCTCTCAAGAGAGAGCGTCGAAAATGCTGATTTTCAAAATCGCTCGTCTGACATCTGCCTTAGTCTGCCAATTGCAGTAGATGATTTATTATTCAGTTGTATACCACGTTTAATAAAATTAAATATGCATTTTTGTCTGAGAAAAATTAATTAAAAAATGGGAAGTTCTTTTCCTTTCAAAGCGTTTTTCAAAAGTAATTTAAATCGAAGAAAGCGAGAGGTAATAACATATATACGCGTAAGCTAATACGTATTATTGAATTTTATTTTATTGTATTCTGAAATTCCGTTAAAAATTTGCAGGAGTCCGCAAAATACGGTTGCTCCAACTTCACATTCATTTCACATGATGATTGACAATCATCACATGATGATCGACATTTTAATATTTAAGTATGAAAAAAATAATATTAAACAATAATCATAAAGACGTAAATCAGCAAAATTAATCAAAAATACGTGAAGTAAGTAAAATAAATTAAAAAATATATTACAATTACTCAGACATAAAAGTAAAATTTACAGATATACATTTAATACAGTTAAAAAAACAGACATTTCGGGCTAAGCTTTAGCCTCTCATCAGTGCAATAACATTCAAATAACCAGAAAACTATATATCATGTCTACAGTTAAGAATTATTAACAATTAAAGTTAAAGAAAGTATGAAAAACCATATGAAATAAATGCTATATTAGCCCAGTGGTAGGGGAGCAAAAAAGGCCGAATTCGGAATTAATTAGGGAAAAGATGAAAATTGTTTTAATCCCTTCTGTTTAGGTCTAGAATGAATATGGTATGTTTTCCCCCTCATACTAGGTGAGCGTTAGGAAATATGTATAGAATTATAGTAAAAAAACACGTTTTTTTTGCATACCATAACAATATCTCAAAACAGCTAACTCTGTCAAAAGCATTGTCAATACAAATGTTGTAGAGCTTAAAACTCTGAGTAAAATGAGTACCTACATTCAATACTTATGTTGAATATTAAGGTCACAATTCTACTTCAAAGTTTTAGACCCATCATCAGGGGATGACCTCAGAATTAATTAGGAGAAAACTAGAAATTGTTTCAATCCCTTCAGTTTAGGCCTAAAATGAACGTACTATGTTTTCTTCCTCGTACTTGGGTGAATGTTAGAAAATATGTACATATTTATTTTCGAAAAACACGTTTTTTGTAGTTTTATTAACAATATCTCAAAACAGCTAACTCTATAAAAAATATTGTCAATACAAATGTTGTAGAGCTTAAAATTCTGAATAAAATGAGTACCATCATTAATATTTTTGTTCAACATTAAGGTCGCAATTCTATTTCAAAATTTTGCCTTAATCGCTAATCAATAGCTTGAAGCCAGGAGAGACCAAGTTAATTTAACAATATCTCAAAATAGCTAACTCTATCAAAAACATTGTTAGTACAAAAGTTATAGAGCCTACAATTCTGAGTAAAATGAGTACCTACACTTAATATTTTTGTTCAATATTAAGGCCGCAATTTGAGATATTGTTATGGATATATTGATATTGTGATATATTGACTTGAAAATTTTTGGAATAGAATTGCGACTTTAATGTTGAACAAAAATATTATTGATGGTACTCATTTTATTCAGAATTTTAAGCTCTACAATATTTGTATTGACAATGTTTTTTTATAAAGTTAGCTGTTTTGAGATATTGTTAAGGAAATTTAAAAAAAAACGTGCTTTTCGAAAATAAAAATGTACATATTTTCTAACATTCACCCAAGTACGAGGAAGAAAACATAGTACGTTCATTTTAGACCTAAACTGAAGGGATTAAAACAATTTCCAGTTTTCTCCTAATTAATTCTGAGGTGATCCCCCTGATGATGGGTCTAAAACTTTGAAGTAGAATTTTGACCTTAATATTTAACATAAGTATTGAGTGTAGGTACTCATTTTACTCAGAATTTTAAGCTCTACAACATTTGTATTGACAATGTTTTTGACAGAGTTAGCTGTTTTGAGATATTGTTATGGTATGCAAAAAAACGTGTTTTTTGACTATAATTCTATACATATTTCCTAACGCTCACCTAGTACGAGGGGGAAAACATAGCATATTCATTCTAGACCTAAACAGAAGGGATTAAAACAATTTCCAGCTTTCCCCCAATTAATTCCGAATTCAACCCCCTAACCACTGGGCTATATGTAAAATTATTTAACTCGTTTATTCAACATTATTTTACGTTGTTTAAATTTAACTGATTTTATAAAAAATATTCTGGCTCCAATTCATATCTAACCATATGGTCGGAGTCGAATCGACTCCTTCCGGGCGTTCTAGTGTTAATCGGCGAGCTTTGCTTACGAGTGAATACACGTTCCAGAAAAACGCTACTTTTGTTATTATTAACTGTTTTAGATCATTTGAATGTTATTGCACTGATGAGAGGCTAAAAGTTCGCCCAAAACGTTTGCATTTTTAATTATAGTAAGTGTATTTATGTAATTTTTACTTGTATGTCTGATGAATAATTGCAATATATTTTTTAATCTTAAATCGACTATTAGACGTTCAACAATGTTTTTTTTTATTTTAAAGTAAAAGAAAAATTATTATTAATTAATCTCATATACCTTGTATTTTAATAATTCAAATCACGGAGGAAAGAGATAGATGGAAATGCAGGATTCCGTAAAAACGGTTTGCAATATTTAGGTGGCCATCGCTCAGATTTAAGTACTCTCATTCTGCTCTGCCGCACACAGACTGTGGAGCCGCAAGTATTCGGACTTAATTTTGGCCGGTTTTAACCGGTTTCATGGTTGCATTTTCGGCATCACGCCCGGTCATTACACTTCATCTCCATCTATCTCTTTCCTCGTTTAATTCAAATAATAAACACTGAAAAGATTATTTCATTTTATTTCACCAATGGAATTATATAAAATATTATATTTTATTTCCTCTTTTATCTGAAATGCCAAACTACTGAAATAAAAAAAAGTACTCAACGAAACATATTGTAGGTTTGTAAGGACTTTTTTTTTATTTTGCATTGTTACACACTTGACTTGCCTAATATGTATTTATCATAAGCTATTGGCGGAAGAAAAAGAGCATAAAAATGTAATTTTCATTGTCAGATTCCAGACGATCGGTTTAACTTGAATCTATTTTATTTCATTGTAAATGTTCCACTGACATTTTTCTTTGAAATTTTGAACGACGCATAAATGAATAAATTTCATGAAAAAAAAACCATTCAGGCGTAAAGACCGAATAACGAAAAAGATGCTTTCTTTTATTTATTTATTTTCCGTTGGAATAGAGAAAAAAATAAACACACTTGTTTAAAAATCTCTGCTAATGATATTTTTTTCTGGATATCTTTACGTTCTGTTTTTAAATCTGTTTTTTTAAACCAACTTCCAACAATAAAAGACGGTCGATTTCAAATTCATTCGATTCTAATTTGATTTTTTTTTCTCGTATCCAAAATTGTATAATTTTTGTTTAACCCCTTAAGCGTCGCACTCGATATGTGTAGACTACTTTTTTTTTAAATTCCGATTGTTTGATTGCAACCAAATTTTTGAAGTAGAAATATTCACCTTATTTAACCCTCCAGCCGCGGGAAACGCTATTTTCGCGTTCCAATGGGCTACATTTTTTGGTACTACTTACAATGGAACCACTTTTGGTGCTGCTTGCTCCTAGCATCGAGACCTGGTGCATTTTGTAGCCCTAAACATGAAAGTTAGATAACCGATAAAGTTTCTTTGTTAAAGTAAAATTTTATGTATTTTTTATAATTTTATTTTTTTATTATTACATTTTTAGTTTTTTTTATCACGCCAAAAGTGAGTTAAGTCGCCAAATATGGAGATACAATTTTTCCGCCCGCTTTATCCTAGGAGTAAGTACAGTACATATTAGAATTACATCAGATTACGATTTGTTTGATAATTGATAGCATAAGAAACACGAATTAGGTCTTTTCTTTTTTTTTTTCTATGCAGACGATAAATATATAAATAGTAAATATATTTCTATAAAAGCTTTCAAGATCATTAAAAACTATTTTTAAGTGAAATACGAAATAAGCAAACTATTTTCTTTTGAAATCGAATGGAATAAAGTTTCAATGTTTAAAATGAAATGCTGCTGTATATATGGTCCTTTGGTAAAAGTAATCATAAAGTAAATTAATACTTTTACACAATTTAGAAAAATTACTGTGGCTGTTAGGTCGGAAATTTCAATTTCCACTGAAGTCCAAAAACCACTCCTCATGCAAGACAAACAGCTATGACATTTGGCTAGGTTTGCCGAAAAGCTCTACTTTTGAAAAAAAAAAAAAAAGTTTTCCCCGCCAAAAAATACGAATATAATGTTGCAATTTTTCAAAATCAAATTCCTGTGTTCTTGAAGGAATTTTTAAACTTTTTTCAATTTTCTGTACTTATTATTAACTAATTTGTATTTTTAAATGCGTTCCTTTTTTAAAAAAATGAATGTTAATAGTCCGATAATTGGTCTCTGAAATTGCATTTTCAGAAAGTTATGCTGCTGTAAAATCAAGAAATATTATTTTAACAGGAAAAAATTTATCGATTCTCAAACTTCGTAATATACGGCTTTAAAATGCGCCTGGTCACAATGCTAGGTGCGAGCAGCACCAAAAGTGGTTCCCTTGTCATTTATCCCGTCGACCAATTTCGCCAAATTATATCTATCGCCAAACCACTCACAAATTAGACAAATTGACGTAATTTTTATTTTAAATAACGAGAGAACAAATAAATTAGTATAACATTAATAAAAATACAAATAAAACATCAAAATAAAAATCACTTGATGGCGTAAACACGTGTAACTTCCTGAAAGTCAAGTGAATGTGACATTTACGATCAACCATTATTGGCATTTAATCTTTTAGTTTGACGATAGATTTTTGGTCAAATTGTTAACTAAGTAGTATCTATTTTTTTAATTCATATTGCTTGATTCTTACCATTTTGTTAAAAGCGTATAATTTGGCTTAATCTCGTATTATTTAATCTGTAATTAAATAAAGTATTAAAATATTTCTACTTCAAAAAAGTGGTGGGAATCAAACAATCTTAATTTTAAAAAAGTAACCCACTGAAAATGTCGCCCGCGACTGAAGGGTTCAGGGTTGCCAGTATGGTCTCCAAGGTTAATCCGAAATTTCAAATTTATACCGTAAATTTCTGAAGAAGAATGTTTACTTTTTGTGATCTCTAAATGTCTCTAATTAAGTAAAGAATTAAATACTACCCTTTATATCTGGCATGAACTCGAAATTTCTGAATAAAAATGGTGGGCAAACTAGCAGGTTAACCCCTTAATTCCATAGCTGCCAACCTTCCACTAATCCTCCGTAATGTCTGGATTAATTTAACCCAGGTTAAGCACATTTCGAACCAGAAAATTTATTTCATGAATGCTTATTTAATTCCAGCTTTCTACGTGGAACATATTTATTTTCATTTCTTAAAAAAAATTCTGATTTGAAACGTATTAAACCAGGGTTAAATTAACGCAATTATTACGCAAGTTAGTTTGAGGTTAGCAGCTATGTAATTCTCGCTCCCGTCAATAACACGGGCTGAGGTGTCGTTCGTTATTTCTCGTGCCCGTCATATTTCCGGGCTGGAGATTTATTGCTGGAAAAACTTCTAAAACCAGAAAAAAACAACTGGCATTTCCGTATGAACTTTTTGAATATTACCATCTGGGTTTGGTTTTTGGCACCCGATTGTGATGTTGGACTTTGTATTGCATGTTTCGAAATATATCACACTAAAAAAAATTATTAATAATCAAGATTTAAGGTATATTATATTATTTTAAATATTATTTGTAAAGATTTGTTTGGTGACGATAAATAAAGATCTTAGATGTGAAAAATAAAGGTCTTATTCGCATTAATTTGTATGGTGTAAAATAAACATTGAAACACAGTATTCTCGCATGATGGCTTTTCCACAACATCTTATATAACTTCTATAATATCTTATTTTTTCGACTTAAAAAAAAACTAATTGCATATTTTATATAGAAACCTTATAATTATTCAATTTCTGTAATAAAAAAATAGGTACTTTTTTGATGGTTTTTCCAAATATTAAGCGACCGTGAAGGAGTTAATGGCAGATTAAATGATGCGACAATAAAGCCCATGGAGTTATTAATAAAAAGGATGACATATACTTAAAATAGTGAAGCTTCAACTGTAACCGCTTTCGCAAGGGTTGATTAACACCGATCGAAGCTTCCACGAGTAAATTTATATAGAAATTTTCTTCGTATTTAAAGGCGTTATTAACCCCTTGAGGGGCAAGCAACTACGTTTGTGAAATGCTGAATTCCCACCGGAATCTTTGAAAAATTCTATTTCATAATAATTAAAAGCAATGTTACGGCTTTTTTCCACCAAAGTTAGAGAAGTAAAATTTAATAAAATTTTTCTGGTGTAAAACGTCATTAATAATAGGTGGTATATAATATACAGGGTGCAATATGTTATCTATCGCCGACCTTTAATTTCTCAACCGTTGGCCGTAGACATATAGTTCCAATTACAAAAACGTTTCAAATGAGCTAAATATTCATGTTGTGGCATTATTTAAAGTAAAAAATCAATTTTATAAAAATTACGAAATTTAACTTTTTATACGGTCCCCCAGTCCCTATAGTTATATTTAGTAAAAGTTTACATATATCATAACAGATATAACACAAAAAGTTTGACATCTATACTGCAAAAATTGACACAGTTATTAAATTTCAAAGTTTGAGGTTTTTGTACATAATTTTGTCTTTCATTAAGGGATCATTTAAAAGATGAATTCGAGATCAAAATCAGAGTGCAATGTCCTTTTTACGGCGAAACCACCTTTAGCCGGTATCACCAAATAGGGGAATCACCAAATAGGGTTATTTCACCTAAAAATCTGAGCTAACTTTTATCTGTCGAACAACATTCAGAAGTACGACGATACCGGCTAAAAATGGTTTCGCCTTAAACAGGACATTGTACCATGATTTTGATCTCGAATTACCTTAATTCATCTTTTGACTGATCCCTCAATGAAAGACAAAATCATGTGGAAAATTCTCAGACTTTGAAATATAATAATTGCGTCAATTTTTGTAGTACAGATGTCAAACTTTTTGTGTTACATCTGTTATGATATGAGTAAACTTTTACTAAATATAACTATAGGGACTGGGGGACCGTATAAAAAGTTAATTTTCGTAATTTTTATAAAATTGATTTTTTACTTTAAATAATGACACAACATGAATATTTAGCTCATTTGAAACGTTTTTGTAATTGGAACTATATATCTACGACCAACGGTTGAGAAATAAAAGGTCGGCGATAGATAACATACTGCACCCTGTATACCGGTGCCCCTCAAGGTGTGAATGAAAATATATCAGTCATAAATAATGGCAGAAAAAGGTTTTAATTTTAACCGGTGTAAGTTTACTTTTGCGGTAGTCAGGACCTTCGTTTCTGCCATATTGTAGCAACCGGTGATGCAATCTGTTTTAACTGTCAAACTGACACCAGAAAATATTTGTGAAAAAATATTTCTATGAATAAGACGCTTAAATAAGAAAGAAACATTCTATTCAACCATACTGGTGGAAAGTTTGCCCGAGTGGTATTTTGAAACTGCAGATCCGATTTTAAAAAAGCAGCCGCCATCTTTGACAACGACCTCAGTTACTTCACTCGCGACTGGTAGACAATACACTATATGTCTACTCCCCTTTATTCATAACTCCATTTTAAAGCCAATTACACTATTTTAAAAATCAGTGGGAATCAAACAATCTGAAAAAAAAAAATAGCTTTCACTGCCGTGAGAGTCAGGGATGAGATTTCCGCGTTTTTGCACATCAGTATTTTCTTAGAGAAAATGTTGTTCTCGTGAATCGGAAAAATGTTCCGATTAAATGAAATATCATTTTCTCTAAAAGAATACTGGTGTGCAAAAACGCGAAAATCTCATCCCTGGGGAATTAAGGAATTAAATATGATTTTTTTTAAGGTTAATTGATGACAGTTATTAAACGAAAAGTAGTTGGATGTGCCAATCCCAACACTTTCTTCTATCTCATACATTTCAATATTTGAAAAAGTTGTTACAGATGATAATACTGCAGTATTATTAGTTCAATACTATACCAACTTTGATGGTCATCTTAAATTCCTGCTTCAGTTAATTAATCGGAGTAAAAACGAGTTAATCTCGATCATCATATTTATTAAAATCAGTAGTTTTTCGTTATTCTGTTGCACATCAGCTGTTTGCGAATAGCCGGCTTAGCAGGGCGCGAGTTCCCATCGCTGCACGAGCCACCGATGGACAACAGAATCTCGAAAAAAATATACAAGAATCGCTGCCACAGTGCCCTTTTCGGGCGGAATATTTCCAAACTCAAGGAGGACCTGCTGGCGATAGCCAAAACATACACAAAACATGTGGTTCAATTCTTCGTAACTTCATATATTTTTCGATGGTAAAATAAAGAAAATGGCGCAAAAATCGCTATTAGAGTAAACCTTTCCGGCAGAATATTTTCAAAATCAAGGAGAAATTGCTGGCCACAGCCAAATGCATACACAAAAAATTTGGTTCAATTCTGTGCATAATTTCATACATTTATTATTTATACAATTATTATTAATTGATTATTGATTGATTATATATTTATTCATTATACAATAATGAAATGGAACAGACATCGCTAGTACAGCGCCCCCTTCCGGTGGAATATTTCCAAATCGAAGGAGGACTTGCTGGTCTTAGCCAAACACATACAGAAAAAATTGGTTCAGTTCTATGCATAATTTCATTCACTTTTCGATGATACAATAACCAAAATGGCACAAAAATTACTATTACAGAGCCCCATTTCGGCAGAATATTTAATTGAAATAGGACCTGCTTGCCACAGACAAATACATACACAAAAAATTTGGTTCAGTTCTATGTAACTATGTATGGTACAATGGTGACACATGACACACGGACGGACAGACAGACAGATATTTTGTATAAACATGTTTTTTTGGGATCTTTGACCCCCCCCTAAAACATGTAAATCCGCTGAAAACCGGTAGACGAAAAACAAATTCGATTACAATACTTTCTTCTATTGAAGGTAGAAAATTTAGAACCGATCAAAGTGGTTGTTTCCTCTCAAGGGGACGGTCAACATTAAAAAGATCAAAATACGAATTTTTGTGTTAATGTTTATTGTTAAAATTTAAACAAATTATTTGTATATTCCGATATACTTGGCATTCAGACAAATTGAATTTTAAGATATATTTTTTTCTTATTATTAAAATGGTGCAACAGATAAAATTATGCAAATGTTATAAATTAATAAATTTGCGAAAAACTAGAAACTTATTGGAGAGTTTTGTTCATGTGATTTCAGTGTTATTCATAGACATGCTTTTGCTTTATAATATAAATGCATTTGAAATACATAATGATGCATTATATTCCTTTATTACATTTATACGAAGTTTGAAAATGCACTTTCTTTCAAGTGTATGGAATTAAATTTATATGAAGATTGAAAATACAGTTTCTGTCAAGTGTACGGGAACATACTGATATTTTCACAAGTTGTGGGATAAATTTGAAAGCAAGAACAAGCATTCGTATATTTTCTTTTTTTTTTTCAAAACTCACTGTCTTTTTAATGCCATAATTCTTGCGCCCATGACTTTCAGGGCAGTGCAGCATTGTCAGTGGGCTAGTTTTTTTAAATTCAGGTTTCTTGGCACCATTTATTTTTTAAATGGTGAAAAATCCCTTGTTTTCGCCTTGATTAATATATTATTAAATAAGGCGAATTTCACCATTTCAAAAAGTGGTGCCAATCAAGAAATCTGAACTAAAAAAAAGTAGCCCACTTGCAACACTGAGCAGTGTTGGCAACTTTCTTTTGTTCAGATTGTTTGATTCCCATTAGTATTTAAAAAGGGTGTAATTGGCTTTATTCCCACATCATTTTTTCTGCAATTAAAGAAGGTGAATATTTCTAATTCAAAAAGTGGTGGCAATCAATCAATCTGAATTTTTAAAAAATAACCTACGTTTATCGATTAAGGCGTCAACGCTATTTTCAAATTAAGTAAAACTGCTTTCTGATACATTTCTAAATTAATTTCTAATTCATTTTTGTTCGTAAACGCATGAAATTGGCAGATGTTCTTATTCAGAAACTATATAATCGAAAGGCGTTTGCCATTTTTTGATAAAGGCAAAAGAAATTTCAGAAAATATTGCGAAAGTGGGTGTTTTGAACCGAGTGCCCAACGAGTTAACGCGAGAAAGGAGAAAACTTGTCGTCACGTCACAAGAACAGCTTATAACTGGATAATAAATATTTTTATTAAAAAAATGAAAACCGCTATTCGATTCCAAATTGCTTCAGTAGTCACTTCTACCAATTTTATGTCTTTACATTTAAAAATGTATCAGAAAGTTTCGCGTTGTTCAGGACGGAATTTGAGAATCATATTAAAACTAGTGACAGACAGAATGAATAATTTTATTATTCGAAGCAATCATCGCATCACTCTGATTTCGGCGCATGCGCCGAAATCAGAGTTGGACAAATTTGCAATCTCAATTATCAGCAATATAATGACAAGTTAGTAATTACAAGTAATAATTATATAATTACAAGTTAATAATAATTACAAGCATGTGATTGATTATAGTTATACATATTCAAGAGCAGAAATTTCGTCACATAATGGGATGGGGACGGTTGCACCTACAGTGCTGCAAGAATTTTTTTACGGCATGTAATTTTAACTATAATTAGCTACATACAATTAAATTGTAATTACATTGCAGATAATTATAATTACAAATTTGCCCAACTCTGGCCGAAATATAGTCCCTAATCTTTGTTTATATTTTCAATCAATTGCCACCAGAAATTTTGTAAAAAGGAAAGAAATAAGGGCATAGTTGCCAGCCTACTTAATTTTTTTAATCAATTATTTTAAGAAATTTTGAAGAAAAAAGAATTTCTGCAAGAATTAATAACATACAATTAAATTGTAATTACATTGGAGATAATTACAATTACAAGTTTGCACAAATCTGGCCGAAAGATAGTCTCTAACCTTAGTTTATGTTTTCAATCAATTGCCACCAGAAATTTTTTTAAAAAGGTAGGAAACTAAGTCATAGTTGCCAGCCTACTTACTTTTTTTAATCAATTAATTTCAGAAATTTTGAATAAAAAAAGAATTTCTACAAGAATGTCTAAATGTCTAAAGTAGTGGTGGCCAATTGTGGCACGCTCGACACCACTAAAATTTTATAGCAATCATTGCCTCTCTCTGCGATTCAAGTAGTCGACTTTTTCAGTAAAATTTTAGTGGTATTCGGCATGCTGCATTTAGCAACCCTTGGTCTAAAGAATTTCTGAGTGTTCAAGAGATATTTCTAATTCAAATATCAAACTTATTTTTCAATATAAAATTTCTGGTAGAAAGTGAAAAAAAAAAGAAGAAAAAGGCTGGCATCTATGCATGCCAGAATCTTTCATTCGAATAGAAAAATTATTCATTCTGCTCATAGATAATCAAAACACTGAAAAAGCCTGAAAGCATTCATATATCATAAAATTGTACTATTACTTAAGAAAGACAAACTTTGGAAAAATTATCACAGAATATCTTTATTAAAAAAATTTCACATAAGCCACGATGAAATTACAAAGCATACTTCATAGATCCATAAATTACATAAACCCACTAGGGCTTTTATATCCATACAAAAAATAATTTATTGAATTTCACAAAATCAGAGTTAAAACTAACCTTTACATTTTTACTTTTCTAAAAGAATGCGAAGTTCAATTTTTAAACTTCGTGTGGTTTTGTTTTAGACACAGTCAAGATTACCGTGTCTTAAGATCCTACACTAGTAACGCAAAACACTCTTAATCCTAATATTTAACCAATAGAAGCGTTCTTTCCTAATTTATTATTTACATTTCAATACTTTTAATTTTTGTTTTGCATAGGAAATCTGAGGTAGATCGTCTAACCGGGTATTTCCGTACTTTTTCCGATTTTAGTTGCAGTTTTTTCTCTGAGGGCACTTTCAATTTGAGAACCGGTTGCGAAAGTGAATGTTTTCACGGAAAAAAATAACCATAACAAAATTCGTAAAAGTACGAAAATATCCAGGTAGACGTCTCTTTGAAATATCTTACGTCAAATATAAAATATAGAAATGCAAACGAGAAATTTTAAAAGAACGCTGCTATTTTTTAACATTAGTTTGCGAGAGCCTTCGCATTACTTACGCAGGCTCTTAAAGTCCATGTTAATTATAAGGCCAAAATGCGATGAAACCTCCTTTAATGGGCTCTGGTTTTAACGTGAATCTTTTTATCTTGTTCTCAATTTAATTAGCTCTTTATAAACCGTGAGTTTCGTCTAAAGGAAAAAAAGGGTTAAACTATTGTTATATTTTCCTCTTACATATAGCGATATGTTTCTTGATTTATTAATCGTTGATTCTAACTCACTTCAGTCAAAAAAAGATAGCTGATGAACACGTTTTCTTTTTAAGTATGCAATGAACGCCTGGTCATATTTCACTTGTACTCTAAATTTACTTTTTCATCTATAGGTTGTAGATCTGCCTTCTTTCTTTCGGCGAGTTCAAATCCTTTATATATTAAGACTGCGGAAAAGAAAGGGAGAAATATAACGAGTAGGAAATATCGTCCTTTAGCCACCGATTATGCAAAACTTGATGTTTAGCTATTAACTATAATAAAATAATAATTTGAACTTGTTAATCATTCATTTTTGCTGTTTAAATTAAAATCTAAATGCAAGAGACTTCTGTAAGAAGAAATCTTTTAAAGGAGGAACCACGGAAATAAAAAGCTGCTTCAAACGATAAAAATTGTATGAAATGCTAGTCGTAGGTTTTCCTGGAGTGCTCGTCTGCTTTTACAACCGGCCGCAAGTGAGGAATGGGGCACTAGTGTGTGCTAAGAAAATTAAAACGTACTTCTAAGCACAAAGGTCAATAGCTCTGGACGAGACGAATGAATATAATTTGCTCGTTCCATGGGTTTCTGTAGTGTAAGTCACATAACTGATAACTGCTATGCTTGTTGGACACAGTTATTTCCGAAACGTTTGCTTGGCCTTTCTCAATTAATGAGATACTTCCCATAAAATAAGTCATATTTTTCTGTTCTAAAATACTTGTAGCCAAAAATCGTAGCATCTGACTTACACTACAAGTACTCATGGAGACAGGCGATTATGTTTTTTGAAAATATATAATGAGAATTTCATTATCTGAAATCTGTATTGTATGTCAGGTTTTCGATTTATTCGTTGTAGATTCTATTTTACTTCAATGAATACGAAGTGTATAAAAAACATTCATGAGTTTTTCTTTTACATCTAATATAAATTTAGTCACTTCTGCATTTAATAGTTGTTTAATAATTGTGAAGGGTTCTGACCAACTTGAATAACGATAAGGTAGATGAAAATTATTAATGGAGTTTTCTAAAAATATAACAAAAAATTTTCATCTATCATATTTCATATTATCAGCATGATTAACCCTCCGTCTACCAGACGGGTCCATTGGACCCGACAGGTACATACAAAATATTCATTCAAACCAGAAATTTCTTTAAAATAAACTAAGTATATAAACCAGACAAAAATAAGGTAAATAAATAAGTTAAATAGTTTTAAATAAAAATTCTGGTGTAGAACGTTTTATTAAAACTTGAATAAAATTCCCGGTAGATCTAGGGTTAAATCGAGGACTTTAGTTAAGCTATTCAGCACAAGATAGTTGAGTAAAATTTATGGGATTTTCCATTCGTACAACATAGATTTTGTCACTTTTCACCTGTATTCTAAAAAGATTTTGTGAATGTTTAGAATAAGTGTTGGATTCTGGTTCAGGTCATTACACACGAAATAGATAAATTAATTTTTTTAATTATTATTTAGCGTCTGATCATGCCTTACTCTAATTCTAAAATTGTTTTCTGTTTTATAAATCTAGTATCTAACTCAGTTCTTAAGACACCATAAATTATTATAATTATGGTTTTTCTGAAATATAGTATAATGGAAATTTGACTATGTGGAATGTGTATTATAAGTCTATCTTTCGATTTAGAGGCCATAGATTCCAGATCACTTCTTCGAAACGAGATCGATAAATAAAATTAAGTCGATTTTGTATTATGTCTCACAAGAATTGTCCCTTTTTATCTTTATATTAATCTTGTTCTTGTTTTCAATTTCTTTCAGTGGGCCAAAATCAGATGCCGATTCCGAATGCACGCTGCGAAAGGGGAAAAAGTGCCTCATAGGTGGAAATCTTTGGTTTCAATGTTTTCTTAGAATTTTTATTCCTGCCAAATGGAAGAGATTTTCCCGATTTGTTAAGTGTCCTCCACCTACTGACCTGCTAGCAAGAGAACTTTCCACACCATGGATTTTTTTTGCGCAAATCTGTGACATGGATATGGGGTCAACGTCATCGCAGCGTTATCAGAAGTCACGTCGAATGCACGGAGTGTACACAATGGTGTATAACTTCGGTATTCTGATGAAAACCGGGGCTGCTCAGTATCGTCAGTATCGTGAGCCACTGGTAATATCTGTATTCTTAACTTCTTAACCACTTAACTGTAACATTTTTTTCGACACCATAAACTAAAAACAGGGAGCCAACACCACTTTTTAAGTACAAAAATATTTGCCTTAAGTAATCGAGAAAATTCTGCCATTTAAAGAACCGAAGATTTCAGGAAAAAATTAGTGGTGTGGAAAAGCTTTTAGTATCGAAGCAAGCTAACTTTTCTTGCCCGAACAGATTTCGGACAAAACAGTTAAGTGGTTAAGAAACATAGAGTTACAATAAAAAGGAATTGACATATCCTATAAATTGTGATGCTTCAACTGCAACCGGTGTTGCAATGCCACGTTTCGGCCAGCGAAAACTTCCAACAGTAAATTTGACTAGAAATTTTTCTTAATTTAAACGTCTTATTTATGCAGATTTTCAGTCATAATTATGGCAAAAAAAAACTTAATTTTACTGGTGGAAGTTTACTTCGGCGGTTGTCAAGTCCTGCGTTTCCGTCATATTGTGACAACCAAAACAACATCCTGTCATTGTAAGTGAGAGAGATTGAAATACACAGGACAACTTCGCAAGTAAAAACGAATAGAAATTTGTACTAGATTTGGGAGAGAAATTCTGCATGAAAAAGCCCCTAAAAAAGCGAAATTTTCTATTGAATATGTACTGGTGGGAGTTTATTTCGGTAGTAATAAGAAACTGTTGATCCGATGTAAAAAATCAGCCGCCATCTTGTGACAACCTCCTCAGTTACTTCACTCGCAACTGATAGACTCTACACTATATCTCCCCTCTCTTTATTCATAACACCACTGTTAAGAAATTGTCCTGGTTCTGGCTAACTTGATTAAAGACGAAGTAGATGACTTTTCATAGAGGTTTTTCTAAATATATCACGGAAATGCGGTAACCTCTGACGTCGTGGATTTTTGCTCATCTCCTTCAAGTCATGAAAGACGAACAGTACTTATAAGGATTTGTTTCCATGTAGCGAGAATTCGTTTCTTTTCTCCTGTCTTCTATGTCTGTTTCCCGATATAGAAATCGGGCATTTTGATCCCTTTATTTAAAAGCAGAGCATTAAACTCTAATTTGCTCTTAAAGGTTTATATATAGGAATTAAAGCAATGTAATTTTTAATGCAATGTTTAAGCGAAATTTGTTTTCTAAAAAATCCTGAAATGTGAAAAAATTTACTTTATAATACCATGTCTGTGAACTAGTTTACGAGATTTTAAAAATGAAATCAAAGATGGAATCAATGATGGAACAGTGGCGCAGCAGTTAGGCGTTTGCCACCACTAAATTTTAATAGTGGTCTTTGCCTTGAAAAATCTTTGAAATTCTATCCTGAAACACAACGAAGAATATTATTAAAATTTAGCGGTGCAGTTGATTCTCTGGTGCTACAATGTTCCATCACTGCACTATACATGATACTGTAACATATTTAAATACTAATAAAAGGACTAAAATTATTTTTATAGTGACCGTAGAACGTAATTAGCAGCTATAAACCTTGTGTTTACATCTTCAAGTGAAGTAATTTATGCTTTAACTTACTTTATTGATGGACCTTTTAGCTTGTATATTCATAAATGTTAATGCATATGTTTGAGTCTGGCATTTTCTGTAAAAATCTATCAATTAAAACACAAACCAGATATAAATACCGACTACTGAGCAATCATTTTAAGAAGGTTTCATTGCATGTGATATTTAAGACAGAATCACTAAGTAAGCTTCCGATAAACAACATCACCTGAGTCACAATAATTGTTTGTTAGTTTGCGTTCACCTGAATATTGTTACCAAAATAGTTCTCCAGTGCATTACGCCTAATACAAACAGTATTAGTCACTACTTTGTTTCGTACTTTCAAGGGGAAACAACGCCCTTTCTTCGTACATAAATAAGGCTACCTATTATAAACCATGCACCATCACGTATTTGTTTGAAAGAGTATCGTGAAAGTCATCCATAGAGCATACATTAAGAAAGGAGTTGAAACTGTTATTGATGCACTGTTTGTTCTTGGAGAAGGACATTCGATGACCTGTCTTTGGAAGGCATGCCTTCTCCTCTCGCAGTCGTCTCTTTGAGGGCCTATACAGGCTGCATAGGCCATTGCGTGAGGTATATATGTTTGCTCGAGGACACCTCGAAATAAATGGGCCATAGGTCCATGTGCGTATACCGGAACGTCTTCACCACCATGAGTGTCCCAACGACGAGGTACAGCACTTTGTTGGATGTAGTTCTTATCCTCTAAATTTTAAAAAAGAGAAAAAGAAATTATCTTACACAAACTGACAATCTTATCTTATAATAAATAAAATGGATAAATTTTCATAAATATTTCATTAATCTTTTCAAAGAAAAAGTACCTCGGTGCTAAAATGTTGAAATAATTTAATGATACTAGGATTTATGAAGACATTTACAGGGTTCGTACGGGTCCTTGAATTTCCAGACTAAGAAATTCTTTGTTACCGGTATTTTTTTTATAAAAAATCTCTCCTTAAATAAGGCAAAATTTCGCGCTTTGAAACTAGATTTATTTTCTATAAGAAAATACTGATATTCAGCCTTGAAAATAAAGATACTTGTACTAACCCTGATTTATATAGAGAAACGAGTAACAGCCTTTCTCACGTACGTTATGAAAGCAAGATTTTATTCCAGAATTCTGGTGCCATTGTTGCATTTGTGTGTTAAAACTAAGTGGGGTATATAATAACCTACCGTCCTTCAAGGACCTATAATATCTAAGTGACGGGATTTTCTGCCAAACAGTTGGGCGTTTTATTTTCTCTTTAAATCAGGGTTGTCATTTTGATTTATTGGTTCAATTTATTGGCAGTAAACTGCCTGTTTACTGACATTTGTTTCAGTAAATGTTTGACCTACATTTACTGAAATTGATTTTTACAAGCTTCGAATGCAAATCCAAAATTTTAGCTCATTCCGCTAAGCAGTTTCCGAGTTATCCTTAAAGAAAAACTCGCATTACAATCTGTTTTTCAACAATTAAATATGAATTTAAAATTACGAGTACCAAAATTTAAGCCTTCATAGTTCCCGAACTACTTGACCGAATTACTTCCCGTTTCTTATCCAAAGGTGGAGAATTCAAGTATGTGGGGAAAAAAGGTGTTAGTATTGAGCATTTTAATGTTTGATACAATTTCTACATATAGAAGAAATTTTTCTCATAAATTCCTAATCATAAATCATAAGTTCCTCATAATCCTAAGCTAAATTTAAGTATAGCATAAATTAGTAAACGTTATTATTAATCCATTAGTAACAGTCACGATTTTGTACGATTATTTTTGAAAACAAAAAACAAAAGAGCGTTTTTATTTTCTACGATTCTACATTAATAGCTTTTTTTCGAAGCACCACATTAAAGTTTTACTGTTTCAGTAAATTCATGAAGGAAAAGTCTCATGTAGCAAAGCCTATTCAGACCCGAAGGTAAAATAACACTGCAAATACAGCTACATTGATTTTGCACAAACAAAAAGACACCATAGACCAAGGTTGCCAGTTTGGCTTCCATTTTCATTCAAAAATATCGAGTTCATACCAGGAAGAATGAATAGTATTTTATGCTTTATTTTATGAGAGACATTTTACCAACACATTAAATGAACACTCTCCTTTCGAAATTTCCGGTGAGAATTTGAAATTTCGGATTAACACGTTCACGCCGGCGTGCATCACCGGTGGATCACGCTCCACTGTCCGATCAGGCGGAGTGCATCACCGGTGGGTAACACTCGACCATTCTATAGACGGCGTGCACTACAGGTGGGTGAAACTTGAATATTAGAAAATTCAGTAGTAAAAACAATTCATTATTTTAAACTTAACCCTTTCCGGCGCGGAGTAATTCTGTTTATAAACTGATGAAATAATGGACTGACACCAGAATTTATAAATGAATTTATTAGAAAATAAGAACTTGCTTATTTTCACGTACATTATAAAACGAAAATTTTAATTAAATATTCTTGGTGCTGCTTTACAGTTTTAGAAATAAAATTAGGTGTCCTTTTTTAAGGACACCGCTCTCGAAAGGTATAATACATTCACGACGGGTAACGAGAATTCTTACTTTACAGAGATGCATTTATATCATGTCCATATTTTTTTAGATTGTAGGACGTTATATATTAAATTCGTACATATGTAGCCTATAAAATCATGTCTCTAAGTAATTTGCTTACTCCTTACGAAGTTTCAGACATTCACAATAAACTCTGTTTGTTATATCAGAGTTCAATTCAATAAATATGAGAAGGGTGGGTCATTATTTACAATGTCTGAATAAGCGACAGTACCGCGCCGCCAGATGAAGGAAAACATGAATTTGAGCGCCGTCTCACAGCGAAAAACATGAATATCGGAGCCGGAGTGAATGTGTTAAAAATCGAGGCCAAACTAGCAAACCCTGCCACAAACGACAGAAGGAACCCTTTTTCCCAAATTCACACTTTAGGGGGATGCAGGGCTCGCAGTGTTCTTAAAATTTTCGCTCCTTGCTACCACTATTTTAAATCGATAATTTTTATTGTATTATGCTATTATAGATGTTAACGGAATCAACCACAAAGAATTTTTATTTAAAATACTGGTAGGAAAGTGCGACAATTTTAGGAACGCTGCGAGCCCTGGGGATGGTCATTTAGGCTCTCAAATACTAATCTAAAGTTACTAACACCTTTAAAATATCAATTTAATTATCCATAATCTAAATTCCAGCTATAAAAAATTAAGGGCTTTAAACGAGTGAAAGATCTACAGATCTTCAAAAATTTTTATTGTAAAGGTATCAAGTTAGTTAATTAATTATTTAAATGTCTTACATTCTTCGCCACACTGTCTGCAATGGATATTGCAAACTCAGATGATAATAACACTTATTTTATGAGAAAATAAGAATCAGTGCTGCCATTTAGTGGTTTTGAGCCAAAGCCAAAAAAAATTCAGCTGTACTGGGCGATTCTAAGTGCATGGTACGGACTTTAAGGGTTTGTACAGAACGCTGTCACAATTATTTATTGTATGAGAATGTATGGGCGCAAGTGACGCATTGAAGTACAAACAACAGAGGACCAATTTGGCTCTTTTTTATTTCAAATTTTCTCATTCATACAAGAAAATTCCTATACTATTCTTTTCTTTCTTTAAGACGCACATTTCATGATTACTTAAAGAAAAAAAAATTCTTTGAAAATTTCCGGTGTCAAATCGAAATTTTTAAATTAAAAAAACGCAAAACTGACAAATCTGACAAACACAGGAAATACATGGAAAGAAATATAAATGAAGTTTTCTTTTAATTCAAAATTTCCATTTCATACTGGAAATTTTCAAAGAAGAATTTTTTTCTTTAAGTAATCATGAAATGTCTGTCTTAAATAAAAAAAAGCATAGTATAGGAATTTTCTGGTAATGGGAAATTTTGAAATAATAAAAAGGGCCAAATTGGCCCACTGGTGTTTGTACCTTAACCCTCTCACTGCGCAACCCGAGAGTTTCTCGGGCAACGTAAAAGTAGCAAAATTTGCGCAATCCGAGATTTTATCGGGATGCATTTTTTCCGTCTAATTAACCCTTCTTGATCATTCCCACCAGTAACTTTTTATTGTAAATTTTGCCTTATCTAATCGGAGCATTTTCCTGATTAAATCAGGCGAAAATTTTTGTTTTGTAAAAACCGGTGACAAAAGAATAACAATTCATAAAAGACGCTCGTCGCGAAGGAATTAAATACGCAATTTTTGAAGCTATTTTGATAAAACAATTACGATGCGAGAGGGTTAACACGTCACGTACGCCCATACATTCCTATACAATAAATTATTGTTATAGTGTCCTGTACAAACCGTTAAATTTTATACCATGAATTTAGAATCACCCTGTATAGAAATAAATTAAAAATGTAAAAAAATCAAATAGTTTAGTTTATATCCTTCTCGGTTCGAAAGTATC
Organism: Maratus speciosus; assembly: GCA_963932465.1. Taxonomy (NCBI): domain Eukaryota; kingdom Metazoa; phylum Arthropoda; class Arachnida; order Araneae; family Salticidae; genus Maratus; species Maratus speciosus. Next base: position 281,740,107 of record OZ010798.1, read on the forward strand.
ACATGTGATACTTCAGAACCGGGAAGGGGGGGGGGGGGTAGTAGCTGTCTTGTCTACAATCAAAGATGTTAGGAGTGATTTAGGGGTACTCTATTTGAAGCATGGGAGCAAACTCTTTCAAAGATCTCTTTCTTATTCACACACAGTATATATTTGAGACGGGAGTATAGCTGTATAAAATTTATTCCCTCTGTTTAAAACACCCTGCGTATACTTTCATAAGTATATATTTATTATGTATACGCGGTGTATCTCTTTCTAATTCTTCTTTCAAAAACCACTTCTTTTATCTTTTGGGTAAGGCATGATATACACCTAGTACAGTAGCCTCCCTCAAATCCGCATAGCTTGGAACCAGAGGTTGTGCGGATTTTATAATTTCGCGTATTTCTGGTTACTGCTTTGTTTACATTTTTTAAACAGTAATTTGAATGTAATAATCCATTCGAAATTATAATGTATGCTTACAATATAGTAAAATCTTAAAATAATTAAGTAAAATAATAAAAATTAAGAAAATGTAAAAAATGAATAAAATATTGAAAGTGGAGACCAAGTTAATAATTAATAATGTATAACTAAATTGGATAATAACGAAATAATTTTTTTCTTCAATTATTAAATGAAACTCACTTCATAAAAGTACACTAATAATTTACATTCAAATTGTAAAATAATGAAGTTTATTTCATGTTTAGCCAAACTTAATAACCAAAAAAGATTGATTAATACTTATATATCTTTGTAAAAATATCGCAATTACCATTGATATCAGAACTTTTTAAAATTTTTCAGGAAATAAATTTATACCTCCTTCATGATAGAGCAGTGGTTCCCAACCTTTTTTTTTGCCGCGCCCCACCTAAGCTTCTGTAAAATCATGATGTCCCCCTTCACTTCTCTATCATATAAATCTTAATTTTATATAAAAAATAAAGTTCTATTTTGTCAGAAGAATCAGAAAATAGCAATAACTATGATGAGTGATTTCACATTCTTTAATTTATCAAAATCATATTTTTTTTTATTTCAAGTAGTATGTTTTTATCATAACTCTATGAATCAATGAGGTCATGGACTTCGTCTATACATCTACAAAAGTTTTATTTATTTTGGCATCTTACCTCAAATTTAAAAGTGATAAATACTCTACATTTTAATCTTCGTAAAATTTCTTGAAAACTCTGTTACATTTTGTATTACGTCTGATAGAATTGATGCATTTTATAATGGATTTTAGTACTTCATTAAGAACAAGTGATACTTGTTTATCACAGAAACTGTCTGGATAAAATAATCCACAAGTAACATTTCCGGATTGGCGCTTTTACCCAGTAACTATAACAGAGTATGGAGATCTATAAGGAAAGGGCATGTTTACAAACAAACACTTCCGTCAACTAAACTATCACTACATTTTTATCATAGCGATCATTGCGGGAATCAACTTGGCGACGTAGGCCAATCATATCATAGATCTTTTAAAGCAACCTGTTAAAGACCAATCAAATTCCCGGTGTTCATGTGTGTAATAGGAGTCATAGTGAATGAACAGTTTTTTTCTTGCTGACCAACAGTAATTCGACCAACAGTGACGTCAGCTGCCCTTTCCTTATTAAATCTCCGTACTCTGTGTAACTATTTTCCTTTCCCCTCATAACATGCTTCTTTGTTAGCGGGCTTTCTTTTCCCCATTATTATCATTTGGCCACCATGTTTTCTCCGATTTTCAATTTTGAAGTGGATATGTCATGAAGTATGTTTATATATTGTGCATGTGCATTAGAACAGCCATAAGAAGTTTACTTTATATCCATTTCCTTCCGTGATGCGCAGGGGGATTTATTAATTTCATAAAAGTAGTACCTCATTTAGATAATTCAAAACATTTTTGAGGTTAAACATGTCCAAATAGTCAATTTTAGATATATCCCACAAAATTTCATATGTGAAAGTTCATTCATGGGGTATATTGTACTATGAATAGAAGTAAAAAAAAAAAAAAAAAAAATAGTATAAAAAAAGAGGTATGTTTTATTAAAATAACATTAGAACCAGAAAAATGAAGATTGTTTTTTTAATATTCAAAAAGGTGTCAAAATATCCTTAAAAGAAGATAACATAATTATTCCGGTATCTGTGTATTTTGAAGTTTTGAAAATAAATTTTTATTCAATAATTTTTAAATTTTTTTCATCTATTATTTCTATTTTTACACTTCGACAATACTTTCATTAGAAAAAAAAGGACAGAAATTTTGTTAATAAGAAATCTGAAATTGTCCCCCTGAAAAGTCATATTGCCTACCCGTGGGGCGTACGCCCCACGGAAAACCACTTTGATAGAGCGCGAATTCAATCGTACTAACCAGAATTGCATATTAACCCTTTGGACTCCGGTGTCTCTTACACAAATTTTATTCGTTCTGTACGACTCTTTTAAATGAGGTTTGCTTCAAGTACACAATTTCAAAAATGCCTTGATTAAAAAAGGCAAATTTTATTTTCCTTTGTTACTGGTGCCAAAAACAAATTTTGCAAAGAAATATAATGTCGTTGCATCGGCGATAACGAAGTGCAAAGTGTTAAAATGTGTACGAAATGATATAAAAATATAAAGAGTCTTTAAATTTTTTTTTTTACATTTTAACTGAAAGTTTCAATGTTTACGTCTGCGTATGATGTGCGGATTTTTAGCGTTTGCGGATTTGAGGGAGTCTATCGTAACATATATCTTAAAACTATAAATTATTTTATTTAAAAAAAATCTGTTTTACCTGTGTTCATCCCTGTTAAATTTTCTCTGCCTGTTGGGAAGTTGTGGTTGAATCCAGGTCCATTAGCATATAGAAGTGTTGTATAAGGCATATTATCTACATCGGATGTTTTATCATCCAATCCTGTAAAGATAACATTTTCGATAAAGTAAATAAATAATAATTAATAAAACTTATTTCGTTTAAGGGATCTCGGGATTCTTAAAATAAAAAAAAAGACCATTTTCAAAATTTAATATCTTAAAATATATATGATTTTAATATGCAATTTTTGTTGAGATGAAAGATATAAGTATGTCCTTTCATTTCATATATTTAAAAAATTGCAAGATGCAGAACTAGCATTTATAGAGGGCTCCAAACTGTCAAACTTTTGATGAGCAGAAAATTGGTATAACAGCTTACGTGCAGGATTACAAAATAAATTTGTAACTAGAATGAAAATTTTGATGCCTACTTATAATTAAGATTGCGATAATTCCCCTGAACCGAAATAAATTTGCATTTAAAGCATATTTATATTTGTAATACAAAGATGTATTTAGCTAATGCAAAATTTTGAAAATTTCAACATTATAATCATCTAAAAAATGTTTTTTTGAACAATAAAAATGAAAATTTAGGTTCGTTTATACAGACTAACATGAAACATATGTTTTGAAAATTTCATGAAAAAATATTCATAAGTTTTTGAGATATCGTGTACGTTAAGCCCAAAAACGTCATTTGGAGAAAAATGACTTCAAAGTGTCTGGAATTCAGCTATTGAGAGGGTATAATTCTAAAAGCCATAACTTCTGTTCTAATGGCAATTTCAAGGAAACACTTATATCAAAATGTTCAGAAAAGATAGAAGTTTAACCTCTAAAAAAATTTTTAATTTCGAAAATTTGGAAGCTTTAAGATTCCTGAGACCCCTTAATTTGGACTTCTCAAGAAGGAATTTAGAAGTTTATAATTGCTTTAAAATTTACCAATCCGTAATAATCGAAAAAATACGAAAGACATAGCTCTTGATTTATTGTTTTTATTTAGTAAAAAAGTCATTTTTGCAGCATCTATAGACGTCTAATTTTTATCAGAAGTTAAAACAGTGAAGCTAAAAGAAACGGAGATTTCTGGGAATTCTGTTAACAGAAATAAATCTCTTTAATTTCAATACCAATATGATGCAATTTCAAATTATAAAAAAAAAAAAAAAAAAAATCACGTGTGAAAAGTACATTATTTCCTCAATTTAATTTTTTTACCAATAATTTATTTTTAAAAAATTATAAAATCTTACTCAAATCATCAGAATTTAATTAAATTTACGTTTTTATCTCAAAATTGACCAACTTTGAAACAATAAGCAGTAAAATATATAAACTGAAATAGTGTAACATAAAAACAGCAATCCGAAATTAATATACAATTAAAATGAATAGCAATAGATCTGCAGTTTTTTCTGAATTGCTTTCAGCTACTTTAAATTCAATTCTACCCAAAATCATGAAGGTTCTAAACCCTTTGTCTTCTTTGAAGCAAAACCATCTTACAGATAATGCATCAGAAACGAGTTATTACTTTACCAGTGACCGACCCACCGCTCCCTGAATACTATTGAAAAAAATGCTGTAGTTGATTTGTAGTATTTGAATTGTAGTACTCGTACTGAAGAAAGAATGACTTTTATTATTATTTTTTTAATGCTCAGCTTATTTGCTTACAGCAATAGAAACCTTGCTAGCTCTTTGCTATTGTTTTTAAGTTTTTACTGTTTTAACTTGATTTAATTTAAAGAGCATGAGAAAACAGGAAATAAGAATCATTGCTAAATTTTTTTAATGAAAACTTTGTTCACAGTGCTATGGAGAAAATAAAAAAAAAACTGAGTATAAAAGCCATAATTGTTACCTAGAATCGGATTTCCACGTTTCGGATATCCACCGAAAGAAAATACATGTGAATGGTCAGATGTGACCACCATGAGAGTATCCTCTGGTCTGGTTAATTCCAAAGCTACCATAATAGCTTGCTCAAGTGCCAAAGTATCGACAAGGGCCCGGTGGGCATTATTGAAATGATGTGAATGATCAATTCTGCCAGCTGAAACAAAAAATGAACAGAAAATAAATATATAATGAATGTAAATAATGTTACGAAAAATGAATGAGAGATCTGAATAGGTCATTCATCTACACTGTAAAAAAAAAAAAAATAATAATAATAAATAAATAAATAAAGAAAGAAAGAAAGAAAAAATCCGTACATAGCTACCAACTTACAATTTCCGTAAAATTGCTTCAGCGTGATCTAGGTCAAATAAGCGATTTTTACACCGGAAAAAATGTGTAATAAATAAATTTATATGAACAGTGCTGAAAAGTTGAGCAGAGTTGAGGGGTTACCTAGTTGTGATCAAATTAACACCCAGTTTGCTGATTTAATGTCTTACATAATAATGAGCCGTTGAAAAAAGAAAAAGTGTATTTGTTAAAAACTATAATAATTAAAAGAAAAAAATATTAAGGATAAAAGCTAAAATTAAGAACTTATTTTTAAGAGATAAAAAATTTAAGTTAAGTCTTTAATCAAAGTTAAAGATGGTAGAAGTATAATTAAGTACAGGTATAGCTGTAGTTGCATGAACTACTACAAAAAAAGATAAAAAATGTGAAAAAGAATAAAAATTAGTACTTATTCAGGAATGACACTCGATAAGCTAGGGCAGGAAAAGCAGAAAAGGAGGCAGCAAGGCCTACTTAAAAAACAAACGCACTAATCCGGGTAATATAATTTTTTTCTATTCTATATATTTATACAGAAGGTAAGTCTAATTTTTTTTAATAAAAAAGTTTAGAAAGATGCATAAATTTATATGAGGAACACAAAGAAACAAGACACATCTGAATAAATGTAATTTGTCTAGTTCGAAACGTGTTTATTTGCTACAGGAAATATCGGTATAGTTTTATAGAAATTATCGGAAAGTTGACAAGTATACCTATTTTATACATTATATGGGTGATTGTATGCGGAAACTCTGTCTTTTAACGAAAACTTTCTATTTTGAGTGGAAAGTTTCCCGGAATAAATGGGAAATTTCTTTTTTATCCTTACTCGTCGAGTTTTAAAAACGGAAACAGTCCTTCGAAGACAGATGAGACAAAAGGAAAAATGTTCCTTTTCAATTGAGAGAAAACGGAAAAAATCCAATTCGATTTTCGTAATTAATTTTTCGGCGTATAACCAAGTTGTTAGATGTGTCTAAAAACCAACAATATTCCTTCCAAGACAGACGAAAGGAAAAATGTTGCCTTTCAACTGAGAGAAAACGGAAAAAATCCAGCTCGATTTCCGTAATTAATGTTTCGGCCTATAACCAAGTTGTTGGATGTGGCTAAAGTTGTTCTAAGACACAAAGCCTTCATCCTATATTGACGAGTATCGATATTCGAATTCAGAGGAAAGCAAGGCGATAAAAGACGATTGTGATATAATTATAACTTATACTATTAAACTGCTCAATACAAGAACCTGCTCCGTGTAACTGTGCAACAGTACATATCTATCTATCTATCTATCTATATATATATATATAAATTACGAAAATTAACTTTCCGCGCTTCATTAAATTAGTTCTCCAAAAATTTCCTCTCTAAATTTATTCTACAATACTAGTTTATTAAATTATTTCTTATCTTAAACAATATTCCATTCGCTCCGAATACTTAAATTTATTCCTATTTAAAATGCATATTTTAAAATTTAATCCTTTTCAAAATCTTTCTAAAAAACGTTTCCGGCAATCATTTTTCTTTAAGACGTTTTCATTTCTCAATCTTAAAATGCTGATATTTATTCTATTAAAGTTAGCTATTTTATACCATTTTCTTTTTACCCGATTGCCAAGAAGGGTTATGTGTTTCACGCGTATCTGGGTAAGTGGATTTCTTTATACCCTCGAAACATCCCAACGGCTGGATGGATTTTAATGACTGAGGTCTCTATCGATTCGTCTTAACGGTCCGATGGTTATAGGCTAGGTTTTGTTTTTATAATTTCAAAATAGCGGCAGTAAAATACAAAATAGCGGTAGAGACGAAAAAATAATTTTACGCACCGTATTAAGTGGCATATCATTGGATAGGTTTTACAAAATGAAGACGATGTTTCATTGATTATTTTACAGTCAGAAGCTCCGTTTAACCCCTTGAGGGGCAAGCAATTACGTTTGTGAAATGCTGAATTCCCACCGGAAAATTAGAAAAATTTTATTTCAAAATAAGGAAAAGCAATTTTACTGCTTTTTTCCACCAAAGTTAGAAAAGTAAAATTTAATAAAATTTTTCTGGTGTAAAACTTTATTAATCGTAGGTGGTATATAATATATACCGGTGCCCCTCAAGGGGTTAAATATTACTCAACCTGGAAGTTGTGTAGGTAGGATATTTACTGCAAAACTAACCTTCATAGACATCTATAGGCTTCATCAAAACAGTGTTTATAGATAGGAACTAACAATAAAACACAACTTAAAAGTCATCAATACAAGTAAATAAAAAAATAGGTAAGTAATATAAAAAATAGTTTCACATTGATGAGAAATAATTAATTAGTTCGTTTTTTACGCAGTCGGGTTTTTTGATTTTTTTAATTTAATTCTTATATTATTCCGAAAATCAATTTAGCGCCCTATCTTGGGAGCACCGCACGCGTCCTTAATTCTTATGCCACTAGGATATAGTTCCGAGCTTTATTGGAACCGTGATTGCGTCACCAGCGTATCTGCAATACGGAAAAAAAACAGTGCGCCTTTTTAGTACTTAACACAACATGAGAAGGAGCCTACAGATTTCATAGAATTTGTTGTCTTCAAAAATTACGTTGCTGCCTGGAAGCAAGTCATAGGTTGAATAGAATGTTATAGTAACATCTTTGTACTAGTAGAATGTAGCTTATGATGACATGACTAACATCTAATGTTTTAATACTGAAAATTTCCAATTATTTTGTAGAATTGTGGCGGATGCTTGAGTTGAAATCTATTCAGTTGACTTCTAATAAAAGTTTTTCCGAATGGATTTCTTTACTTAATGGGAAAATATTTTTTCGATTTCATGCGAAAACGCTTACGACGACTGCATATCAGCTGCTTTAATACATCGAATGCAATTAATATCTCCTAATAATTGGGTCGAATGATGCTGATTATGTTCCTGAAATGAAATGTTGCGAGTGATGTGATTTACTGGATTCACGAGAGAGCGATATTTACTTTATTTACTTCAGTTTTTCATTACATGTTACGAATAATCGTAACATATATAAATAGTATTTATATATATTTTTAAATATTGCACTATTGCTCACATTTATTTCTAAAAATAGATATTTCCCGCCTTCAATACCGAGAAATTTGCATCTGGAAAACGCGGGAGCTCTAAAATGGAGGCTAGGGAAATAACGATGAACAGACGCTATCATTGCTGCCAGTATATTTTCCATTCCCCCCCCCCCTTTTTATTTATTTATTTATTATTTATTTTTTGCAGTGTAGGATTAAAAATGATTTTTCAGAAGTAACCAAAAATTTGGCTTTTGTGAAAAAGGAAAAAAAAATTGCAAATTTCTTAAGCTTCTGTTACCCGGCAAAAAACATTTGAGCTATACTTAGTTCATTTTCCGATAGATTTTACGCTAATTAACACATTGGATGCGGGACACGTACTAGTACGTTTTTGTGGGTTGGGGAAAGAAATTAATACTGGTACCGGGAATTTTGTACGGACGAAAAAAGAAGGTGTAATCCAAGAATACTTGCTTCTTATTGGTTGTGAGCAGGTTTTAATTTACCGTGGCATTTGTGAACGTAAATTTAGTGCGCATTTTTGAAAAATTGCCCGCATACAATATGTTAAGATACACCAAAGTACTCTAAAATCACGATAGATTTCAGTTCTTAATTTATTTTTTGAAAAACTTTTTAAATATTATTTTAAAAGCAATTTTCTTTGCAATTAATTGAAATACCTTTGTAAAGTAACGAAAAATGGAGTTTGGGTTTTTAGACCTAGAAGAGAAAATTTGAAAACCAATCGCTGTAATGAAGGCTTAATGAGGATTTTTAAAGGTAAAACAATTTAGTTTACTCCATTGTTTTTTAATCTATTATATACTACAGTCTCGCCTCTGCACTTTTTCGTAGCTTTACTATCTTCGTGAATCTTAAGGATTAAAGAATGAAATTGTTCATATGACTCAGAATATCGAATGTAAGATGTGTAGAATAATAGAGATATACAAACTGTATTACATTGTATTACTTAAATGTTTACTTTTTATACTTTTAAATTACCTGCAGATTCTAGACAAGTTTGATAATGTTGCATAGTATGTGAAACCCATGCGTACATGTTGAAGACGTTCTACGAAAGTGTTCGGGTCTTCGGGTACGTTAAAGTGGTTTTACAAAACCGTCTGAGTCTGAAAATTCGACTTCAGTGTTGCAAAGTTACATTATTTTTTAAAAATTTAAAACATGTACCACTATTTTAAAACTGCATTATTCACTTTATTTAATGACAGACATTCCGTGATTAACCAATTAAGGACATTTCTCTTTTACACTTCTTTTAATTCGTCGACACCAGTTCTTTCCACATTGTAATTTTGAATTATTTAATCGCTCAAAATTTGAGAATAGATAATGTGAAAAATTCCAAACTAAAATACTGGTATTCAAATTTAAAAGTTTTGTTCGAATTACTTCGCAAGTTTTCTTGCCAACCGGCTTCAATCAGTTAAAGAAAACAAAGTGTACTTCTCAGAAAATATGGTAGGTATTAAAAAAAAAAAAATCCCTAATTTAGAAATACTACAATGGGCTAATTCCATGAAAACTTGTCATGTCTGTCACATAGATGAATATCGCTATGCTTGTTGTCCACCGTTATTTTCGAAAAGTTTGCTTCGACTAATTCAATTGATGAGATATCTCCGATAAAATAAGTCACATTTTTCCATTTTAAAATACTGGTAGCCAGCAAGCATAGCGATTTTCAGCTGTGTGACAGATATGACAAGTTTTCATGGAATTAACCAATAGTGTAATCACTTCGAAATGATCAGACTTAAATTCAGATTTTAATTTTTGAGTACCACTATTTCCAAATAGGAATATTTTCTAAATTTATTTGTAGGAACTCTGCGATTAAATCAAGTGAAAACTATCATTCGAAAATAGTGGTCTGAAAAAAACAACGTAAGCGCATTTTATGTCACATATACATGAGGCTCGTTGCAAAAAATAAGAACCACAGGCTTATTCTATAGAAAATAGATAAAAAAAGAAGGAAGGAAGGAATGTCTTACCTTCTACCATAAGAAAATAACCTCTGGGATTTTTCCGTAATATTTCAATTGCCTTTCTTGTCATCTCTGCTAAAGAGGGTTCGCCATCGGGTCCAGAATCTCGATCGACCTCATATGCCATATGACCATGATTGAATAATCCTGTTCAAATAAATAAAATTGCATAAAAGCAAATAAATAAAGATAAAAAACAACGTGAAAGCTCCATAATATTCAAAATTTTGTACTGATGAAGGATTTAAAAAACATTTTCATTCTACGAAATGTACTTCAAAGTACAGTATCCGATAATTATTCATACATTTTTTTACATCGTTTATTCGTTTAAAAATACCATTTTTCGTTTAACGGAATTTGCATTTTTATCACTCGAGGTCCGTATCCAACGTATGGTTTATTTAGAGTTTACATTCCGATTTGTATTTAATTCGCAAGAACTTATAACCTTTTATGTTTATAATACAATTTTGTGGATTATTTTCTAATTACACTCTGTAATGTATCGACATTCTCTGTAGTCTTGTGAACTGTAAAGTGATTATTCATCAAAGTTAAACCTTTGGAACAGTACTACTCTCATAAACAGGTATCTTTTACAAGAATGTATTCGCTCAGCACCAATATTTTAGAAACGTGTTTGGTTATACTCTGTAACATGTGCAAGAAAAATTTACTAATAAATGTACTTTTAAAGTATAGTGGTGTCAATAGAATATTAAATTAAAATATGAATATAAAGCTAGGGCAGCTATTTTCCGACACTCCATCGCAAAGGGGTAATTTATTACATAAGCCGGGATCATTAATTAGATGAACCACATTTGAGAAAACATTCGATGATGTCATTGCATTCAAATCAGGTAAAAATTTCTTCATTGGCGTCTGTACGTTTCGGTTTTATTTGATTGCATTCAAATTATGTTGTTCATATATTAAAAAAAAAAGTGTTACCTAGAAGATAGTCAGTCTTTGCGGGGTCCACTCTATCGAATTCTTCCTTTCTGTGAACATATTCGTAATCAAGATCTCTAGTTTTCTTATCTCGTAGCCATTCGTCGATCAGATTGCGGCCGTCTTCCCTTTTACCCATGTCAGTTTGAAGTTGAGGGTCAGAAGCCCTTTTGCGAGGTAAAAAATGGCGTCGTCCTCCTCCAAGTATGACCTGAAAAATACCAAGGTAATTAACAGAAAGTATATACAGTCGAAATTTTTTAATGTATCCTAATTAGCAGCATCACTCAAAATTCAGCACTTATTGTCCACATTGAGACGTGATGTTGAAACCGCGTTCAGAATGTCATCACTATGAAGCATGGAACTATGAATAAAGAAGAATTGTCATATCCTGGCAATGGTGAAGCTTCAACTGTAACCGGTTACACAGGGTTTGATTCCCACCGGAGGTAACTTCCACCATTAAATTTAAATAGACATCTTATATAAATACATCATATAAAATCATGGTGTGATAATTAAGAGAGTAATATTTATTCATTTTTACTGGTGAGAGTTTGCTCCGGCGGTAGTCAAGCGCTGTGGTTCCGTGATATTTTGATAAACCAAACAGTCCTCCTGACAATGTCAGTGAATTTGATTACCGACGAGGCAAACTTCCACCAGTAAATTTTAATAGGAATTTTTGCTTTATTTAACCCTTACCGGCGCGGAGTAATTCTGTTTATAAACTGATGAAATAATGGGCTGACACCGGAATTTATTAGAAAATATGAACTTGCTTATTTTCATGTACATTATAATACAGAAATTTTAGTTAAATATTCTTGGTGCCGTTTGTCAGTTTCGGAATTAAAATTTGGTGTCTTTTTTTAAGGACACCCCGCCGGAAAGGGTTAAACCCCTTCTTCCTGCAGAATTTCTTTCATAAATAAAGCAGATTTGTTTTTCCTGGTGGAAGTTTGCCTTGGCTTCAATCAGGCCCTGATCAAATGTAAACAAACAAAAAAAAATTCCCGCCATCTTGTGATAACTTCCTTAGTTACTTCAATTGCAGCCGGTAGACGCAAAACTATATGTCTTCTCCTCTTTTTAACACTTTCCAACAAAGTTGAAAAGTGTTTATGACTTCGGTTTGTCTGTCCGTCTGTCCGCGCTCTAACTCCCGTAAATATACTCGGATCGTTCTGAAATTTTTAGATGTTAGTGATCTCTACCATAGCACGAACCCTATTTCAAACGAAGTTTGTAGCACGTTTAGTTCATTTACAGGGACAGTCAAAAGTTTTCCGTTACATTACGGCCTATGGGAAAAAATAGTTTAAAATGATTTTTAATGATGTTACATGCTTTCAAACATGATATGCATTTATCAAGTGCACTAAAATATGCATTCTGTAGAAGATGCGGCTCAAAGAATAATTATTATTCATTTACAGGGCCACACAAAAGAATTCCATTACATAATGATATAGGGATGGAGGGAATTTTTTCCGGCGTATTTTAATTTAGTTAAATTATTTCATGTATAATGAAATTGATATACGTCGCTGAGGTTTACTATAACTTATTTCATGTATAATATGAAGTGCATAGCATTTACAGGGACACACAAAAGACTTGAGATACTATAATGTATCCGAAGTACTGTATGGTAGCGATGATTGCTGGAAATGCATTTTTAATTATGTTATGTGCTTTTATGTTTCACTATATATTTTTGCATTGTATATGGTGTGTATAAATGCTGTAATCCATATACAGGGATACACAAAAGAATTCGTAATGGTCACTGGGCATGATTGCAAATTACTTAAAGGTTGTTTTTAAATGAGTTATGTATTTTTACGCTGAACTGCATTTAGTTTACTAAGAAATGTTTATAGAACATAGATAAAATGATATACAGGGTCACGCAAAGAAATGGATACATGGCCGTCTATAAATGATAATTTTTGAAAATGTGATTCCAGTAGTTTTGAGAGTGTTTTACTTTGAATTAAACTTTAGCTAAATAGTGCTGTGTAATAAGGGTACTGGGTGAACTACTTGGCTGTACAAAAGTATACAAGTATGTTTCCATCTATTAGTATAAATTGCTGAAGGGGAAATTTCAACCTGTTATTCGTTTTCTTGCTAAACTAAATTTCCCCATTATATAGTATATATATATCAACTTACAGATGAAATACAGGGCTGTTCAAAAGAATTGGAATATATATTTGCTATGGACGGTAACTGCTGAAATCAGTTTTTCAACTGTTTTATGCGTTTTCTAAAATGTTTACTTAGTTCACTTATATACCTTATCTCCCTAAATAACGAAGTTTTGTTAAAGCATTCAGGAAGTGTTGGAAAGTGTTTCATAATCTATGCTTAACGCATGACTTTTCTTACTTGTTTCATAGCTCCATTCAATGAAATCGAGGATATTTTGATGAGCACTAATAACAGAAAAAACGGTCATGGTGAATTCACAGCAATTTTTTAGAGGAGACATGAAGAGACAGTCACCTGAGAGTCATCGAGGCTAACGAAAAAAGACAGGCTAACGCGATGCTTTACACGTGTTTTTTTTTTTTTTTTTTTGCAGACCGCAGGAGTCACGTGATACTCGAATCCACCAATGCAGTTGTACGAAAAGAGCATCATGTGACTCTAGATGTCTATAAAAAAAGACCCGTGGAATGTACCGCGGTAGCCTGTCTTTTTCGGTAGCCTCGAGAGTCACAATGTGACGAAATACAAATTTTGGACTGGTTGCTATTGTCATTTTGATATTTATGGAAATTTGTGACGTCACACAGTATATCTACAGCTCAGGAGTTTTCTATGAGTTTAGGTAAAAAAAAATAACAGTATTTACTTCATAAAAACTCGCCTTTTGCAATGCGAGATTGCATAAGACGAGTTTTCTGCGTGAAATCAATAGTAATTCAGCTGAAAGTGTAGGAATGCTGTCTCAGTGACATCGCCTTAACTATTTGTTGTATTAGATTATATTTGGCCAAGATAATAAATCATTAAGCCTAGGAGTGCGATTTCTTAATTAATATTAAATCGTATTCTCGAGGGCATAATGCGCGCGCGTAAATTATAGCCGTGCCTCAAGTATCAGTTCTTTCACTGAATAAAATAAACAACTAGTGAATTAATCGATGCAACGGATTAGATATAGTTTGAATATGTGCGGTATGACTTGCGTCACAGCTCCCTTAATTCTAAACCTATGCGATGACACATGCGGTTTGTGTAGTATGTGTAGATTTTGTGTAAATGGCGGTTGTTGTAGGCGAATTTCTTTTCCGCGTTTATATGGTCGCTTGAATTTGAATACCAGTATTTTCTAAAAATATTTCAGTTGCTAAATTGTCGATATGTAAGAATACTTATAAAAATTCTGGTGTACAAATTCAAGCACTATTGAAAAGATAAAAATATTTTGTATCAGTGCCTACGCCTAGTCACCGCCACTTGAATACTAGAGCTGGGTGCTAACGCAAAAATGGCGGCTGTCGTATGCGGAATGATTTCAGTGATTATACGGCACCTAGAAATCGAATGTCAATTATTTAAATTGTTTTCTCCGGATTATATTTCTGAGATTCAATAAGTCTGTCAAAGAAAGCTTTTATCAAATGTTAGTCTGCAAATTCAGGTGACCATACAAAAGCTTAAAAAAATTCGCCTACGACAACCGCTATTTTGTGTCAGCGAGCGGTGGCGTAGTATTCAGAGAGATAGGCTTGTGCTTTATCTCATGACAGCACAAAGGTGACACTAAGATAAAATGCACCGTAAGACAAATTACGTTTTATTTCATTTATGATCGTCACAGATTGTAGACAGAATCTACAATCTATGACAATCATAACGATCAATTGCAATCCAGGCCATTCCATGATTAATCTAACATACCGAAAAAGGTCCATTCTGCTTTTATATTAAAATCTACAGTTATTGTATTATTATAAATCATGTCCGAGTATAATAACATCTTACTGTTTTTAATAGTCAAACGTTTTAATTTTTGGTAACCCTTTTGACAGGAGAGTAACGATAATAGTTACAACAAGTTGAAACGTGCACGTCAAACGTAGCAAATGAGGTGCTATCGTACTATAACTAGTTTTATAAACATTATTTGCACCGCATATTGTACTGAATGTATATTATAGTGCATTTCATAAGTGCAAATCAATTTCATTCGGTTCGAAAGGCTGTAACATCATTAAAATGTACTTGCAATATTTTTTGCACATTGGTCGTAGTGTAACGGTAAACTTTTGACTGTCCCTGTAATTAAACTATACGTCCGAATTTCATAAAATTTGAAAAGAATCGACAAAAATTTACAACAATTATATATTTAAAATTTCACACCATTCAGTTGGTAGTTTTTGCTCTGTTATATGTGGACGGACGGACAGACAGACAGACGGATTAAACGACGACTATAGGTGCTACGTATTTATATAATTACAAACGCACCTAAAAATACTGAAATCTATAAACGAACATTTTCATACAATTCTGTTTTATGAGTAAGACAATAGATAGAAACGAGATTTATGAAAATAGCCTGATCCACCGAAAAGAGTAAATCGTTAGCACGAACACACCCACACAGAAAGAAATGGTTTTCGCAAGTACTTACATATACTGTATACTTCTTTTTTTAACACTTTCCAGCATAGTTGAAAAGTGTTTATGAATTTGTTTTGTCTGTCCGTGCTCTAACACGCATAAATATAATCGGCTTTCCATGTAATTGATACCATATGTTATTGAGGTTTACCATGGCATGTTCAGTATTGAAAATGAAGTGTATAGCATTTATAATTCATTTACAGGGGCAGTCGAAAGTATTTCGTTGTGTGTTATATTTAGTTGGGGTTCATGTATCAATTTCATAACATATATGGAAATGTATAAATTATGTGCAGCAATTCACTAAAGAATCTGTATATTTTCCAGGCTATTGATATTAACACATTGTCGACGGATAATTTTTATCAAATCTTAATTTTAAAACAGTAGAAGCTCCTCCCTGTTAAGAAAGTCTTTTGTAAATTGGAGCTCTAGATAGGTTTCCCAAGTTTATGCATCGGTAAATATTTTTTAATGTACGAATTTAACATAAAATGTCTTACAATCTAAGAAAAAATATCGACAACATGATATGAATGCATTTTCTGTAAGGTCGAAGCTACGCCCTTAGTCAATGATGTTTTTTGAATGAAAACGAGAATTCTTGTTTCCCGTCGTGTATGTGTTAATTGCTAAAATTGAGTTTTGAAACATGTTATGTTTTTTCCAAATTCTTTACTTAAAATATCATCTTTCTCCTTATTAAAAGACGAAGTTTTGTCCAGAATTCTGAATGTGTCAAAAAGTGTTTTATAACGTAAGCTTATTGCATGATTTTTCTTTCTTGGCAAAATTTACATCAATCCGCCAAAACAAAAGGACAGGATTGTAACTTGATTTTCCTTTATTCATGTACTTAATTAACGAGAGAAATACTTGAAATATATCTATACTATATTTCAAATATATTTTTCCCGGTTACAATGATATGATTTTGAGATGTAAAAACAAATACATTTGAATGTCGACTAAAGTAATTTTGAATAATGATGAAATAGCAATCATAATATTCAACTTAGATTTGAATATTTGCGTATAGCAAATATTCAATTCACCATGCAGTGTTAAAAACTTTATGTATGCACTTGGATTAATATATTTTTAAATCATATAAAATTCAATAATGTGTCATAGTAATTATTATTATATTTAGTAAACGGACAGATTCAATGAAGTACCTAAAGTAGCTATTTAAGCCAAGAAGTAAAATTTAAAATTCAGATGATTTTTAGAAAAAAAATAAATAAAAAATAAATGCATGTTTTCTATTACAAAATTTTGCTTGATGTTTTTACTTTAAGATAAGTTTTGGAAGAAGATTTATTGCTTAGTAACTTTTTGGAGCATTTACACACATTTTTAATTTCAGCATATTAAAATGTTTGAAGGGAAATTTTATTTCTCCAGTATATTTTTTATGTTGGCTTTTAAAAAATGTGATCCCCTGGTTACCAGTAGTTTATATCTCACGTATCACCACTAAATTAACAAATTGAAATCCATTTCGACCATTGATTTTTTTTTCAATCATACATATGTACAATAATGACCAGAAATTTTATTTTTTTATTTATATGAAATATAGTAGAGCGCCGATTATCGGAACTCCAATTAACGGAGCTTCCAATTATCCGAACAGCTTATTTCTCTCAAATTTTTTCCTTAACCGAACTTTCAATTATCCGAACAATCTGTTTCTCACATCTTCTGGTTAAATAATGACGTAGATGACCCTGGATATTAGATTTTAAATGATAATGAGATTGTTGATGAGATTTAACATGAAAAAAAAAAATGAAGAACATGAAAGAGAATGCTTTGAAAATGACCCAGGTCCATCACATAACGAAGTCTTTGAGTGTTTGGAAACATTTATGAAATAGTTCGAACGTCAGAAGAACGACGATCGTATTCAAGTAACGTATTTAATAACAATTCGAGATATGGCAGCATTGAAAAGAAGGTCTTCTTTGAAACAAGCAACAATAAAAAACGTCTGTTCTTAAATTATAATCTCTGGAATTCTGAAAATGATAAAAAGAGAAAAAGAAAAATTTAAATGATAAATAAGTAAACAAAAAACAAAAAAGAAAAAAAAATTAAACACGCCAGCACTAACTGGTGCCGCCAGTCCTAAGCCTGGATAAAGTGTGAAGGTTTTAGTATAGTCAGGAACATCTCTCAAATTGTCTGTCCATTTATCCAACCTTTTGCTTATCCGAACTAGCTCCGTTCCCTTCTTGTTCGGATAATCGGCGCTCTACTGTATACCCATTCAACAAAATTATAAATGCATATTTTTTTGACAACAGAAATCTTTTTTACTAAATTACAAAAAAAATATTTGCTACGATTAACTGTAATGGAAGGGTGATTTAAATGTAACAAAATTATTATAGTTAGTTTAATTATTACAAACTATTTTAGAAATTAGTTAATTTTTTACAAACAAATTAAAAAGTTAGCTTAATTATTACAAATGACTGAAATTTCGTAACGAAAAGAATGAAATTTTTTTCAACTGGATAAATCATATCCAAAGATGGAGTATCACAGTTAATTTTTTTTCCAACAGAGTGAAAAATTCAAGACCAGGACTCGAACCTGGATACCTTGGCTTGTCGACATCCAGGTCAAAACTCGAATCTGTATTCTTTGGCTTGTAGGTATCCAGGCAAGCCAAGGTATGCAAGTTAGAGTCCTGGTCCGGATATTTTCCACTCGGTTGAATAAACCACAACTGTGGTACCCCATCCTTAAATATGGTTTATCCAGTCGAAAAATTTTCCTCTATTCATCATGACCTAATGGACATTATCCGCTGATGTAAGTTTGAGGCTATAAAAATCACATGATTGTGGAAAACAAACCAACATGTTTCCATAATAAAGTAGAATGAAATTGCTTTTAACTAAACTTTATAACATACTTATAACTACTTAAAAGGTGACTCAAACATATAAAAATATTATTTAATGCAACCCTGAGATCTTTCGAACACACACGCGTTCATTTTCAAAGGGAAAAAGATGACTGATTGAATAGAAATACATTTTACAAACAAAAACAAAAATAGTACGCATGCGCAAGCGGAGTTCAGTCCATTTCGCTGCAGAGGGGTGTAAAGATCAGTTCATATTATCAGGAGGTCTTGAAATATTTAGGATGTATTTCCACATTGCGAGAATTTTATAGGAAAGGGCATCGTTACAAATATTATCACTTCTAAGTAAAATTTCAATGGATTCACGGTTTATTGAAGAGTAATGGTTAGACGTTGAAATGATCATTTTAGCTTTTGTATATGTTGCATTATAATATTCCCGCAATTTGGTACAATATCCTAAATATTTCAAGATCTCCTGATAATATGAACTGATCTTTCCACCCCTCTCGGAGAAATGGACTGAACTCCGCTTGCGCATGCGTACTAATTTTGTTTTTGTTTTTAAAATGTATTTCTACTCAACAAGTCATCTTTTTCCCCTTGAAAATGAACTCGTGTGTGTTCGAAAGATCTCACGGTTGCATTAAATAATATTTTTAAATGTTTGAGCCACCTTTTAAGTAGTTATAAGTATGTTATAAAGTTTATTAATAACAAGGTGAAAATTTCTTTTACGACACTAGTGTTTAATACAGTGTTTTGACTCTATTGCTTTTAACTGTCTGACAGTAAATTATTTCACAATGTGTCAAAGTATTGTGCTGCGTGTAGCTGTTATAACAGTTCAATTAATTCGTTTATAGACAAACAAAAAGTGTTTCTTTCCATAAGTTTATACGAATACCAAAGGCAAAAGTTCTGCAATCCGGTTTTGCTGCCAATTTGTATATTTTAGTCAGCACCGGTTGGCGCAAATTTAATTTAATTTTGGTAAGCAAGGGCTGCTTGTATGTATGTTTGTGCAGCAAACATTTCCATTGGAATTCTAATTTTTTACTCCATTTTTATGTACCCGCAATTTAAAAAACTAAATGCATAATAAACCATGTTTATATAATTTACACTTGAATATAAAAATTTGCCTCCATAACTGCTCTCATACAGTTGAAACAACATTGTTGCGAATGACACGCGGTTATACATTTTGACGTTAAATCACATTGTTTGGCGACAAAAATTGAATCGAAAGTGTAAATAAACAAGTAAAATGTATCTCAAGTACAGTTACATATGCTAATATCTCCTGTAAGTCACATGATGGAGAACTGTGACGTCAGACGGATATTGTCCATTACATGGTATACAGGAGTTTCTGTGTTATCACACACTTTCATCACGTAAATGTTGTAGTTATACATCGAATGAATGAAACTAGAGCTGCAGTTTACAGCCATGTCCAACAAATAAGCGTGAATTGTGTTAGCCAGGTACGGTCTGGATTGTTCAATAGGTACAGCACTGGCACAGCAAGTCAAGGCATCCAGTTTTGTGTCCAGGTCTGGCAATTGTAGAGCTGCCGAGTCTCTGGCTTTTTGGATAACTGTATATTAATACGGAAAATTTTTATATTTAATTGGAACATTCTGCGGATTTAAATTCTGTCTTTTTCTTTCATTTAATTAAAAAAACCTCTTTTCTATATATATTATTATAAAATAAAAAATAGGAAAGAAATATTGCCCTGATTAGTGCATTTTTTTTTTATTAAGTGGCTTTTGCTGCCTCCTTTATAGCTTTTTCTGTCCAAGCTTGGTCAGCGTAACTTCTGAACAGTGCAAACTTTAATTTCTTTTTTGCATCTTTTTCTTGTTCTATAGTAGTTTTTATAACTACAAGTATACCTAATATTAAGATTCCTATGAACTAACTTACATGACTTGAGTTTAAAAATTTAATACTTAATTTTAATCTTATCCATAAATGTTTTACTTTTGATTTTTCATTAATTTTCTTCATTTATCCATTAAGTAGTTTTATACTACACTTTTTCTTTTCCCAATGGCTCACAAAAACATAAGACATTTCATTAATAAACTGGGTGTTAAGCTGATCGCAGCTAGGAAACCCCTCAATTCTGCTCACCTGTTCAGCGGATTTAAAATAACAACATTTTCTCTAAGCATTATTGCCAAACTCCTGATTTTTTTAATACCAATAAATTCTTACAAAAACGTTCGCTTTATTTAATTGAAAAAACTGAGCTATTATATAAAACAAGTGTTTCTGTATAAAAATATTGGTGTAAAAAAATCGGGAAGTTGGCAACTATGTCTAAGACTGGTGTGCAAAAAGCCCGAGACTTGTCAACTCAGCAATTTTTTAATCTGTTGGAAAAAAAAACCCGTCTCAACTGAATTCAACTGCGATAGTCCATTTTTAACACTAAAAGAGCCGGCTATTTTACTCAAGTTTAATAAAAAGTGTTTCACACCAGAATTTTTATTTAAAAAATTTTTAACACGTTTAAATAACAACATTTAATTAGCATATTTAACACGTTTTAACACGTTTAATTAGCATATTTTCTTGGTACATACATTAAAAATATCGTATGAAAAAATTTCTGATAGGAATAGACTATTATCAATTTTTCAGGTGTCAAAATGACCCCTAATGGCGGTTCTAGTGTTAATGCAATTGAAGCATGTTTAAGAATCACATGTTTAAATATAGTACAGTAGAACCTCGATTATCCGAAGTAATTGGGACCGACCCTCTTTCAGAAAATTGAATTTTTCGGATAATCGAGAATGCTTCAATTTTAAGATTAAGGAGAAATATATGCGCTATTTCTTATGGTAACAACTGCTTAGTAAAAATAAACAATGCCAAAACAGAAACAAAAATAAATTACCTAAGTTTTAATTTTGAAATTAAGTACCTTTTACGTATTTCACAAGGGTTTAAAACAATGTTTCGTTTGTCGCAGTTTCGATTACTTTTGCTTTGAAACTCTATCACGAAGTCTTTTAATATTATTAGTTCACGAGTATAACAGTCTTTCTGCTGCTCCAGCCATGTCAAACCTTTTGAAAAAAGTTAAAAAGCTTCACAATTGCTAATTTCTTCCTTCTTCTTCGTTCGTTTTGTTCGTTCCACTGTGCATCTTACGAAAGCTCAAGTTAAATTCAAAGAAACTCTAAGAAGGGGGATCGAAAATAGTTATACATACTCGAAGTTCGAAATGAACCGCTTGCACACAAGGAATGTGATAGTTATAAAAGAAAAAAAAACTTTGAAAATGGATTTTGCACACAATGAATGTGATGCTTAAAAAAAAAAAAAAAAAAAAAAAAAAAAAAAAGGTCTTTAAAAATGGATTTCAGTTAACCGAGAGTTTCCGATAAAATAGGTTCTACTGTATTTGTTTCCTACTTGTTTGAAACACATGCACGTAATTTTAGCGCAAATGACTATACAAGAAGATTAAAAGCCGCTTTCATTTCAAATTGAGAACCGTACCGAGTTTTATTTGCCCTGACAGATGAAAATATCTGTTCGTGAACATATGTTGAATAATGAATAAAAATTTTCACAACTTTTTTCAGTGAATAGAAAATTTTCAAAAATGTAAAAATTTCTTTTAATACTATTTTTGTTTATGAATAATAAAACATAAAGAAGCAAGTAATGTAAGGATGGTTTTTGCGGCCCAACACATTTTTCTTGCGTACCACTGTTGGCGCATAGACTTCTGGTTAGCGATAACTGGTGCAAAATATAAAAAGGATTTTAAGTAAATATGGAATTTTTAGAAAAAAGTAATTTTGCTAGAAAATTATCACCCGAAAGCAAATACTACTGGCTTTTACTAAAAAACGTTCAAGTATATTTAATGAAATATCAAACGCTTTAGTAATTTTCTGTTGACTCTGAGGGAAAAAAAAGGTGGGATAAGTTTAGCATAAGGTGTATAATTGAACATATTATACGTATATAGTTCTAAATAAACGAATTTACAATAAAAGTATAACTGTAAAGAATACTGTAAATATTTCGAAAAATTCAGTTTTTGAAAATAAGAAAAATAAACAAAAACAAAGAATTAACTTTTTTTTTTTTTGGGGGGGGGGGGATATTAAAAAAAATGAACGGCTCCCGAACGGTTGGCGTTTTGAATACCAGTATTCAGGGTTCGTACCGCTGCCGCCGAAATACTCAAGGCCAGAGGACACGAGTTGTGACGTCATCACTAATCGATCGACTTCTCACTAGCGTTGGAATTCACACCGGGGGATTTTGAATAGCAATTTTATTTTATTTTATTCGTGGAATAACTATTATCTTATAAAACAATAATAAATATTTAAAATTACTGGTGAGAATTTGAAATCCCCCAATACAAATTCAGCCAGATGCAGAATACCGCAGTGTTGCTGCATTTGACTGTCTTTTTATTGAAGGATTTCAAATTCTCACCAGTAAGTTTAAATAGTTATTATTGTTTTATAACATAATAGTTATTCCACTAATAAAATAAAATAAAATTGCTATGCAAAATTCCCCGGTGTGAATTCCAACACTGATGAGAAGTCGGTCGATTAGTGATGACGTCACAACTCGTGTCCTCTGGCCTTGAGTATTTTGATGGCAGTGTTCGTACGCATCAAGGGATTCAGGGAATTTTAGGTTTTTTAGTACCAAAAAGTTTGTAAAGTACTGGTCGCTATTAGTAAAGATAGATTTCTATTTCATTAAATAAGGCAAATATTACTTTACGAAATTTCTGGTAACATGTGCTTGAACGTCCTTGAAGCGTACGAACCCTGGTGTTTTCTTTGAAAATTTTTCTTTTAGATTTTTCTTGAAGATTGTACAGAAGTCACCTTCGGAGGCGAATTCTAGTACAAATGTTGTAGAATGCTACCATGAAATTTTTCGTTAAGAAATATTGTTATTCAGTTGGAGAGCCATTTGAAAGCACTTCCATAGCTGCCAACTTTTAAGCTTTTTTGCTACCACTAAAATTTAATGGTAATTTTTGCCTTGTTTAATCCTGAGATTTCGACTACTAAATAAGACAATATTTACTGTAAAATTTTAGTGGTAGGAAGAAAGTTTAACCCTTACCGGCGCGGAGTAATTCTGTTTATAAACTGATGAAATAATAGACTGACACCGCAGTTTATAAAAGAATTTATTAGAAAAGATGAACTTGCTTATTTTCATATACATTATAATAGGAAAATTTTAGTTAAATATTCTTGGTGCCGTTTGTCAGTTTTGGAATTAAAATTAGGTGTCCTTTTTTAAGGACACCGCGCCGAAAAGGGTTAAAAGTTGGCAGCTATGCACTTCAAATGGGTTTGTGACTGCAAAGAAATGTTTCAAGAGAAATTCATGATCGCTGTTGGATTTTTTAGCAGTTAAATGAAACGGGAAATTAGTTCCAGATAAAATTAATTTAAATTCACCCTTTTAACCCCTTAACATACGATTTAATCTCAACAGCTCCACGGTTTGGCAAATCCACAGCTACCACTAAAATTTAATAGAAATTTTCGGCCTGTTTAATCATGGAATTTCGACGATTAAAGTAAACTATATTTACTGTAAAATTTTAGTGGTAAGAAGAATTTACATTTGGCTCGATCATCGCACGCGGGCTATGCCCGTCATTGTAAGTTAAGGGGTTAACAGCAAAATATTCTAGAACTTGTTTTCGAAGAAATAATTTCTATCATACATTGAAACAATGTTGCCAATGGGCTACTTTTTTAAAATTCAGATTTTTTGATAAGCACCACTTTTTTGAAATGGTAAAATTGCAATTATTTTCGCCTCAATAAATAAGCCATAAAATAAGGCGAATTTTACCATTTCAAAAAAGTGACGCCAGTCAAGAAATCTAAATTTAAAAAAAAAATTAGCCCACTGGCAACACTGCATTGAAAGACATCAATGAAATCGAGCTTCTTATGGACAAATTCTCCACCCATACTACCAAATAATCTGCTCCTTTTCAATAAAAAAAGAATAACAATGGAAACTGTGTCACATTTGAAGCAATATAATTTTTGTGTTGAACTTAACAGTGAAAATTTTTCACATAAAATTATACTCACAGTTAAACGTTTCTGCAAATGTGAATATATTTTTTATTTGTGTATATAATAAAGAAATTGCTGCTTTACGTATACATTAGATAATTTCCTTTGAATATGTACATAAATGATGTGAATATAGAAGAAAATCCTAGCGTGCTTAACCTGTTTATGTCTCAATTTTTGTTTTCTCAAATTTGTTGTAAAATCACTTTTAAATGTTGCAATATGAACTGAAAAAATTAAAAAAATATTACGCTAAAATTTTTTTGTATTTATTTGATAAAATGTAAGCATACTAAATATGGGAATATTCATAATATTTGTAATAGTATAATATGCAAAATTATATGTTTTGTCTAAATTTATGTAAAATAATCTTTTAAATTGTATATTATATACTATAATTAGTATTTTTATGAAGTACTAGAAATATATTTATTTCTTTACAGAGACTAATAACATTGAAAGTATTAGTAATATTAAACTAAGAATAATCGTATTTGGGGCTTAAAACAATTTGTTTCATAATCATCTTGAAAAGAAATTTACATAAATAACTCTCCCCTAAATGGCTAATAAAAATATATACCCATTCGTGCTTAGTGCTCTATACTTTGAATGTTAAAAAAATGCATAAAAAATGGCTTGAACATATAATTTCACAATTAAAAAAATACTTATTTTAAAGAAGTCTAAGTCCGCTAAGATTATGACTTATTTATTTGTATCTTTGGTAGAAAATACACAAATAAACTTACTTTTTACAATTCGCCTTTTTGAAAAATTAAAAATCTATAAACTCCGAATATAAAACATTCATTTAAGCAAATAAGTATCCATCGTATGTTGTCCTCTTTCTTTAACAGATAGACGTTTATAGATAATTATTTCATACAATTTTCATGTTATAAAGAAGAAGAAATTGTACAAATTTATTAAAATTCGAAGTGTACCAAAAATGGGACGCTAGGTATAAATGAGTTAAAGCAATGAGTAACTCGCAGATCTCCCACCCGACCTGTTTTTTAAATACCACTGTTTCAAAGAAAAATTATCTTTTAAATTTCCTTAAAAATTGCGTGCTTACCTACGTAGAAAGTAATTTTTGTTGCGTGTGTTATAAAAACATAGCAAGGAAAAATCTTCATCAGAACACAGGGTTCGTACGCATCAGGGTATTCAGGGGATTTTAAGTGTTTTAATACCAGAAATGTTTTAAAGTACTGATCTCTATAGCTGAAGATAGAATTTTGTCATTAAATAACGCAAATATTACTTTACGAAAATTCTGGTAATAGGTCCTTGAAGAGTACGAATCCTGATAAATACTGATATTCAAAACGATTAGTGTTAACCTTGATGAGTTGTCAGAAAAAGTTTGTGTAACTTTTTTCTCTCCCTCTAAGGCCATTTTATCTACAAAGGCGAAGCGGTTATATTGGAAATACCAGTTAAAAAGTGTACGTGATGTATAACTGCTTACGTTTATGTTCCTCCCTGGATCATTTTCTACTAGTTGTCTCGCAATATCTTTACAAAGAGGCCGCTCTTCTTCTGGAATTTTATCATCACTTTCCCAGTATCGACTAGCGGAGTGACCATACATCGCTGCTGGTGTAGCATGCGTTACTCTTGTCGTCGTTACAAATCCAGTCGATTTACCTGTAAGAGAGAATAGTTTAGTTAATATCATAATGGTTATAAATAGCTGCAGTTTTTATACTTTTTTTTACTATGAAAAATCAATAAATTCTTTTATCTTATTTAAATTGCTCATTCGATAAATAAATTAATTCGAATTTTACTATAACATTTTAGTGGAAAAAGTAAATCTAAAAATCAACATTTATAGCCTATGAATATTAAGAAGCAATGGAAGTGGCGTTGAATATATAGATAACGAACCTCTTCTCAAACAATATTGTATTTGTCTGTTTAACTCTTTCAGGCACAAAATATTGGGTCTTTCGGAAAGGCGTGTCCGTTCAGGAAAAATCAATATTGTACCGGAAAACTCTATCATTTAATTATTAGACATTGATTCTGATATCTAATGTCTAATAATTCCCGGGCAAAATTTTCTGGTACGAATTGATTTTCCCAAACGGACACAACTTTCCGAACGATCCAAAAATTCTGTTCGTTAAATGGTGAAATTATTAATTTATACCACAATTTACATACGAATTTCTTAGAAAATAAAAAATTATTTTTCTGAGCATTTAGTGTACACCTAAAACTGTATTAACCCCTTGGGGAAGAGCGACACGTATACGTGCCGGAAATAGGCCTAAGGATCCTCGTTTATCCTCACCAGTGAAATTTTACTGTAAAATTTGCCTTATTTAATCCGAGCATTTTCCCGATTTGCATAGGCACAAACTTCTGTTTTTTAAAACCGGTAGCAAAGTAATAAACATTTCGTAAAAGGCTCCCGTCGCGAAGGGGTTAACATTAGAAAGACCGCGAGCAGTCATTTTTTCTGCTACCAAATGAAAATATCTCGGTTCGAAGCAGATTTTTTTGTTTATAAATATAGTTTAAAATATACAAAGAAAAAAAAAAACTAGTTAAACGGATAAGTTAAATTTAAAATAAAAATTCTGGTGTGAAATATTTTTTCTAACATTTGAGTAAAATTCTCGGTTTTTTTAGTTTTAAAATATACTTGATGCAGTTTGGAATTAAACTTAAATGGTCACGTCATGTAACCACAAACATTGAGACGGTTAAAACTAGAAATATTTTGAACGAAGTGCCAATGTTGCCATTTCACCCTTTCCAGCACAGACAATTTTTGTTATAAAATGAGGAAATGATTGACTGACGCCGGAATACAACTATTTAGAAATTAAAAACACGCTACTTTAAATGATCATTATAAAAGCAAAATTTTACTAAATTATTCTTGGTGCCGGTCGTAAGTTTGGAATTAAAATTAAGTGTCACGACCTGGGCACACTGCGTCGGAAAGGGTTGAAGCATTTCTGTTTATACGATATATTTGGAATTAAATGCTCTCTTTATGAATTCTGGAATTAATCTCATACTAATGATGCAGCATTTAACTCTTATGATAGTTTCATTTAATTTATGAAAGAGAACAGATTCATTAATACTGTAAAACCTGTGAAAATGGAACCTATCTTTAATGGAATATACCTTAAACATAAAATTTCATTGTTCTTGTGAAAATACCATACAGTTACTATTAAAAATGATAAGCCTTAAGGTTCTCAGAACTCTTAACATTGGAAAAAATGAAGAGAAAGACCATTTTCAACATTTAGTATCTAAAATACACTGGTGGACAAAACTTAAGGACGAGTCACAAAATTCCAATTTTCATTCCCGCGAATACTCAAAAGGTAGTAATATAATTCGAATAATTACTATCCCTGCAGAGTAGCTAGTCCATATAACATCTCATTCAGGTCACACATGGTCACAAGAGTCACAGTCACTACGGCGAAACAAAAAATATGAAATTCCATACGTCTCTTTATGAGCCTCAAACGCAATTTCAAAGTCATTGTAAACGTTGTATTATGATAAATCACCAAATAATGTCACATTAAAGTCACATGGTGACTTTTCACCACTTTTCACAGTGATGACTTCACAGTAGGGTCTTTGTCACCATTTGACAAAGTCATGTGACAGAAAGTCACCATGTGACTTTAATGTGACATTATTTGGTGATTTATCATAATGCAACGTTCGCAATGACTTTGAAATTGAGTCTCCAGATGAGAGTCACACGAGAGTCTCAATGAAACGACATTGTAAAGTCACATGGTGACTCGCCACAAAGAAGAAGTCACAGTGACCTGTCAGTGGAGTTACATATAGTAGTCATTTGAGATTCATAAAAGAGACGTATGGAATTTCCTATTTTTTGTTCTGCCGTAGTGACTGTGACTCTTGTGACTTGAATGAGATGTTATACGGACTAGCTGTTCTGCAGGGATAGTAATTATTCGAATTATATTACTTCCTTTTGAGTATTCGCGTGAGTGAAAATTGGCATTTTGTGACTCGTCCTTAAGTTTTGTCCACCAGTGTATATATTATTTTAAAACAAAATTTTTATTGGGATGAAAGGTATAAGTATGATTCTTTAATTTCATGTATTTAAAAAATTGCAAGATGCAGAATGAGTATTTATAGGGCGCTCCAAAGTATCAGACGTTTGTAGAGCAGAAAACTGGTATAGCAGCTTCCGCTCGGGATTACAAAAACAATTTTGCAACGAATGAAATTGTTCGTGCCTAATTATACTTCAGACTGTAGTAATTACCCCGAACCTAAATAAATCTGTATTCAAAGCATTTTTATATTTTAAATACAAATTTCTATTTAGCTAATACAAAATTCTGAAATTTTCAACAGTATAATCACCTAAAAAATATATTTTTATGAACAATAAAAATGGAATTTTAGGTTTACTTTATACAGATTAACATTAAATATATGTTTTGAAAATTTCATGAAAAAATACTGCGCGTTATGCCCCAAAACGTCATTTGGAAAAAAAAAATGACTTCAAAGTTTCGGAAACAGCTTCCCAAAGCTTCAGCTATAGGGCGGGTATAATTCTAAAAACCATAACTTTTGTTCTAATAGGAATTTCAAGGAAACAATTATATCAAAATGTTCAAACATTTCGAGAATTTTGAAGTTTTAAGAGTCCAGAGGCCCCTAAAGCCTGTTCGCCAGTTAGCTTCCGAAATCTCCTCGCTAATATGTTAAACCTGTGGGCGAGGAATGCGTTCGGATATTTAAAACATCTCCTCAGAAAATTAATGTTTTTAATTTCTTCTTTTTGTTCACTTTTCTTATAAGATGTCTCTTTTTTTTCTTAGCTCTCAAAATATTTCTAAAATCTATGCTTTTTTAATATTTTATTTGTTAAAAGCTGGCGCACTCTGAGTACAATTTTAGCAATTAAGATAAATTTAATTCAAATTTTAGAAGTATTTTGAGAGAGACATCTTTTAAGAACAGTACACAGCTAAAAGAAGTTAAAATTTTGCCCGGTAATTTACTTGAAAATTGTATCGAAATTTGTTTGAAAATTGTATCGCAATTTGCTCAATTATTATTATTTTTAAATAATTTTTAAGCATGATTACTTAAAAAAATCTATTACGGAAGATAAATCCGTTTGCGCTTATAATAATATAAATATATAGCTCAACGCTTGCTTCCAGCTTATATTCCATGAAGAAATTAAAACGTTAATAAATCAATAAATAACATATAAAATAGAAATTTAAGACATGTAATCGAACTATGCGCTTAAATCACTGAAATGATTAAAATCGAAAAGGCTGATTGTAATCAATGATTTATGGTGATTTCTTCGGTTGTTAATTCCTGGCGTGAGACCAATACGAAAGTATCGCTTTTAATGAATTTCCAAAACTTTATTGGAACGCATAATTGCTATTTTGCATATGAATTTGTGTATTGGTAGTGGACATTCTAAAATGTATATTAACCCTTTAGTGCGCAGCTTTGCATATCTGCAAACAACACTGTTTTGAATTTAATAGATTTTTTTTATTCGCATATACCTAATTCACACCAGATTAAAAAATCAGACATTCAGTATTTGAGTAAAGCGAAATTAACCATTGAAACTTTCTGGTGTAAAGTCAGATTCTCTGAATTACGCAATTTCTAGAATGTATTCCATAAAGGAATTAAAGGTTAAGTTTTATAAAATAAATAATTATGTAAAATAACATATTTGGAGACATACTTATTAAAGTATTTACTAATTTGCATTATTTTAGCGTAAAACAGCCACACGACAGTAGTTTTTACTTGTATTGCAGATGTGCAGCACAAGAAAAGATTGACGTATTATATGAAAAATATATCTCTGATTTTTTTCACTATTTTTCTCATGTAATAAACCTTTTAGAGAATCATATACAATTTTTTCGAAACAAAATAAAAAATCGCGCATTTAAGGGTTAAATGTAAACATTTATTTAGAGTTATCGATTTAAGAAAAAAGGTTTTTTTACCTATATTCTGTAACCCGAGAGAGTACGTTTATCCATTTGTTTTTTAAATATGAAAACGATATTCTATAAAAGCGATGCCGTTACATTAATACAAACAAATGTTGGTAAAGGACAAAAATATTTAATTCGAAAGTTTGGGCTATACATTCGTTTTAAGTACAAAGTTAATGCCTGTGTAAAAGCGTGCGACTTTACCTCATGACTTTCGTAAAAATATTAATTTCCTCTGCATTTTTAAAAAGAATACGGATTGTTACTCGTAAATGGTTTAACATGTTTCTCTCGATTCTAAAAAAAAGTAACTAACGCTGTCGCCGCCGCCACCGGTTTTGGATTTTTTGTAACCGGAGGTCTTTCTTCGTTAATATTAAGAAAAATATTGCATACAAAAATATGAAAATCGGTGATGTTATAGAGAAATGTTTGATAAACACGCTGATGCAGACAGTTTTCAAATCGAAGAATTATTTTAAGAGATATTTAATGTTAAAGTTGGTCAAAATCCTTCCATTAAAAAACTTTTATAGGAACAAAAACAATACATGGGAATTTAATCATTTTTAGATAATTTTATACATTAAAAGTTCCCAATGTGCAGATTGAATTTATTTTTTTAACTTGTCTCATTTTTTGAGGTTTTATTTCTATTTAAAATTCAATTTTTCAACATTTCGAGAGTCATTTTTTACAACTTTCAAGAAAGGGTATTATATTAAATTGTTGCCAAATTTAAAATCAGCGCAATGAATAATTTTTGCTTCAAATTAAAAATTGCTTACACGTGACTATAATAAGCAGAATAAAACTTTCAATTGATAATTAAATGATTACGTATTAAAAGCAGGAAGATATTTATAATTACCTCATAAAAACTGTATTTACACGAGGAGGAAAAGAAGGAGGAATTTAAAAGAGGAGGAAAATTGTAAAATAATAAATCCATTAATATGCGTTAAACGTGTACATGGAGGAAATCACGTCATATTTAAAATTGCCAATTCGTAATATTACCAAACAGTTTAAATTAAAAAATATATTTGCGCAAGACATTTATTTGATATTTTGAGATAATCTTTTAAAAATATTGTTGAGAATCCTAAGATAGCGCAAATAATATTTCCTTTCTAAGAACAAAGGTATTTTCACGTGATTACTAAAACGAGAAAGAAAACTTTGATGAAAATTACGTCAGATTTAAAGCGATACATTTAAAATATCTTATTTAAAAAAAACGTATAAAAATACCGAGAGACAAAGACTCTTTTTACTTAATTCATTTTATAGTTATTTGCTTATTTTTACGAGTTTCGCTGATCTGATTTAATCAAAGACGAAAACAACCCGTTAGCATGGAGATCGCCACTGTTGTTTTAATCATAATTCATTCTTTCGAAAATTTTTTAAAGCCGATCAAATTAGTGTGCTTTTAGAGTTTGCGCTGTCTGAGCGGGGGTTGGCGAGCGTAGGTCGTAGGGGGCAAAGCCCTCTAGTATATGTAAACAGAAAAAGCTTTAATTTTAGTAATTACGCAGGATCATCTTTTATTTCATTACAGCGTTTACATAATCGCCAACTTTAACACTTTTCTTTTACCACTGATTTTTAATATAAATTTTCAAAAATAATGCAAAATATTCCATTAAAAATTAGTGGTATGAAAAACGAGTAATAATTGGCAACCATGATTTTGTAGAATTTTTTTTCTGTATATGTACAGGGTTACCAGAAATAAACGGCCCAATTTGAAAATTCATTAATTAATTAACGATAGTAAATATAAAATGAAATGAATGACATTTACGTCTGGTTGTTCTTAAATTTCAGGCGCTGTAATTCTAAAAATAATTCAAATTTTCGTTAATAGATGTCGTTGCACTGTCTTAAACATTCCATAGCTGTCAACATTTACGCCTTTTTCATTCCACTAAAATTTTATAGAAAATATTATTTCATTCAATCTTCGAAATCTCATGATTAAACAAGGCGAAAATCTCCTTAAAATTTTAGTGGTAGCCAAAAAGCGTAAAAGTTGGCAGCTATGACATTCAGAATGCTGAAAAAAAAAATCAATTGTCTTTTTATGTTCCAAATGCTAAATAGAATAAATAATACAGCTTGGGATATTTTTATGCAGTTTTACATGCTAGTTCGAGCATTATTGTTGTTTCAGACGGTTCAGCGGCATCTGTTGACAAAAAAAAAAAAAAAAAAAAAAAAAAAAGCACTGTTTTAAAAATTACAGTATGTAAAAGTTAAGAACAACCAGATATAAATGTCACTTTTTCATCTTAGACTTTATTCTAGTTAATGAATAATTGGATTTTCAAACCAAGGCGTTTATTTCTGGCCACCATGTACATATAAAATGCAAACATACTAAACGTTTTAAATATACTTTGTATCTTAATTTACCTTTACAAGTAATACGTTTATACTTGCAAATATTTTTATACTTTGAAAATAATCTTCTGTTTTCATAAAATTCAATTGATAATTTTATTTTAAAATGCTATTTTGAAACTTAGCAGATGCAGTTGCATGCATCTTTGTTAATATGCAGAATCTTATTAGATTATTCAATTACACGAAATATTCAGAATATTTCAAATTCGTTTCTGCATATAAATTACAAATTTAATCTAATTTTGCGACAATTTAGATTTTCAACCCTCGAAGGAATGTTTATGGTGACACATTTCAATTTATTCATCATTACCTCATTTGCATCTGAAGCGTGTATTTCAGGAATTTCTTTTTTATTCGGTAATTCCAAATTCATACCAGAATTTCTATGTAGTAATTTTTGCTGTTTTTAATGAGAGACGTGCTACAATTATGTAAAGTAAAAATTCTGCTTTCGGAATTTCTGAATAAAAAAGAAATAGATGAAATGGACGCGTAAATGCGCTTCATCTGCACATGAGTTAACACTAGAAGGGCCGTGAGGGGTCATAATAACCGCTTCCAAATGAATATATTTCCGTTCGAACCAGGAATTTCTTCATAAGATAAGTTTAAGAGATACAAAGAATGGGAAAAAAAAAGTTAAATAAATATGTTAAACAGTTTAAATAAAAATTCTGGTGTAAAATATATATGCAAAATTTTCGGCCTTTCTTGTGTTAGATAACAGTGTTGCCAGTGGGCTACTTTCTTAAAATTCAGATTTCTTGACTGGCACCGCTTTTCTGAAACGGTAAAATTCCCTTTGTTTTCGCCTTAATTAATATGTCATTAAATAAGGCGCATTTTACCATATAAAAAAAAAAGTACTGCCAATCAAGAATCTGATTTTTAAAAAAGTAACCCGTCTGGCAACACTGTTAGATAATCGAAGTAATTGAGAATAAGACTAAAAAAAAAAGGGGGGGGGGTTAAGATTTGCCATGAACTTTCTGCTGAACTAATTTTAATATATAAATTTGTAGGATTTAATATTTTACCCACTTAAACATTCACTTGGCTTATAGCTACAAATTAATTCACCTATCAGCTTTTCAGTTATATACGAGCCCGTCGGCCTAATCGTTCGGAGTTTTCGTGGTTTTCTTCGAACCTTGGTTCTCCAAGCGTTAATACGGGTTAGGTTCCCTTAGAAAGACCTCCACGGAAGGCACTCCCCCCCTTAGGGCCCATATCCCACGTGCAGATAATTGGCCGACATAAATACAACCAACCAACCAGTTATATACGACATTTATTATTAACACGAACAAATATAGATCATGGCAATTCAATAACATTAATAATATAGTGCACAATTTGCACATTCGTAAACACAATACAAGAAATCAACTAGACTTCTTACTTAAGCCTTTCACTCGGTCATTGACAGATTTTCAACCTTCATGTTGATCAGTGTTGCCAGATTGGGAACCTTTTTGTCCCCAGTTTGTTGATTGTCATCGTTTTTTTTTAAATAGAAATATTCGGCCTATTTAGAAATAGATTAAAAATTCTGAGAAATAAGGTGAATTATACTATTTTAAAATAAAATAATCTGAATTAAGAAAGACCCCGGTCTGAAAACACTGATGTTGATATAAAAACTATGGAACAACGACTACCTCTCTTGGTATTTTTATTTTAATCTTTTCCAGCCGAGCAGTTGTCTCATATCTTACGCTTTTTTCACGCTCCACGTATTGTGCTTTTTATTTCATATAATATTGTATATCGATCAATTAAATTCCTGAAATTATTAAGTTGCATTGTTGAGAATATTTATAATCCCACCTATATATATGTTTAGTTCCATGCGTACTTGTAGTGTTAGTCACAAAGGGGGAAATTGCTAAGATTTTTGACTACCAGTATTTTAGAAAGGAAAAATGTGACTTATTTTCTCGGTGATATCAGATTAACTGAATGAGGCGATGAAAACTTTCGAAAATAACAGTGACCAAAACGCATAGCAGTTATCAGCTATGTTACTTACACTACAAAAATCCATGGATTCGTCGTATACATTCATGTTTTTGAAAATTGCAACACCATGAAGTAATCATCAGAATGAAATCTAATTTAATACATAAAAGACTGCTATTGGTACTAACAATTGATTACATTTTTAAAACAAATATATATACATATATTAAGTGTCCGAAATCAGTATTAGGTGTAGCCATCACGTGCTTCAATAAGTGCTGTTATACGACGTGGCATGGAGTCAAGCAGATTTTGAATGTCTGACTGGAGAAGAGTGTTTAATATTCTTTGTCTGCCTACCCAAAGTTCATCTGTAGAAGCTATAAAAGGAGGATAACGAGCGAGATCCCGATTAATTAAATCCATCATATGTTCAATGGGTGACATTTCTGGCGAATACGCAGGCAACGGAAGAAGTTGTATGTGTTCTGCTGTCAAGAAATCTTAAACATTCCTTACAATATATGGATGGGAAATATCCTGTTGAAAGATGCTACAGGAATGCCTTGAAGGAAAAAAACGACTTCCGGATCCAGCACTTCACTGATGTACCTGTTGTTGTTCAGATTACCCCCAATCCGTAGCAACTGCGATAGTCCATGATGCGAAATCGCATCCCAGACAATAACTCACTGTGTCCGTTCACTATGACTCTCGATAATGCACTCTGGAAGGTAGTTTTCACCGGCATTGCGTTTAACACGAATCGGTCATGATGGAACCGCAAATTAAAACGGGATTCTTCAGATAAAAGAAACTGTTGCCAATCTGCATGCCAGTCTCTATATTCATGAGCACATTGCATCCGCAGGCGTAGATGGTTTTGCGGGAGGGGAATCCTGTATAAAAGAGGTCTTGCACGCTAACCACGGTGCAGCAGACGTAGACGAATTGACGATGCAGATAGTGATACACCTGTGGAAGTTGAGCAATGTGCAGCCAACTGTCCAGATGAAGCTGTACAGTCCGTCAGCGACGTGCGGACCATCGCGCGCTGAAGTTACCATTCGAGGTCCACTCTCAGATTTCCGACTTGTTCGATTCTCGTCGGTCCACTGCTTCCAAACTCGCATCACTCTGCTGATGTTATGCTGCACACGATGTGCTATTGCACGATACGAAATTCCTTCTTCACGAAGGCCTGTGATTCTTCCACATTCAAACTCTGTCGGTTGTTGAAATACAGCCCTCTTTCATCGTACAGGCATAGTTACGTCTCACCTAATCGTTTTCCCATTAGCAAATAACCATAAACATCTCACAACGCCTCGCTACTGCCCTCTATTTATATGGCATCAGCAATAGTCCAGAGGACACTGCTTATCCCACGCATGCATGGTAGCTCTGAAATTGGAATCATTTGCATAACACACTATACTTTGCATTCTCTGAAATTTTCGACTCAGTCGCGTTATTCCTTCATGGTGTTGCAGTTTTCACAAACATCTGTGTATATTAGTAAAACTATTAATTTGTAGATGAACCCTCAATAGATAGTTTAGTTTACAGGGTTCGTACGGGTCCCTTTATTTTCCAGGTATAATATCATTATTTTTTTTATAAAAAAATAAATCTATAAATCTAAACACGTGAAATTAAGCCTTATTCAAGGAGAGATTTTATATAAAAAATATCGGTATCCAATTAGATATCAGAAAATCCTGGTCTGGAAATCCCAGGACCTGTACGAACCCTGATTTATAATTATTGATTGAAATAACAAATGAAAGAAAATTTCTTATATAATTATAACATGCTGAAAATATTTATGTAAAATAGGAGTAATGGATATACATAATAGTTTTTTAATAACAAAGAAACTTTTAAATTAAAATATTTAAAAAAAAAACTTCCCCTTCCTTATTTAAAATTATATTAAGACGTACTTTTTCTTAATAAAATGCAAGTAAATTAAACATTTTTCAACCGTGCATTTATTTGAAATAAATATCTAAATAAGATATATTAACCATGAAATTTTTTTATAATTCATTAATCATTTTCAGTTTTACTTAAATTTCTAATTCAATGGAATATTAGATACAAAATGTGCTATTGTAGAGCAAAAAATATAATTGCTTTCATTTATATCAATGGGAAGGATCTTATTGTACTTAGATAAGCAAGACATTTTGACATATTTCAATATATTTCAATCTCATATCTGCATATAAATTACAAATTTAATCTGATTTTACGACAACGTATATTTTCGATCCTCAAGGCAATTTTCATGGGTACAGAATTCAATTTATTTAACATTAATTAAACGAAGTAATGTTTAAAAATAATTTTACTCTAAAAAGAATAAAGGAAGCAATTTTATATATATTTTTTTTCAAAAACCGACAGCATAAGTAATGCATTTACAGTTGGTTGTGTTTTGCGAATAAAAAAATTGTACGGTGACAATTTGAGGTTTGATATTTTAATTAAATTTACAAAACTCATGCTTGAAAGATATATTTTAATATCATCAAAAATCGATAAATTACGTTATCAGAGTTACTAAGTCTCCGTCTTTTTACACACCACTATTATCTTAGAGAAAATATGATCTTTTAAATCATCCAAATGTTCCAATTAAATAAAAGATCATTTTTTGTATTAAAATACAGACTTTCAAAAAGCCGGAGACTTGGCAACTCTGCGTTATAGTTTTTAACGAATTGAAAATGGAGTTATGAATAAAGGAGAGACATACAGTGTTGAGGCCATGGAACTATTAATAAAGAGGAACTGACATATCCTTTAAATAGTGAAGCTTCAACTGTAACCGATATCGCAGACGTTGTTTACCGCCGGTGGTAACTTCCACCAGTAGATTTATATAGAAATCTTCAACTTATTTAAACGTCTTATTATTACAAAATTTCAGTCATAAATAATGGTAGAAACAGATTTTCATTTTTACTGGTAGGAGTTTACTTTGGCGGTAGTTAGGTCTTGCGTTTCCGCCATATTGTGACAACCAGGGAAACAATCTGACATTTTTGAGAATAATTTCCATGAAAAAGACGCTTAAATAAGACGAAATTTTCTATTCAATTTTACTGGTGGGATGTTTGACCTGGCGGTAATCAGAAACTGAAGCTCCGATTTAAAAAAAAAGCAGCCGCCATCTTGTGACAACCTCCTCAGTTACTTCACTCGCACCTGGTAGACAGTACACTATATGTCTCCTCCTCTTTATTCATAACTCCATTGTTGAGGCTATCAGTTGAGACTGAAGTAACTGAGGTGGTTGTCACAAGATGACGGATGATTTTTTACATCGGTTTCTTATTGCCGCCGAAGCAAACATTCACCAGTCAATTTTGAATAGTAAATTTCACCTTGTTTCAGCGGCTTTTTCATGCAAAATTTCTCTCGTAAATATTGTAAAAATATCTATTTGTTTTTACTGGTGGAAGTTGGCCGGAGTATTATAATCTCTTTCACTGACACCGAGAAGAGGTTCTTTAGGTTGTCACAATATGGTGGAAAAACAGGACCTGACTTCCGCCGAAGTGCACTTCAATCAGTAAAAATAAGTATATATTTTTGGTCATAATTACAGCTGAGATCCTGCATTAGTAAGGCGTTTAATCATGGAACTATTAATAAATAGGAACTGACATATACTTAAAATAGTGAAGCTTCAACTGTAACCGCGTTCCCCCGAGGTTAATTGCCACAGGGAAAAATTTCCACCAGTAACACCAGCAAATGGCAAAAAGAGAAATTCATTTTAACTGGTGGAAGTTTCTTTTCGGCGGTAGTCAGGCCCTGCGTTTCCGCCATATTGTGACAACCTAGACAACCTCCTCTCAATATCAGTGAAAAAGAATTATAATACCTGTTCAATGGATACCAGTAAAAACAAATAAAAAAATTAAGAGTACTTATCAGAGAAATGTTTCCTGGAAAAGTCGCTAAATTAAGGCAAAATTTTCTATTGAAAATTTACTGGTGGAAGTTTTCTCCAGTGATAATCAGAAACTGATGAGCCGATGTAAAAAATCAGCCGCCATCTTGTGACAATCTCCTCAGTTACTTCACTTGCAACCGGTTGGCAATACATTATATGTCTCCTCCTCTTTATTCATAACTCCATTCGTTTAATTAAAGAGAAAATGTCTATTCAAATTTACTGGTGGAAGTTTGCCCCGTCGGTAATGAGCCACTAAGAAGCCGGTTACAGTTGAAGCTTCACAATTTTGAAGATATCTCAATTCTTTTTTCATAGTTTCATGCCCTTGAAGCAGCGCACACTGAGAAGAAAGGTTTATTTTCGTGAACATAAATATAAGGGAATGATTCATTCGAATAGCAAAATCATTCATTCTGCCCTGCATCTTCAAAATG
The DNA here is from genome assembly GCA_963932465.1 of Maratus speciosus. NCBI lineage: Eukaryota > Metazoa > Arthropoda > Arachnida > Araneae > Salticidae > Maratus > Maratus speciosus. The sequence continues at coordinate 281,779,650 of OZ010798.1, forward strand.
TATTATTTCCTTTGGGCGGACATCGTTTCATAATTTAGAAACAGTCAATGTAAATGAAGTGCTAGGTGAAGATGAAATAGCAGCCGTAAAAATTTAGATCTCTCTTTTTTTGGTTAGATTGGGGTGGGGGATGGCCCCAATTTTTTACACTAACTCGGTTAAAGCGAAACTCGGTTAAGGGGACCGGGTAAGCTCTATCTCGGCCATGTCTCAGAAATGATTTGTCTCAGAAATGATGAAAGTTAGAGGTTTAGAATTTTTAGAGTAGTTTTGAATAACATGCTTTACGTATTTTAACAGACCAATTTCTTTCTAAGTGAAAGTGAAAATTAATTATTAATTGAAAGACATTTTAAATTAGTATTTTTGATAAGATTTCACTGCCTAAAATAAATAATTCTCAACAAATCATTAAATTCCTGTGTTAAAGTATGCACTATAACATAATATAAGTATTTAGAAAAATCTGAGATAGATGCTGAAAAAAAGGAACACAAACCTGAAAAATCGAAGTTTTGAGAAAAAGTCAATTAAAGCTGTGAAGCAGTGTTGCCAGTGGACTGTTTTTTTTAAATTCTGATTCCTTGATTGGTACCAATTTTTTGAAATAGTAAAATTCGCCTTATTTAATAACATATTAATTAAGGCGAAAACAATGGGAATTTTACCACTTCAGAAAAGTGGGGCCAATCAAGAAATATGAATTTAAATAAAAAGAAAAGTGCCCAGTTAAACTGATGGCATTGAGCTCACAGGCTATTCACACTAATTGTATATTATACTCTTATTTCAAAAAATAATGCCCCTCAAAAAATAAATGAAGGTGGATTAGCCTCCGTTTCAACCCTTTATACTTAACCAATGAATCTCCAAATTTAATCAGGGAAGTTCCTTAACAGAATAAAAAGGTATGCCAAATTTGAAGCAAATCAGATGATTCTGCATGAAAAACACCATTCCGCTAAATTAAGGGGGGGGAGACTAATCCCCTTCCCTCTCTTTATAATTAATTAATGACCTCAAAATCTAACCGGGAAAGCTCCTTATCAGAATGAACATAGAAAAAAAAATTAAAGTAAATTGGATAATTATGCATGAAAATCCATTTTTACTAAAATAAGGGGAGGAGACTTGGCCCCCTTTCCACCTTTATACTTAACCAATGAACCTCCAAATCTAATGAAGGAAGCGCCATACCGGAATAAACTGGTATATCAAATTTGAAGCAAATCGAATAATTCTGCACGAAAATCAATTTATCTGAATTAGGGGGGGGGGGGCTAGCCCCAGCCCCCTTTATACTTAACCGATAAACCTCCAAGTTTAATCAAGGCATCTCCTTAACATAATAAACCGGTATACCAAATTTGGAGCAAATCGAATAACTCTGCATGAAAAACCCATTTGTCTAAATTAAGGGGGGTAGCCCCCTTTTCCCCTTTATACTTACCTAATGAACCTCCAAATCTAATCAGGAAAGCTCTTTAACATAATAAACCGTTATACCAAATTTGGAGCAAATCGAATAATTCTGCATGAAAAACCCATTTAACTAAATTAAGGAGGGAGGTCTAGCCCCCTTTCCCCTCTTTATACTTAACCAATGAACCTCCAAAACTAATCAAGGAAGCGTCTTATCAGAATGAGCCTAGAAAATTTTTTGAAGCAAATCGGATGTTTCTATCAAGAGTTATCGCGTTACGTACATACGTACGTACGTACATACATACATACATACATACAGAACCAGCGGGTACATTAGCTCTCAGGCTTTGATAGCCTGTGAGCTAAAAATGTAGCCCACTGCTGTGAAGTGCTCTTAGAAAGAATGAAAAAATCCAACACTTTTTTTAAATATATAAACATGTGTAATACGTCGTTAAAAAGATAAAAGTTTAAACTATTTAATGATATAAAAAAGTAAAAATCGATTTTTTGGTTGAATTTCGCTTACCCAGTCCCCGTAAGCGTGACTCGCATAATGAGGACTCTGCTGTGCCATTAATTGAATAAAACAATATTCGTAGTAGATTTCTGTCAGATTTGCAAAATAATCACATCACAAATATTATTATTTATAAATATTGGTATTCAAAAGGATGACCAATGGAACCTCTGTTTACTGTATACCATGAGATACTCGCTTCTAAAATCATTACAGTGTTAAATAGTATGTTGTGGCCATCACAAAACTTTCTTCTACATAAATCACATAAACAGCACTAAATTGATATCAAGGTATACCTAAATCTGAAGTTTGATAAAAATTCGTGCATTAGTTCTTGAGATAGAGCTATAGTGGAAATTCTGAAAAATGAAGCATAGCAGCGCTACCTGTTGAGCGACATGCACCAAAACATAAACAGAACTAATTGATATCTAGGTGTACCTTAATCTGAAATTTGTTGAAAAGCCAAGCATTAGTTCTTGAGGTAGAACTATTGCGAAAATCGCAAAAATGCAGCATAGAAACTCCACCTCTTGAGCGATTTACACCAAAATGTGTAAAACATCAATTCATGTCAAGGACTAACCGAATCTGAAGTTTGATGAAAATCCGTGCATTAGTTCCGGAGATTGAGCTATTGCGGAAATAGCTAAAAATGCTGCATAGCAGCACCACCTGTGAGCGATTTACACCAAAAACTAATCAGCACCAATTTATATCAGGAAATAACTGAATATAAATTTTTATTAAATTTCGTGCATTAGTTCTTGAGATAGAACACCCACAAAATTTGCGTCGCATACGGAGAGACAGACAGACACACAGACTCACAGACAGACATTTTGTAAAAACATTTTTTTCGGAATCTCTGACCCTAAAACGTGTAAATCCGTCTAAAACCGAAAGTCGAAAATTTTCACGAATCCAATACTTTCTTCTTGTAAAGATAGAAAAAAATAAAAATATATAAATATTTTTTTTTATAATAGAAAAATATAATATTTGGACTCGATCAGTTTAGCTCAAATAACAAAAAAGTACTTTTCTCCTTATTAATAATTTTTTATAGCAGTTAAAGCACATTTTATTTTTATAAAATGCATATTAATAAAACTTTTTTAACACTCTTGTATCTGTATTATATATATAAATAAAATATTTAGACTTGCAAATATTCTTGTAACTTAAGTTTTTATTCTCAGCTCCTCCTTACTTTAAAAGTGAACGTAAAATTAAATACCCAAAATGATATTTTAAAACTTAACAAATACATTTGCATTTATATTTATCAATGAGTTGAATGTTACTGGATTATTCTGTAACGCGAGACAGTTGATATTTTCAATCTGAATTCTGCGTGTAAATTACAAATGTAATCTAATTTGCGTCAATGTCGATTTTCAAACTATTAAGCTGTGTTTATGACGACCAAATTCAGCTTATTCGTTATTATTTAAACCTAACCAAATTTTGGGAAATTACTCGAAGAGAAAATATGACAAAGAACGGCATTTCTGTCCTTTTTGAAATCCAGATCTATAAATAATTTAATTATAGTTCGTTTAACGTAAACAAATTTGATAATTAAAGTTATATATTTATTAGCTAAATATGTAGGGCAGACTTGGGATATTTGATTTATATTTTACTAAAACGCTCTTAATTTGTTTTTGACACACAACATCAGGGTTGTTAGCTTGGCATCTTTTTTATTCAAAAATTCCGAATGCGTACAAGAAATTCCAAATAGTAATTTTTGCTTTATTTAATATTTAATTTCTTGATTACATAACGTAGAAATTCTTCTTTCGAAAGTCCAGCATGAATTCAGAATTTCGGAATGAAAAAAAAAAGAGGCTGAACTGGTTATCCTGCATAACATTGTATTAATTTTTCTCTTTTAAGTGGTTTGTTATGCGTTAGTTTATTTATTTTTTGCCGCCTCAAGCTTCTGAAAACGACGCTAGACGATATTAAACAATATTTTGTAAAGCTTTGTAAACTTTGTCAAATCTTTCTACAGGGATATTACAAATGATGGAACCGATTTAAAAAAAACATATTTTCGAAACTACTGCACATATTACAGTAAGTGATACATGAATTTAAAGAGAAATATACCAAGTTTTTTTCAGTTACAGATGTTCGATGTGTGACCCTCTTGTTACATGGCATACGTCCAATCTGTAATCCAGTTCGTCCCAAACATTTTGAAGCACCACTCTGTCAATGGTTCTGAAATCTGCACAAATGCGTTCTTTAAGTTCTGACAGTGTCAAAGACATTGTTTATGTATCACCAAGCCGAAAACAAAGTATTCAGAACTTAAAGAACACATTTGTGAAGCTTAGTGTGTAAATGTGTAATTCGTTAAAAAACGGTCTCCCAATTTTTTTTTTCGCTCAAACAATTTCCCATTCCTTTATTTGTGCCCCAAAAAAATTTCACAACATTCTGAACAAGAGTTTCGTCTGTAGAAAATTTTCAAATAGGGTCGTTTAATTATGGACACTGTATGTTCATTTGACCTCGAAACTAATTAGAGCTACTATCTTTAACCCTCTCGCTGCGCAGCCCGAGATATCCTCAGGCATGCATTTTTCCATCAAATTAATACTATTTGGTTATTCCCACCAGTTATTTTTTAGCGAAACTTTGTCTGATTTAATCAGGACATTTTACCCGATTACCTGAGTAAAAAAATTCTGCTTTAAAGAACCGGTGACAAACGATTAAAAATTCTATAAAAGACGCCCATCGCGAAGAATTACTTACGCAGTGAGAGGCTTAATGCGTTAGCACTTCACACTGAATATTTCGCCAAATTTTTGCATGAAAAAATTTCCATATTTTTTAAAAGTTTTGTTTTCATACTGTAGATTTTAGTAATCATAATTCGGTATCTAACCAATTTTTGAGATATTATCCTTCTCCATTTTTATGTCCTAAGAAAGTACTTAACCCATTAATTTCCAAAACTATGAAGTAGGGATTTTAAATTTCTTGTTGAACGTCGTTTGCCACCATAAATTCAGAAAGGTAATTTCAACTTTATTAAAATCGCAAAGTTTCTGCTAATAAATAAGAATTTTTTTATTCTAAAATAGTTGTAGGGAGGTAATTTATTTCAGCATGAACAATTATTTTGACCGTTGTCATTGTTACCAGATTGGGGACTTTTTTAATTCAGATTATTTAATTGTCACCACTTTTTTGAAATAGGAATATTCGGCCTATTTAAAAATAGAGTAAAAATTCAGAAAAATAAGGCAAATTATTCTATTTAAAAAAGTGGTGACAGTCCCCAATCTGGGGAAAAAAGTCCCCAATCTGGAACACTGACCGTTGCATCAACACAACACCAGCGGTTAACGGGTTAAGTTAGAAAGTAAGTTGAGTTTACTTGCATTTTGGAAATCGTAGCACCTTTAACTGAAAAGCAGGTGATGTTCAATATCGTTAACCCCTTCGGGACTGGCGGTTTTACACAAATTGTATTCGGGCACCACTTCAAAAAAAAGTTAACTTTACTTAAATAATCAAGAAAATGCTCTAATTAAAGAAACCAAATATTACACTTCTTTTTTACCGGTGCCGAAAACAACTTCTGTATGCTCTCTTTGAAGGTGCATATATGCACCCATGATCCGGAATGGGTTAACAGATGATAGCAAGGCTCTCAAATGGCCCGTTTTCTGAATACCAGTTTTACCAAAGAATAATTCTCGTGGTAGATATTTACATCATTTGCAATAAAAAACACATTTATCTAAATTAAAGGGGGGAGGGATTCGCCACCGTCCCTCCCTTTATACTTAATCAATGAGCTCTCAAAACTAATCAGGGAAGCGCCTTTTGAGAATGAACATAGAAAAAAAATGAAGCAAATCGGATATTTCTATCAAGAGTTAACGAGTTACATATATAACATACGTATGTACATACAGAACCTGCTGGCACTTTAGCTCCCAGTAGGTTTGATAGCCTGTGAACTAAAAAAATACGCCAGATTTGGCACACTGGTTATATTGTTATGTGTAATAAACCCTTTTATACACTATTTGTAATTAGACTTCTATTCGTAAATCATTGAATTATTGACTGACGCAAGAATTTACAAACAATTTTTTTTTTTTTTTTGAAAATAAGTAAAACATCTTTCTTCACGCACTTAACAAAATAATTTTTTTCACTCTAAAATTTTGGTACCATTGTAGCATTTAGGGACTAAAATTAAGTGGTTCCAAAATGAATCACCGCCAATTAAGAAATTTCGATTAGAAGCAGTTTTTAAATTTTACTTTCAACTTTATTTTACTGTAAAATTAAGTAAAAACAGCGTTTCCAGTCCGCTATTTATTTATACATTTAGATTACCATAGCTGCCAACTTGTACGGATTTTTCATACCACTAAAATTTAATAGCAAATTTTAGCAAATTGAATCTCCGAAATTGAAGCAATTTTAACGTTTAAATAATTCAAAAATTTCTATTGAATTTTAGTGGTAAGAAAAATCCGTACAAGTTGGCAGCTATGGATTACGCGAATAGTACCACTTTTTTGATATGGTGTATTGAATCATAGCATTATTTAATCTGTCATATAAGAAAATTCTACTATTTCAAAAAAGTGATAGTTATCAAGCAATCGGAATATAAACAAGTTAGAAATTGCTCGTCAAACGTGGCAAATGAGGTGCAGTCATACTATAACTATTTTTATAAATATTTTTTGCACCGCATATTGTACTGAATGTATATTTTAGTGCACTTCATAAGTGCATATCAATTTCATTCTGTTCGAAAGGCTGTAACATCATTAAAATGCCCTTGAAATAATTTTTTCCCATTGGTCGTAATGTAACGAAAAAAATTTGACTGCCCCTGTAATTAAACTATACATCCGATTTTCATAAAATTTGAAATGACTCGACAAAATTTTACAACAATTACATATTAAAAATTTCAGACCATTCGGTTGAGTATTTTTTTCTCTGCTATATGCGGACGGACAGACAAACAGTCGGATAAACAGACAGGCGGATAAACAGACAGACGGATAAAAAGACAGACAGACGGACTGAACGATGACTATAGGTGCTACGTATTTATAAAATTAAGAACGCAACTAAATACAAAACAAATATTGGGCTATCAGCATTGAATAGCAGTGTTTCGCGAAAAGTCATTCAAATACAACGAGTTCATACAACGAATCGTATTTATGGATCAAATGAGATCAAAGTTAGATTATTCAATCACTCCAGATTTTTCACTTACTTTGGTGTGATTGTTTCATACAAATTGCAAATTTAATCTCATTTTGATTTTGTAGAAGTTCAAAATTATGTATTGTTTAAAGTAGCAGCTCCCAACCTATGGATCTCGAAGTGGAGGGGGGGGGGGTTGTATTTTCGGGCACAGAAGAGTAGCCAATACTTCAGTGTTTCATTTACTGTGAAAACTTGTCCAACGCAAGCATGAATCCATCAAAATTTGAAAGACCCTTGTCAAACAACCAAGCACCCTGAGAACACAAGTAGTAAGCCTCTTCAATTCTTTCAAAATAAAAACCGATATTATACCGATATATATGTATTTCGACGCGATGTACAGTCATGAAAAAAAAAGGAAACCCCCCTTACTAACTCTGCAAAAAATTACCGTCGAAGAATGTTACTGGTACCACATGATTATTAATAAAATCTACTTTTAAATGAAGTATATAAAATTTGCTTAGGGTGCCATCTACATATTAAAATGAACCACAACTTTGTATTTTTCAATAGTAGTACACAATTCTGACAGCATAGATGAACTGTACACCCTACAATTAGCCTAAAAATAAATTTTTATGCAATTCGTACGATAAGTTTCCGAGAGATTAATTATTTTAAAACGAGCGTATTTAACCTTCCGTCTACCAGACGGGTCCATTGGACCCGACATGTACATTCAAAATATTTATTCAAACCAGAAATTTCTTCAAAACAAACTAAATGTATAAATCAGACAATAATAAGTTAAATAAACAAATTAAATAGTTTTAAGTAAAAATTCTGGTGTAGAATGTTTTTATAAAACTTGAGTAAAATTTCCGGTAGTTCTAGTGTTAACACTAGAACGGCGGGGAGGGGTCATTTTGACCCTTTCTGAATGAATACATGTCGATTCGAACCAGAAATTTTTTAGTAATATAGGATTAATATACGCTGCACAAAAATAACTTAAATAAATAAGTTAAATAGTTTTAAGTAAAAGTTCTGATGTGAAATATTTTTTTTTTAAACTTGAGTAAAAATTCCCGCCGTTCTAGTGTTAAAGGACTGTATTCAAATTGAAGTTCCGTACTCGATTGTTGATCGAGAGTGCTCCCTACTTGATCAAGGCATCTTAAGTGCTACTCAAGCAGTCATTGAAGACGGCTAGGTTACAGGATAGCATAAGAAATTTCAAAATATCTAATCACTTCTATCATAGACGTCCCCTTAACACTTTCATGGTGGCAATGGCGCGCCTTTGTGTCACCCTTTGCGCTAAGAGCCTGAGCCGCTCCTTTGCAGCTCTAAAATTGAAACAAAACACAGATTCATTTAAAACTTGTTTATTTTACTTTGAAAAATAATAATCAATATCATTTCTCACTCTAATGATTTGTTTGTCCTTGCAAACATAAAAAAAATAATAAAATGTCGTGTTTGTTTGGGAAAATCAATTCGCACTGGAAAATTCTGCCCGGTAATTATTAGATATTAGATATATGAATTGATGTCTAATAATTAAATGACAGACTTTTCCAGTACGAATTGATTTTCCATGATTAATAGCTAATATTCCTGGAAGACGAGTTATCTCGTCCCTCGCGATGAAAGTGTTAAACCGTCCTTTTTTCCGTTTTTTAAGCATATTTAAAAACTACTTGGAAGAAAAACGTGAATTTTGGATTTCCATAAAGCAGGACTTAATAAATCTAAATCCATCAAAAAATTGTAGATTGCAATTCATAATTTTTTCGAATATTAATTTCATGATTCATATTATATAATTATAAAATTTGCAAATTCAATGTATTTATGTTTGGGTATTTTAGTATTACTGTTACACAAAAAATTAGCACATTAGGAGTATAATTTCAGGAGATATTAATAAAAATATGAAAATGTAATTTAACATTAGAAGCACTATATTTTGAATGTTTATAATTTAAAAACTTATGATTCAAATGACTTGAAATTTGGTGTCTAGGCATAGTTTGAACCGAAGATTTGAAGTATCTTGTTAAAATTGCGTATTGCCATTAAAGAAAATGAAGTTTGGGTTCGTTTTAATATGTAGATGGACCCTTAAGAAAATTTTATATACATCATTTAGAAGAAGACTTTATTTCCAATTGTTTGGTAGCAGTAAAGTTCTTCTACGATAAATTGTTGAGGAGTCAGTAGGGGGTGTTTACTTTTTTCCCCCACGATTGTACAGTAGAAAAGTGAGTGTCAGGCCAACAAAACAAACTACCATTTCGTCTTACTAGTTATCGTTGTTAACATCAAAGTAGGAGCGGCTCACACATTGGGCGAGAACTTTTTTACCTGCGGTAAAAATAGTACTCAGTGTTCGTACGCATCAGGGGATTCAGTAGATTTTAGGTATTTTAGTACCAGAAATTTCGTAAAGTACTGCTCGCTGTATCTCAAGAGAGAGAGATTTTTTTCTTTCATTAAATAAGGGAAATATTATTTTACGAAAATTTTGGTAAAATCTCCTTGCCGCGCACGAACCCTGACTATCTAATAGTTTGATGAAAAATATATAAAAAAGTGAAATCCCTTTATCAGACAGTACTGTAAAAAGGGGAATCGACGAAGTATCTAATTCGGTCGAGAAAGCAATAATTTCAACTCCGAAGCAAAGTGATTAGTTTTATCTTTGTAATATGTGTGTTCACTGCAAATATAGGCGTCTTAAATTTAGACACATAAGTGACTGAAAAAGAATTTCAGTCACTTAAGCGTCTTAATCTGAAAATTCAGACACAATAGATGTCTTAATTTAAGATACATAAGTGTCTTAGTATGATCATGGTATATACGAACCGAGAAATATGTTGGAATTATCTACGAAGTGTCTTATTTAAAACAGTAGTTGAACATTTCTTTTTTGTACTTTTCTGAACAGCCAATCAGAGCATTGATTTCCGCGCATGTCATCTATGGCTCCTTCATGATATAGAAAGAATCACATTTTAAGCGTCGCCATTGCTTGGATTAAAAGAAATGCGTAATTATGGAGTATTTATCGAATGAAAGCGTAAGTCATATTTAATTTTAAATTTTTATCCCAGTAGGTTTGTATCTTATGAATATAAATTAAATAGTTTTTAAAGATTGATCTCTTTTTTTGTAGTTTAATGTTAGTTTTTTCATTTCACAAGCTGTCGTCTGTTATACCTTCTTAATGTAACGGTATCGAATATAATTGTTTTGATAATTAAATTGCAATGCTTTAATTCAGCGCACTTGTCTCCTGTGAATAAACGAATGAGTGATAACTTGTTTAATCTTCCTTTTCGATCCTGTGATCGGAAATATCCTAATTTGTCGTTGCCCAAAAGCAAAACGTGCAACATAAACAGATTTGAAAAGCTGAATGATTCATAGTTCCATTAAAGGGAGATAAAAACATTAAATTGAAGCCGTTTGAAACTGTATTTATTCTATGTTCTGTTTCTTCTGATTTTTACTGTTTATTGATTATAAACTCTTGCAGTTTATGTATCAGCACTTATTGTATTTTTTTGTGATTATTATTTTGGAGCTAAATATGATATTCATTTATGATTATGATATTCGGAAAAGTTTTCAGATTGAAAAAAAGCATTAATACTGTGAAAATTTTCTTTACATATCACCGTTTTTAATCATAGTACTGAAACTTTTTAAAGATTTATTCTTATGATTGATGCTTTAATTTATTATTGAAAATCGGAAATTTTGATAGTCAAAGTTTCATATTTAACATTTACCAAATTTCTAAAAACATAATAGGTATTTCTTATACTATCATTCTGTAAGATTTTTTAAACATAGAACAAATGCAGAAACATTTTATTCATTAACTGCAATTTCTGTTCTTGTTTAACGGTATATTTATAAAGTATTCATTAATATTTTTTGAGTTTTTTTAAATTGGTACCTATATTATTTTTTTATTTATATGTAAGCCTTTTTCTGCTATGTTTTGTTCATGATTTTAAATTTTCAAACCTGAGAAATTTCAGAAACAATTATGAAATTTCCCTTTATTGCAATCGCATATGCAACGTTTCTGATACAAACAATTATTAGTACGAAAAAAAATTAAACATGATAATTTAGGCATAAATAAAAAGTTGTTTATGCTTGATATAAAGTTTATAGATAAAACTGAAATAGTATATATTTTTAAAAGTTCATATTTACTTATATATTATATATTTTTAAGCGATTAATAACTACTTTTTTTATATTCAAAGTATTTTCAAACAACTAAAAAACAGTACATATTCTGTCATTTCTTTTCCTTTTCTTCTGTTTTCTAGGTTAATTTTTTCTTATCAAATCTGTAAAATTTATGTAACTCATATTCATAAGATACAAAGTTTACAGGAATAAAAAAATAAATATGACTTATATCCTGTTGTTCCATAACATCTAAGGAATATGTTTAAAAGGAAAACTTTTACATATTCCACAGAATGTATAAAATTAGACACCAAAGTTAATTTTTAATTAAACTGACAAAGCACCGCAAATGCAAAAAATATATATTACACATGTTCACTACTTACAGTGACTAAACTTGTTTATTTATATATACTACTTGAAATATATATTTGAGGCAAGTTTTGAAACTAGCAGTAATTATTTTCTGAATGTTATTAAATTAGAGTATTTATTTATTATTTTGTATTTATAGTTAAATAGATCTTGTGATTATCTGATCTGTGTAAAACAATGTATTTGCCAATATAAATTTTTAAAAGATATAGTTTTTAAATTGCATGATTTTTTTTTTTTTTTTTTTTTTTTTTTTTTTGAGGGGGGGGGGGATTTTCTTTGCAATTTTCGAACATCTGATATTAAAATTTATTTATTTTTTTCCACTGAGTATAATGAATATTTGAACTTTTAGAGTAAGACAAGATTACAAATATTTATATATATTTATCCATGTACCGTAAAAACCGACAATAGGGAACACTTTGGGGCTGGGGAATTTGTCAGATAATCGGAGATGTTTCCTTTTGTGAGGTAAAAATATACAAATATGCATACATTGTGTATTAAAAAAAGGTATTAGACGTCCACTTTTCGGAAATGTTCATTAACCTTCACAACGGACACTTCCAAATACCGGACACCCCTATTTAGTAAAAGATAATGCAGAGTTGCATTTTTTTGCAAAAGGACCTGATTAAAACATGGGCATGCTGGACAGTGTCCCGTCCCCCTACGATTTTAGGACTCAAAAATTTGATGTGCAATTTTTGTAAAGCTTATATTTTAAATCCATTTCGAAATTGTACTGATTATAATCAATATTTTGAATTTCTAAATTAAAATAACATTAAAAACTAAACAAATAAAAGAAATCTAATATTTAGATGAATATCTTTTTGTTTTTAATCTTGTTCTACTCCTGAAATTCAAAATTTTTAATATAATCAGTACAATGTCGTAAAAGATTTAAATTATGAGCTTTACAAAAATTGCATACCAAATTTGGAAGCCCCAAAATCAGGCTGTGTGGGGTGGGGGTGGGGGGGGGACAAGACCACAGCTAAATATTTTTCTAGGATTCACCGTGGTCAAATATGGCTACGTATAATGCTGACAAAAATTGGTTGCGATTAAGACGTTTGAAGTGTTTGAAATTCAGACGCAAAAAGTGTCTTAAAAAATTAAGACATTTTAAAATGTCTGAAAATTGAACACACCGTTTCAGACACTTAAGTGTCTGAATTTCAGACATTTCAATTTAGAGTGTTGTTTTAATATTATTCCACTTATACACTTTGGGGTTACCAATTCCTGTTTCTGTTGATAGTACATCCTTCGTACGAAAATTTGCCTTTCTCGTAGGATAGGATAGACGACAGCTTATAGAGGTCATTCAATAATTTCCATACTGATACAGCCTCAAATTAGGTGTGCCACGAAATGTTTTTTACCTTTTTTTACCGATTAATTTACTTTGGTCCTTGCGGGCTTATTTGCTTCCATCCCATGAAAAAGTTTTTATTCTTTATATTGAACAATCAATACAAAATAATTGGGAGTTTTTGCCCTTGAAAAATATTTTATACCCTACTATAGGGTATTTGAATAGTTTGGGGGTAATTTAAATTTTTTAGTGGCAACATTGGATTTGTTTGTAAACAACTGTTTTCGCGTGTAAATTTTAACTCTGCAAACTTTCTATAGTGAGACAATCTGGATAAGACCTACAAATAAGATAAGTGTCAAAATATTACCTTTAGTAACCTGTAACCCATGTGTGATCATAGGTTTTCCTTTAACTTTTTATTTTGACAGGAAATGTTTACGTTTTCATAAAGTTGGCATGAAAACTAGTATTTCGGGGCTACTTTGTGCCAGGCCTTTTTTGGTCCAAAAATAGCTCCAATTACTTAGAAATGCCTTTTATACAACCAAATCTCTTTAAACATGTTTTAAGTAACTTTTTTACAAATGTTACCCGTAGAAAAATGTTACATTAATTGTTTTTGTTCCAGTTGTTGAGGATAACATGACAAAAACTGTTTCTCGTTTCTTTAATATTAACAATTGATTTATTGTGTTTAAATGCTAAGAAAAAGGCATTTGTTTATCGAGTTTGCAGTGTTCATTTATTAGCAAATACTATTGCAAGGGGGTTTAATAAAAATGTATTCATTTACATGTGAAATGTATTAATTTCATATGAAACTAAGTGAATGGACCAAAGAAGCCCCCTGCAGGGTCTACTTTGTTCCAAAACTTTAAAAATAGTTATAAAAGAAAAAAAGAAAAAATTCCTCTTTAAAACCATACAGTTTGCTTCATTGTTTCATGTTAATTGCTTACAACTCTATTTCGAAGTTGAAAAATCACATATAATATTTTTTAATAATGGAAATGTGAGTGGTACCAGGAAAAGGTGGCCCAAAGTGGCTGACGGTACTTAATGGTGGGTCGATAACCAATAAAGGTTGGGAACCACTGGAAAACAATAGAATTCAATTTATTCCTCGCTATTTGGAAGACCACTGATTTTGAAAAATGGATGAAAATTATTTTAAAGCAAAAAGCAAGTAAAACAATATAATGGTTAATATTATTTCCAAATAATAATGCAACATTGAATGGAATTATTTCGCTAAATAACATTTAAATGCAACGAGTTTAGATTAAATCATATTTATCAATTAATGAAATAATATTAGATTATGCAATGACTCCAGATTTTTCAAGTATTTTGGTGTCATTGTTTCATGTAAATTAGAAATTTAATCTCATTTTGCTGTTGTAGAATATCAGCATTGCGTAGCCATATAATTCAATTTATTTCCCACGATTTAGAATACCATAGCATTTCAGAAATATATGAGAATTATTTTAAGTAAAAAAGAAAGTAAAACAATATAATGGATGACATATGCAATTATTTTTTTACTATTTTGTCTATAACTATTTCAAAATAATAATGAGAAAATTCCGAGTTCGGATTAAATCATATGTATCAATTAATGAAATAAGATTAGATTACGCAATGACTCCAGATTTTTTAAGTATTTCAGTGTCATTGTTTCATATAAATTAAAAATTTTATCGCATTTTGTTGTTCTAGAATATCAGCAAGGTTTAGCTGTATAATTCAATTTATTTCTCACTATTTAGAAGACCATAGGATTTCAGAAATGCATGAGAATTATTTTAAGGAAAAAAGAAAGTAAAACAATATAATGGTTGACATATGCAATTATGTTTTTACTATTTTGTCTATAACTATTTCCAAATAACAATGAGAACTTTAAATGGAAGTATTTCGCTAAATGTCATTCAAATACAACGAGTTCAGATTAAATCACATTTATCAATCAATGACATAAGATTAGATTATTCAATAACTCCACGTATTTGAAGCACTTTGGTGTCATTATTTCATATAAATTACAAATATAATCTCATTTTGCGGTTGTAGAATTTTAACTTTGTATACATTGTTTAAAGCGATAGAATTCAATTTATTCCTCACTATTTAGAAGACCGCTGAATTTGGGAAATGGATGAGAATTATTTAAAGTAAAAAAGCAAGTAAAGCAATATCATGGTTGACACAAGATATTATTTTTTTTATTATTCTGTCTATAACTGTTTTCAAATAATAATAGCAATATTGAAAGGTAGTCTTTCGTGAAATGTGATTTAACCTTTAAATGCGCGATTTTTTATTTTGTTTCGTAAAAAAATATATATGATTATCTGAGAGGTTTATTACCCAGAAAAAATAATGAAAAAAAAAAATCAGAGATACATTTTTCATATAATACGCCCATCTTCTCTTATGTTGCACATCGGCAATACAAGTAAAAACTACTGTAGCGTGGCTGTTTTACGTTAAAATAATGCAAATCAGTAAATATTTTAATAAGTATGTCTCCAAATACCTTATTTGATATTATTATTTATTTTTTAGGGTTCCGTACTTAAAAAGTAAAAACGGAACCATTATAAGATCACTCCTGTGTCTGTCTGTCTGTCTGTCTGTCACAGCCATTTTACTCGTAAACTACCGAACGTGGAAAGTTCAAATTCGGAGAAGTAATAAAGACCATTGACCCACATATTTTCAGATTAATGAATATTCATAAATATATTTAGTAAAAAAAGTAGAGGGGATAATTATGCTATTGGAAAAAAAAAATTTCTTTGTATATCATGTGGGGGTATCCTTTTGTAACGCTGAACTCAAAAATACATTCCTTTTAATTTTAGGTATTATATTTTCAAAAATATTGTTGAAAATGTAGCCGAAAAATATGTCCCCCCCCATCTAAATCCGAATCTACTGAAAGTAAAATTATGAAAAAATTAGAGGTAGTAGACGTTAATGTAAACCTTGCCGGAAAATTATAGCGATTACCCTAGGTCACACAGTTTTTGAGTAATTAGCATTTTTCTGTTATACACAAATTTCGATTTACGGGCATTCAGAAAAATTGTTGAGCATCTCTGAATATACCTATCGTTGCAGAAGAATAAAAGTATTGTTGGTAATGATTTTCGAAAATAATCATCGGTAATTAGCCGAGATATTAACCCTTAAAGTTACGGTCAGTTTGGACATACACAAGGACAGGGGCGGCGTACGCTATGCCTAGTTAACAACTTTTAATGATATATATGTGTAATGTAATGTCCAGTAACACTATAAAAGCAATAAACGTCAAATTGTTAAAAACATACTAATTTATGGGGTTACGGGACTCTAAAAAGTGGAAAAAATGAAAAAAAAAGACCATTTTCAACATTTAATGTCTTAAAATGTATCTGATTTAACCCCTTGATTCTCGCTCACGTCATACTCTCGGGCTGTGTCTTTTACTCAAATTTGTTTGATTCCCACCAGTTTTATAAAATAGTGAAATTGGCTATATTTTAGTGTCGTTTTTTCCTGCCATTAAATAAGGTGAATATTTCTTTTTCATAAAAATGGTTCCAATAAGCAATTTGAATTTTTCAACCGTAATTTAATTCGAGCGTGAAGGGGTAAAAACACAATTTTAATTGGGATGAAAGATATAAGTATGTTCTTTCGTTTCATGTATTTTAAAAATTGCAAGATACAGAATTAGTATTTATAGGGGGCTCGAAACTGTTAGACATTTGTCGAACAAAAAATTGGCGTAACAGTTTACGTGCAGGATTACAAAATAAATATTGAAACTAGAATGAAAATTTTGGTGCTTACTTATACAGTCGAACCTCTATTTAACGAACCTCTATTTTGCGAATTTCTCTATTTTGCGAACTTTTCCTTGGAACCAAGAACATTTTGCGAATTTCTTCGTAAAATAACCTCCAAATAGCGAAGTGCATTCTCTATTTAACGAACTTTTTCTTGTGATCAAAAAAAATTTTTTCTCCCCATTTCTCAAAATATTTCTGGACATTTCAAACTTATTCTTTCTTTAAACACATTTTATGATGTTCAATGGCCTTGAACTGGTTTTAGCAGTCGCAATCTTTGTCAACAGTGAGAATCCGGTAAGTACGGAGGACGAAGACGATAATCCCTTAGGGTAACTTAAAAAAATGTGGATACAGTGACAAAAAAAGAAGAAATTAACCATGATAAGCTTATTGATGATTGTATTTCACTTAATTCGGAAATTGAGACCTCGGAAACACTATCCGAATTGGATATTTTCGACAGTGTGAAAAATAAAAACAATACAGCAATGAATTGCGATGAAGACGAATATGATGATGATGGAAATGGTCATTATGCAAGAATTAACAAAACTTCGTATGATGAAATGTTAAAATCATTTGAAACAATCCGACGCAAATTATAGTTAGAAAAAAATACGCATGAAGGGATTTTGGTGCATTGCAAAGATGCGAGACGTGTTATGAGAGAAAGCACTTTTTAAAATAAAAAACTCAGGCAAAATTAACAGAGTTTTTCAGAAATTAAATTTAAGGACGCATATGTTAATGTATGGTTAAAATTATTATTTATAATAATAATAAATACGATAATGTCATTAAAATTCGTTAATTTTAATGTAAAACTATTTACTTTAAACAGAAAATACAGTGTATTCTCGGACAATGTTTTGTTTTCCTTGCAGATTTCAAAGATTTAAACACATAGAAAAAATGAATTGATGATGGATATTAGTGGGTAAAATAAATAAAACAAATCGATATAATTTATTAAAAAAATGTGATTAATTACTTTTAGTAAAAATAGTTAGTGTTTATGAATTTAAAATCTGTTTTATGTAGTTTAAAGTATTTTAAAAGGTGAATCTCTATTTAACGATTTTTCCATACAACGAACTTTTTTCCGGGATTTAGCGACTTCGTTAAATAGAGGTTCGACTGTACTTCAGATTGTAATAATTTCCCTGAACATAAATAAATTTGTATTTAAAGTATTTTTATATTTTTAATGCAATGCTGCATTCAGCTAATAGAAAATTTTGAAAATGTAAACAGTAAAATCACCTAAAAAAATATTTTTTGAACAATAAAAAGGAAATTTTAGGTTCAGTTTATACAGACTAACATGAAATATATGTTTTGAAAATTTCCTAAAAAAGTATTCTGAAGTTTTTAAGGTATCCTGCGCGTTATGCCCAAAAAACGCCATTTGGAAAATAATGACTTTAAAGTTTCGGAAACGCCGCTTCAGCTATTGAGCAGGTATAATTCTAAAAGCTTCTGTTCTATTGGGAATTTCAAGGAAACAATTATATCAAAATATTCAGAAAAGATAGGAGTTTAACATCTAAAAAAATTAAAATTTCTTAAATTTTGAAGCTTTAAGAGTCCTGCGACCACTTAATCCTTTCCGACATGGAATAATTCTATTTATAAACTTATGAAATAATGAACTGACACCAGAATTTATAAACGAATTTATTAGAAAATGCGAGCTTGCTTATTTTCATGTACATAATAAAAGGAAAATTTTAATTAAATATTCTTGGTGCCGTTTGTCTGTTTTAGAATTAAAATTAGGGGTCCGTTTTTTAAGGGCATCGCCCTCGAAAGATTTAATTAGAATGAATCGCATAAATGCTGTGGTGTTCGCGATAGTTTGCTTTGATTGTATCTCTAAATACGCCTCGAGTGACTTTAAAAGTTAATTAAACACCTATCTGGAAAAACGCGGCACTGACCAAGGCAGCGTTGCAACTTTGAGACCTCAAACCGAAGCGCGCTTAGCACAAAGCCAAGTTAAACTTTGAACAAAGGTTTTGTTTTAGCTACACTGTAGAAATAAAGGTTATTACTACGCTGAATTTAGTTTCATGAAATGCCAAATGAAGTTTAAGTATGCACTGCTTTTATTGTCAGTACCGAATTAAGTTCATCATAAACAGATTAGGATAATATTAAAAAAAGAGTTATACGAATAGCTATATTTGATATCATTTAGGTTCCATATTTCTTTGAACTTTCATGGTATACCCATTTTACACTTTTCTAATATATACAGTTATACCCAACTCTACGTTGTATAGTTTTTTACAAAGTCTTAGTATTCTTTTAGCAACGTTTTTGTTTGTTTTTTATAATACAATTACAAATTCATGTATTTATTCTACGGAACCCTCTGTGCGTGAGTAATGCTCGCACTTGACAGTCTATTTTAATTTCATTTTTAATTACTTGCTCTATTTTGTAAAATTTCTCAAGGATAATTAAAACATACAGCAGTAAATTATATAAAACAATGTTAGATCTCACTTTTGTTGTAGCGAAAAATTTTAAGAGCTTTATATATTTAAAAAAATCATTCTTTTCCTATAGAAGATGTAAGTGAAATAATAATACAGTATAGTGTAACTTTATAATAAAAAGGCTTATAAAAATGCTTTATGCTTTATATAATGCTTTATATAAATGCTTTATAATAAAAATTAGTGTACATGCATTATATCCGGTAATAAAATCTCACAATCACTATCTTTAAACATACACACACACACATATATGTAATATATATATATATATATATATATATATATATTATATATATATATATATATATATATATATATTTACATATAATTTACTTATATATAATTTCTATTTATTATAATTACAGAGAGAGAGACGAAGAAATGAAAACAAAAACATTCTATGCTTGCCAACGCGAAACTTTTCATGGACGCCTTTATAAGGGGGTCTCAGGACTCTTAAAATTGGAATAAATGAAAAAAAAAGGACCATTTTCAACATTTAATATCTTAAAATGTATTCGATATTAAGACACAATTTTAAATGGTAATGAAAGATACAAGTTTGTTCTTTCATTTCAAGTATTTGAAAAATTGCAATATGCAGAATTAGCATTTACAGGGGGCTCCAAACTTTCAGACATTTGACGAGCAGAAAATCGGCATAACAGCTTATGCGCACGATTACAAAATAAATTTTACAACTAGAATGAAAATTTTGGTGCCTACGTATACCTCAGATTATAATAATTACATTGAACCTAAATAAATTTGTAGTTAAAGCATTTTTATATTTTTAATACAAAGTCGTATTTAGGTAATGCAAAATTTAGAAAATTTCAACAATATAAGCCTCTAAAAAATATTTTCTTTTTACAATAAAAATGAAATTTTAGGTTCAGTTTATACAGACTAACATGAAACATATGTTTTGTAAATTTCATGAAAAAATATTCAGAAGTTTTTGAGATATCGTGCGCGTTATGCCCCAAAACGTCATTTGGAGAAAAGTGACTTCAAAGTTTTGGAAACACCGCTTCAGCTATTGAGCGAGTATAGTTCTAAATGCCATTACTTATGTTCTAATGGGAATTTAAGGATAACAATTATATCAAAATGTTCAGAAAACATAGAAGTTTAACATCTAAAAAAATACCCCTTAAACATAAAAACACGAAATTTGCAGGCATTGTTTTGGAAGTGATTTGTAATTCAATAGTATTTTTAAATTCTCAATAAATATATTACATTTTTCGTTGTAAGGAACTGTTGTTTCCTGACGCCCTTTTTCGCCTGTCGCCGTCGCTTCAGGAAGGCCGATGTAAAACGCCAACTTTGACAGCATTTTTTTTGGTATGATCTTTCGACTTTATCAAAAAATGGGCAAGCTGTTTGCTTTCACAGTTTCTGATAAAGAGCACCTACACAATTAAAATTAGTTAGATGATATTAAAGTTTGTGTAATAAACCCAAAAAATTCGTTTCTAAAACTTTTAGGCTAACTCAAAATCATTTATTTAAAAAAAATACCTCACTTATTCCTTAAAGCAGGGCCGAAACTAGACTTTTTTGTACCAGGGGCGAATAGGGATTTTGGCGCACCACCTCCCCCCTCTTTCGCAAAGTATATTTGCAAAGAGAATTTTACTAATTTTCTAATGGCCGACTTATTTTAAAATTTAAAATATGTAATTATAAAATATGTAATACTGAACTACGTAATCTACAATGGCGGATCCATGTCGGAGGTCACGGGGTCATGACCCCCCCCCTCTAAACATCAATAAAAATAGTCTAAAGATCATTTTAAAAATGAAATATACAGTAGAGTCCCGATTATCCGAGTCCCGCTTAACCGAGTTTCCGCTTTAACCGAGTTATTTTCTTCTGATGGACAGATGGCTTCCAGTATTATGAAACAGAAAAAAAAATATGGCCATTTTTTCCCCATTCTGACCAGAAAATCAGAGTTCTAAATTTTTACGACTGCTCTTTCATCTTCACCTAACACTTCATTTGTAATGGCTGTTTCATAATAATGGAAGCCATCTATCAAGAAAATGATCCATTTCAAAGTTATAATCCTTTATTTGGCGCCCCTTCGTTCAGGCGCACGGGGCCCATGCCCCTCGCCCCCCCCCCCCCCCTCCTTAGTTTCGGCCCTGCCTTAAAGCACGTAAATGAGGTCTTTTTTCAACAGAAAGAATGTGTAAAATGTATTCAATAACTTAAAATTTTAATAAAAATAAACATCCCAATTTTCAGTTTGAAAATTTTAAGAACAAGCGCTTTCTCTTAACCTTTTCGGGTCTGGTGTACTGTTAGTAGTACATTTCCTTTCATCGAGTATTATTTTGTCTTAATTACTTTTGTTACTATCTACATATAATAGTGATAGTATATGGCTATGCCTTTCTTATTATGACTTCATTTATGTTTTGGCATTTAGTATATATAAAAATAATATTAAAAGTTTGCTTAATTTTTTTGCAGTGTTGGCGATTTCTTTATTTTATACATTTATTTTACTCTTTAAATTTAAAATATGAATTACTTTTCTGAACGAATCAGGTGTGAAACTCAAAAAACATTAGAAAGCTGCAATATTTGTTAAACCCTGTTGTAATACGATATTTTCAAACCTCTACAAAAACTCTTCATTAACTTATTATCATATAAACATGAATTGAAATAGTGCACAAAATAAGTACAATCATTTGATTTCAGAGAATGAGATAATCTTTATACTTCAGTAAATCTATTTGGATTGCTAAGATTAACATCATTAAAGTAAAAATAATTTTGCTCTGAAAATTGAAAAAAAAAATTGACCCGAAAGGGAACCTTGGCTTTGAAGCAGGAATGTTCAAACTTTCTGCTTCGTCCGACCACATATGTGAGGAAATGTTTGTTTCGAACCGCACATGTACACTGTACAGCGTACTCTTCTGGTTTCCACCAGAGATTTTCGAGAAAATACCTAAAAAAAAAAAAAAGACTTCTAAAAAAGATTTGCATCTGGACTAGTACCTTAGCCATTTACGCTTATAGCCTTTCTCCCCCCATCCACGAGAGTTAGGACATTTTTCTATTTTTTATAGAAAGGCTAGAAAGGCTATCTAGGGCTCGAAAATGTTTCTTCCACCGGGACTAATTTAAGGAGTCGGGGTCACATCATAAATTAATTAGTGTGGCCAGACACAGTTTTTTTCTTTGCTTCAAATTATTACACAATTAATTTAATAATTTAAAATATGTAATAAGAAGTGAATACTAATACTGAATAATACGTAATACTGAATTATGTAATCAACTTTGTCAAATATTGATTCATGACCTTGAAAACGAAATCCAAAGGAACAGAAAAAAATCCGCTTTATACAGTTTTCGATCTTAGCAGGTATAATTGTTGGTATTTTTTCTATTGGGAACATGTATTTTTTTCATTTAAGACAGGATTCCGTTATAGACAGATTTCATTTTCTCAAATTTTACGGTACTTGTAGTTAATACAGATGAGGCATTTAAAATCCCAGTGATATGAATCACATTGTCTTAAAAGACTACATTAGTCAAGTGAAGAAAACAAACTCGCAAGCTGATGTTTTAAACCTAAGGGAGCGTTCTTTTTAAATTTCTCGCTTGCATTTTAATATTTTTAAATGATTTTTTTCTGTTTGGGATAGCAGAAATTGATCCCTAACCGGATTCGTGATTACTTTTTCGATTTTGGTTGCAGGTTTTTATATATATATATATATATATATAAAGTTACTTTAATTTTTAAAACCGGTTCCGAAAGTGAAAGTAGCCTCATAAAACAAGACAAAAAAAAACTGCAACCAAAGCCGAAAACGTACAAACTAACAACGTTAAAAATGAACTTCAACTATCCTAAGAAAAAAAATAATTTAAAAATATTAAAATGCAAGCGAGAAATTTGAAAAGCCCCCATATATTTAACATCAGCAAGCGAGTTTCTCCGCGTGACTAGTGTAAGTTCTTAAGAACTCAAAAACCAATCTTCATTCGGCGCCCCGTTCGTTTTCCGTTCTGGCGCCCGGGCCACATGCTTCCCCCCCCCCCCTTTAGTTTCGGTCTTGGTGGAGATCAGCAAAATTCGTGGTACAGGAAAGAAATAATTTCATGGGCGATTGTTGGGAGCATTCCGGAATGGATTTCATTATTTTTAAAAAGAGAAGGGCGCATTTTGCCGATTTTAAAAAGGACAGAGCGCTGCACCCTTCAAAAATGGCCTAGCCCTTTAAGACCGGACCCGCACGATCGTGCGGTTAGGCAATAACTAAAGTTCTATCTTCATGGGTTATCTATTCCATAAATGCCGGAATCGAATGATTGTGCTGGTTAACAGAAACTATATTATATGAATTTTATCAACAGATAGTGAATTATCAGTTACAAATTTCAGTTATATCATTGTTTAAATAAAACTCAAAAAGCTGCCCGGTTTTAAAGGGTTAAAGCAAACACTATCTATATTCTTTAATACTCAAATATAGTAAAATCCCTGAATAGCAGACACTTTGGGATCGTTGAATAGTCTTGCATCGGATAGGGGTTGACCTTTTTTTCTTCGGGACGGGGTTACTCTAATTTCCTTTCTGTAGGTTGGATTCACTCTAAATAATTCTTACGGGACATGCACATTCTACTACATTTCTTTCTATATATCCGATTGTAACTATATTGATTTTTTTAGTGGATCTCTCTTTGTATGTAAATATCTGAATTATTATTAATGCCATTAATCCATTTACACAGCTTGAAAACTGAAAAATTCTACATCGAAAAACCTTCTAAGATGGAATCACATAGGAAAGGAAAAAATCATTATAATTAAATTCCTTTTTTATAAGATCTGTCATCTCTTGCAAATGTAATATATATTTTCAAACGGATTATTATTTCCATTTTGCACCGATCAAGAAATTTTTCCGTTTAAAACAGGATTTCGTTATACACAGATTCTTATAATAGGTTTTACAGCACTGTATCCCTAACCCCTAATATATCCCTCGTGTAGATAATTGGCCGTCAACAATCAACCCAACCCAACCCTAACCCCTAGAAATGCATATGTAAATTTTAATTTTAGAATAATGGTAATTTAAAAATCATGTATTTTCGGAAAAAATTGTTAACCCAAGGAGGTTGTTCCTTAAATAGATTTTGCACGAGTCAGACAGGGATGGGCCAATGATTTTCATACAAACAGGGTTGTGACCGGACCAGAAATTTTCGGTCGTTGTATACTTCTAGGAAGAATAAAGCACACATCCAGAAGTAAGTAAGGTTCGGCCCGGCCCGAAACTCCAGAGAAAGTCAGACCCGGGCACGACCCAGAAAAACTGGCGATTAGACTCGACCCATACCGACTCCGTGTAGGCCTCTAAATGGCATTTGAATGGGAAAAACGTGTTCTTAACGGCTGGAAAATTTTAAAATAAATTATGAAAAAAATTGAGTTTGAGTTGTAAATTTCGTTCAAACTCACAGATTTTTTAACTTTCGTTCAAACTCACAGATTTTTTTAACTTTCGTTCAGCTCACGTTCATTTACCAAAAAGTGGGTCAAGTTCAGCTCAAAGTTCAAAGATAGTGAACTAAGTTCGTGAGTTTTCGTTCAATGAACGCGCTCATACCCAACACTGACCTTAGCACAGCGCGAGTTTTTGGTTTTGGTTATGTGATTAATCCTCATACTTGCCGACCATTTTGGCATTTGGAGATTTTTCTTTTATTTTTTCTGGTGTGAACTTTTAATTTTACAGTGTACAGAAAGAACACCAGACGTTAGAGGTCGCTATTTTCAACTTTCGAAATTTCTTCCCATCATCTGATCGGGCTTATTATTGAATGGCTTTGCTTACTACTGAAGCCTTTTGTATTATCACCAAAGCTCTAAGAAAAATAAAAATATAAAACATACATTTAAACACGCGGGTTGTTTTAACGCTGAATTGTGAATGGAAGCCGAGCACTTCTATTTCCCGGAACTACATGAATAAAAGATGAGTAATTCGCTTTTTCTGTAAGCTTTAATATTGAGCTAACATGAATTAATACTTTACTAGTACGAATTGTGATGCACGAATAAAAGATGGGCTGGTTATTAATATATTTAGCTATAATATTGAGCTAAAAATGATTAATACAGTCGAACCCGGTTAAGACGCTCACGGTTAATAACGCGATTTCGCTTAATACGCGGATTTTTTCCGATCCTTTGAACATCGCCCATAAGGCTAATGGAAAAATATCTCGTTTGATACGCGAACGGTTATTACGCGATCCCGCTTAATACGCGATAGATTTTTGTTTCTTTGAGGAAAAATATCACGCTTAAGACGCGAACTTATTGATCATGATCCGAATTCCTTCTCTCTTCTCGAGTGTTGCCAATTTAGAGGATTTTTTAAATTCAGGTAAAAAACATTGTTTCCTAATAGTATTATTTACTTTATTTAATAACAAATTAAGACGAAAATTCCTAATCTGAAATAGTAGTACATATATTTGAATATTTGTAATGCTATATGAGCAAAAATGCAGTTCTTCTTTGATCCCGCCTCCTAATATTCTCAGTTTCTCGTTTCGTGTATATTTAAACTTTAGTAGAGAGATATGGACGGTATTACTCAGATACCTCATAAAAATTATTATGATTAGAGATGATCATGCCTGTTGTTAGTGAGATTTTAAATGCAGATTATATCGCTGCCATGTATTATAAAGCATATTATAGGCAACAAAAATGAAACTCGGAAAGATTAATCTAATACGACTGTGGTTGGTTGGCTCTACGTTTTCTTTACTTTTTGCAATGCTAACAATATTTCTTACACAAAAATTAATAAGGATAGTTTTTTCTTATTGTTAAAAGGACAGATTATAATGATACTCGTCATTACAAGTACTAAATGTGATTTTAAAAACTAGGTTGTGCTTCAAAGATTTTATATTTTCCTTTCTATTAAAGAAAATAAGTCTAGTAGAAAAATTATTTTTGTTTTATTTTTGGTTGCAACGTTATTAATCGCCATTTTAGAATCCATATTAATTTTCCATTATTATTCCATTCGGTCCTATAAAAAGAAACAAGGAGTTGAAGTCGAATACAATTAAATTCTAATCTAAATATACGTAAAATAAACAACTTTTGACCGTAAACATATAAATGAAAGTTCCGATGTTCATTTAGATGATTAGATGTGTAAATATTCCTAGTTCCTGCAACATTATACAAATCACGTTTAATACGCGATCCCGCTTAATACGCGGCTTTTGTCCACTCCCTTGAAACGCGTCTTAACCGGGTTCCACTGTATTTTACTGGTACGAATTACGATAACTTCAGCGTTTCCAAAACGTTACCATTTTAAAAATTCAGATTGCTACCACTTGCAATTACTTTTTTAAGCCGCCACTAATTGAAAATAGTATAATTTATCTGATTATTTATTCTGTTATTAATTAAGGAGAATATTTCTACTTCAAAAAAGTTGTGACAACCACGCAGACTCAATTAAAAAATTTTGAGAACATGCAACACCTGATAATTGAGCATAAAATGCAAAGTTTTGAGCAATTGGTGTCCAGAGTGCGCTATTTTCAACTTGCTAAACTTCTTCCATTAATCAGTACTATCTTTATTTATTAATGCAGAAACAAGAATAGAAAGCATCCTAATAAAAGAAGAAGATAACACTAGAACGGAATGCACATCACTACATCTAAATCAAAAGTCGAGATCTATATGGAATATTTTTCTAAAAATTGTTTAATTAGAAGAAACTATTTACATCAAAGGGAACATATTTTCTTTACTCAAATTAAATTTACTTTAAGACGCCCCAAAATTTTGCTACATTATGATGATATAAAAAAAAAGTAATAAAAATGAATAAACTTCATATTTTTCCGCAGATGATTTAATTCTATGACTCCAGGTCCAAACATACAAGTCCCAGTGCACTGTTTTTTTATTTTAGTCGTATCCATTTTTCCAATTTAATCTCTGCCATGCACCTATACTAGGTTATTTGCTCACGAAATTTCTAGAAAAAATATAATTTGTAAATTCTGATACGATTGAATATAAAAATAGTCAAATCAAAGTGTTAAAGAACTTAAAGAAAGGAAAAATGTTTCAGTATTAGCTTCAAACTCTGATATTACTTATAAAATGCTTGAAAATATTCAAACTTTCTCACCAGAATAAATTAAAAACAAATTTATTAATGAATAAACATGATAGCTAATATGCATATATGCATACGCCTCCTGAACATTTAGATTATTCACGTAACTATGTCTTCTGGACATATGCTTTTAAAAAAATGCAGCTAACATAGAAGAGTTACCTCTAAACCAGTGTTCCCCCAACCCCTTATTGGCCACGCCCCACCAAAGCCTCTGTAAAATCCCTATGCTCCTCCCTCACTCAGTAAATTATGTATTTTTTTTTTTTTTTTTTTTTTTTTTTTTTACTTTAAAAATGAACTGTATTCACATGGTGGAAGCATAATAGAGCTTTAACAATAATTATTCATTTAAATTTTAAATTTTTTAAAAAATAATATGTTGGCACAAATGCGTTTTTAACACAATGCTATAAATGCAGTCATTTTAAACATCTTCGCTTTTGTGCCAGAAAAAGATTTGGTTGTACTTTTCAAACTAACCTCAATGCGAAATAAAAGTGTTATACGGTCGGAATTTTTATCTGCACAAAATGCCATGAAGAGAAACTTACATTTAGCATAATAATTGATAACATTCACACATTTTTAATTCATTTTTGTAATTTATTAAGAGTTCGTGAAGAAGCTTTGGACAGTAAATTATCTTTCCATAGGTAACACAATACACGATTCTCATCTTTATCAATTTTAAGTAAGTAGCCATAATTCCCCACAACAACATAGTTCCCCTGTTTTCCCATCCTAATATCGTTAATTGTTTTCCACGTTCTAACTGATTTTAAAAATTAAAATGTATATGCCATCATGTAAACTTATTTACTTTATAGAAGATCTTCACTAGAGTAATAGATGTTTACAATCTTTCTGTTTCGTTTTAAAATGTTATTTAAGATTTATCAATTTTATAAGCAAATAGTACCTCGTTTAGATATTTCATATACTTTGTAGATTAAATATGGTCAAGACAATCGGATGTATATATACTTTTAAGTAGTTTCTTCCTATGGTACACGAGCAAATATAAATAGAAAGCTCATTCCATAAATTTTCAAAAGTACTACGAAAAATAGAAAATAAAATTATAGTCACAACAAATATAAAAATTCCTAACGTTACGAAAAAGATGCTAAAATACTTTTAATAATTATTCATATAATTATTCTGGTATTGGTTCAATCTTAAACTTTTGTTTGGGAAAATTTTAAAAATTCAATAAAAAGCGGATTTGTTAAAATTTGCTTGTATTCCGTTTATTTTTAGTCTCCAAAATTACTCCCTCCACCCCCCCCCCTCAAAAAAAAGACAAAAACAAACTTGTAGTAAATGGATGGGTAACAAATTTAGAATTGCCCCCTAAAAAAGTCAAATTGCCCCCGGTGGGACGCACACCCCACGTTGAGAACAAGTGCTCTAAACTATACCTGCCAACTTTCCACTAAACATCAGTAAAATGCGAGTTAAATTAACGCATGTTAAACAAGTTTCGAATCAGAAGTTCTTTTAAAGAAATAATTTCAAATAGATTTCATTGAGAAATATGGTATTAAGTGCATAATGATACATCAAATAAACTTTCTGATTTGTAGCGTGTTCATCCTGGTCAATGTAACTCACATTTTACGAAGTTCAGTTGAAAATTGAGAAGTATGCTATATAGTCCAGGCAATAGGGAATTTTACCTAGCAAAATTAATGGTAGTTCTGGAAATAGGCTTACTTTATGTTTTTTGGGTCGCTGAATCCGAATTTGTAACTTCCCACCAAAATTTCCCCCGGCAACCCCCCCAAATTTTGGTAAAAAGCCCCCCAAAAAGGTTTTTATTAAAAAATCAATTTTTTATTGTTTTAGGGGAAAAGTATCTAGAAATTCAGAAAGTAGACAAAATTTGCAACAAATTAGATATATGACATTATGCCTTAGGATGAACGGGAAGGGGGATCTGCCTCGGAACATGCGCGCGATGCTGCGTGGACTAAGTTGCGCAATTCCGCTTAACCACTCACACGTTATATTCGCCCTCCCATCTCCCCTCCGAACTTTCCTTATAAGGTTTACTTTAAGTTTTTTGGGTGGCTGAATCCGAATTTTTAACTTCCCCCAAAAATTCCCCCCCAGAAAACCCCTCCAAAATAGTTGTTATTAACTTAAATTTATTATTGTTTTAGGGGAAAATCATTGCGAAATTCAGAAACTAGACAAAATTTGCAACAAATAGGATATATGACATTATGATATAGGATAAACAGGGAGAGAGGGGGCTGCCTTGAAACATTCCCCGCTTCGATTTTCTCAAAAAACAAATTTTTTCAAAAAATTAATTTTTTGGGGGTTGCCGGGTGAAATTTTGGTGGGAAGTTACAAATTTGGATTCAGCGACCCAAAAAACATAAAGTGAGTCGAAATCCAGAACTAGTATTAATTTTTCCAGGTAAAATCCGCTATTGCCTGGACTGTATAACTTAGTGCACGTAGCACCGCAGCGCATGTTCAGAGGCAGCCCTCCCCCTTCCCGTTCATCCTACGTCATAATGTCATATATCCTATTTGTTGCAAATTTTGTCTAGTTTAAAATTAACCTTTAACCCTTCTATTCTCACTATAGAATACGTTCTATAAATTACGTTGTTCACTGAATCTGACTTTGTACCAGAAAGTTTCAGTGGTTAATTTCGCTTTATTTAAAAACGCAATGTTTGTTATTAATTAGAGCAAATTTGCTATTTTAATTTTCTGGTGTGAATTAGGTATATACGAATAAAAGTATCTATTAAATTCAAAACACTGTTGTTTGCATATATTCAAAGCTGCACACTAAAGGGTTAAATGCATCTAGTTCAGATTAAATCATATTTATCATTCAATGAGAAAAGATTAGATTATTCAATGACCGCAGATGTTTCAAGTACTTCGGTATCATTGTTTCATATAAATTACGAATTTAATTTCATTTTGCTGCTGTAGAATTCTAGCCTTACATGCATTGTTTAAAGCGATAGAATTTAATTTGATCTCCACTATTTAGAAGACCACTGAATTTTAAAAATGAATGACAATTATTATAATAAAAAAATAAGTAAAGCAATATCATGGCTGGTACTGGCGACTATTTTTGTACTATTTTGTGTATAATTATTTCCAAATAAAAATGACAATACTGAATGAAAGTCTTTCGCGAAATGTCATTTAAATACAACGCGTTCAGATTAAAACATATTTATATTAAAACAATAAGATGAGGTTAGATTATTATAGGACTCTAGATATTTCAATTACTTTGGTGTCAATGTTTCATATAAATTAAAGATTTAATGTCATTTTGTTGTTGTAGAATTTCAGTGTTGTATGTGTTTTTTTAAACCCTTAACTATCGCTTAATATTTGGAAAAACCATCAAAAAAGTACATATTTTTTATTACTGAAGCTGAATAATTATAAGATTTCTATATAAAATATGCAATTAGTTTTTTTTTTTTTTTTTAAGGCGAAAAAAAGATGTTATAGAACAAATTCACATTTGTGGAAAAGCCATCATGCGATAATTCTGTGTTTTAATGTTTGTTTTACACCATACAAATTAATGTGAATAAGACCTTTATTTTTTACATCTTAGATCTTTATTTACTATCATCAAACAAATTTTTACGAATAATACTTGAAATAATATCACAGACATTAAACTTCGAATAATAACAATTTTTGAGGTGTGATATATTGCAATACAAAGTCCAACATCACAATCAGCGGCAAAAACTAAACCTAAACGCAAAACGACATTCAAAGACTTCTCACCGAAATGCCACTTAAATTTTTCTGGTTTCAGAAGTTTTTTCCAGCAATCAACCTCAAGCCCGGAAATATGATGGGAAAGAGAAATAACGAACGACACCTCAGCCCGAGATATTGACGGGAGCGAGAATTAAGGGGTTAAAGCGATAAAATTCAGTTTATTCCCCACTATTTAGAAGATCACTGTATTTAAGAAATAGATGAAAATAAATTATATTGAGGATAAAAAACAAGTAAAAGAATATCGTAATTGACACAGGCGAATATTTATTTACTATTTTGTCTTATAACTATTTCCAAATAAAAAATCGCGGTGATTTTCTGTTAAAATTTTTCTATGAAGAATAATGTTTCTAAATAGTAGTAAGGACACACATCAAATAATAGTTGCCTGTGGCATCCCTGAAATATGTACTTGTTTGCAGTACCTAAGAAGACGAATATTTATTAAAACTGTTTATATATATTAACACTTATCGCAGAGAACTTTCAAGACAAGATCCTAAGATGGACTTCCTAGACTTTTGGTTTTGCAAATAATTTGATTGGGACGCAATATGATCACACTTTACACGGGCCAAAGTTTAAGAAGATATATGTGTTAAAAGTAGATGTATATCCCCTTAATTCTCGCTCCCGTGATATTCACGGGCTGTGCCTTTTATTCCGATTGTTTGATTCCTACCAGTTTCATAAAATAGTTCAATTGGCTTTATTATTGTATCATTTTATCTGCCATTAAATAAGGTGAATATTTCTGTTTCAAAAAAGTGGTTCCAATAAGCAATTTGAATTTTTAAATCGTAATTTAATGCGACAGTTAAGGGGATATACAGTCGTGGAAAAAAAAAAATGTAAGCACTCCCTACTAACTCCTCAACAAATTATCGTAGAAGAAAGTTACTGGTACCGAACGATTGGAAATAAAGTCTACTTTTAAATGATGTATATAAAATTTGCTTAGGGGGCCATCTACACATTAAAACTAACCGAGATTTCATTTTTTTCAATGTCAATACGCAATTTTAACAAGATATTTCAAATCTTCAATTTAAACTATGCCTAGAAACCAAATTTCAAATCATTTAATGATAAGTTTTTGAATTATAAACATTCAAAATTTAGTGCTTATAATGTTAAATTACATTTTCATATTTTTATTAATATCTCCTGAAATTATACTTCTAATGTACTATTTTTTTGTGTAGCAATAATACTAAAATACCCAAACATAAATGCGTTGAATTTGCAATTTCTATAATTGTATGATATGAATTATGAACTATGAAATTAATATTCGAAAAAATTATAAATCGCAACCTACAATTTTTTTTGATGGATTTAGATTTATTAAGTACTGCTTTATGCAAATCCAAAATTTCACATTTTTCTTCCAAGTAGTTTTCAAATTATGCTTAAAAACCGGCAAAATGATCGTTTAAGATATGGTCTATGGTTAGTCTACAGAGGTGCCAAGCTCACACTAATCTTCCGTAATGCGTGGATTACTTTAACCCAGTTTAACGAAGTTTCGAACCAGAAAAATTATTTGATGAATCTTTATTTATTTAATTCCAGTTTTCTACGTGGAACTTATTTAATTTCATCTCTGAAAAAAAATTCCGGTACGAAATGTATTAAACCAGGGTTAAATTAACCCACATATTACGGAGGATTAGTGGCAACTTGGCACCTATGAGTCTATGATAGAAGTGATAAGATATTCTGAAATTTCTTATGCTATCCTGTAATCTACCAGTCTTCAATGACTGTTTGAGTGACTCTTGAGATGCCTTGATCATGAAGGTGGCTCTCTGGGTCAACAATCGAGTACCGAACTTCAATTTGGATACAGCCCCTAAATACGCTCATTTTAAAATAATTAATTCCTCGGAAACTTATAGTACGAATTGCATAAAAATTTGTCTTTTGACTAATTGTAGGGTGTAGAGTTCATTTATGCTGTCAGAATTGTGTACTACTATTGAAAAATACAAAGTTATGGTTTGTTTTAATATGTAGATGGCCCACTAAGAAAATTTGATAGCCATCATTTAAAAGTAGACTTTATTGCCAATCGTGTGGTACCAGTCACTTTCTTCTAAGGTAATTTTTTGTGGAGTTAGTAAGGGGTGTTTACGTTTTTTTCCCGCGTAAACCAGAGCTCCGAATGCTCTGGACACCACTAATTTCTTACAGTTTATTTCGACATCTTTAATCGCTGATAATTCTGCAATTGGTAAGGGGAAGAACTTTATTTTAAAATACTAGTGTCCAGAGCATTTGGAGCCCGATTTACGCGTGTCACCTGGCAACACTAGCTCCAACTATGTTTCTGCAAAATGTTGTTTTAATTTTACCGCGATTAAGAGGCTACTTCAGTCAAACGAAAAGACCCGTTCGCTAATGCTAATCCTATGGAAAAAAAATATAAAGATATCTCGGTTGCATTTCAATATTATTAAATGAATTTTTTTTTAATTGGATAGCTGAGATCGATTAATTTTAATCGACATTTTAAAATAGTTCCAGTTTGAGAAAGTACTATAAAATGCTGCGATATTTACTTTTATAAGAATAAAAAAAATTAAAAATAAAAGATAAAACAACTTATTTAGTTTTCCATTTTAAATTGAGTATTTTTAAAAAATCTGTGATAATTATCTGTTATATATTTGATTTGAATAATTATTTCGGAGAAAATAGCTCTGAAAATTGAAAAAGACGTATTTGTTTTTGAATTATTGCTAAACAAACAATAATTATTGTATTTTTTGTTCTCCTAAGTAAGATTCCTTTTTATAATATAGTAGTTTATAAATATATAGAAATGTTTTGAACTAATAAATAGTTATTACTATTGAGGCATGAAAAATAACTTACCTTCTTCCTCTTTTTTTCAATTGTTATAGAAAATATTGTAATGGCGTAATTACGTCTATGTGGTTTATTAATTTTATAATCAGCTCTTGTATACATATTTTGTATATTTATTTTGTATTAACTATAATTTTGTTTCTCTGAAATGCAATTGTAAGATTATAGTTATATAATAACTGTAAAAATTTGAATGTGATATGTTTTGAAATATGTTTTTTCTTTTAATTTAATTTCCTAGAA
The DNA here is from genome assembly GCA_963932465.1 of Maratus speciosus. NCBI lineage: Eukaryota > Metazoa > Arthropoda > Arachnida > Araneae > Salticidae > Maratus > Maratus speciosus. The sequence goes on from OZ010798.1 coordinate 281,814,224, forward strand.
ACCTTTTTATGAATCTGTGGTTGATTCTTATATTAATGCGATCTAATATTTTTGATAATTTATAATAATATATTAAACTTAAAACATTGTGATTTAAAGCAAAAACGAAAAATCATTCGTCAAGAATAGATTGTATAACTCTTTCCAACACAGTCAGTATAATGTAACAAAATTTCGCAGTTTATAAAGGTGAAATAATATCGCGTCTAAATAAGCAACTTGAAAAACTCATACCGCATTTGAGAAAACCCAATTTCTGTTATTAGAATCAAGCCGGAAAAATATCAGTTTTTGTTTTGTGCAGCCCTGTATATGATCTATAGATTTGTATGTACACTACTTAATATACCAAAAGTTAGTTCAGCGATACGCATAGCATAATTGAAAATTTCCATTCAGCCATTTCCGTGAATAAAAGGAAATGTACTTGAGAACTTTTGTGCAGCCTTGTATATGATCTATAGAATATATCCGCACCGAGTATTATTTATGAAAAAAAAGTTCAATGTAAAAACGCGTACCACAACTGCAAACGCACTCTCAACAATTATTGTTCATAGATTTCAATTGTTAAATTTTTACTTCAGCCAAATTATTTTGTGTGTCCCTGTAAATGAACAATAACTTCTATGCACACCATATTCTACAGTAAAGGCCGTAGTACATCTCAGTGATATATATAAATCTGCATCTGTTTCAAATAGTGTGATGACATTAAAATACACCACAAACGATTTTTTCCCCATACACCGTAATGTAACGGAATTCTTTTGAGTATCTCTGTAAATGAACCGTAAATGCTCACTTCATTTACAATAGAAAACATGCAGTAGTGATATACGATAACATCTAAGAATTTTAATGGCAATCGTGCTGTATTTATGCGAGTTAGGGCACAGACGGACAGACAGACAGACAAGCGATAGACAGGCAGACAGACAGACAGACAAACAAGTGATAGACAGGCAGGCAGACAGACAGACGAACAAACTGAATTCATAAACATTTTTCAGCTTTGCTAAAAGGTGTTAAAATCCACATTTTTGCACGTACTGTTCTGAAAGACGCCTCGAATTTAACAAGCGACAAGAAAAGTGCCACAACTCAACAAGGGTTTAAAGTTATTAGGGTGGGGGTTATAAATTTACTAAATCCACCCTATCTATTTTATGTCTTGATTCTGAAAGATGTTACGCATTCTTTGTACCCTTTTACAGCTGCATGCGAAGTTAAGTACTGTCGTTTTACATTACTTTAAAAAATGCGAAACATCCATTTGCCTCTCCTGCAAAATTTACTTTTGTTGAGATGTGTCATTTTTTTTGCGGGTGAGCGATATATTTCACTTTTGCGTTTAATGTAAAACCATTAATAATGACCTTGCTTTAGTATTAATTAATTTAGAAACACATTATATCTTAATTATTAAATATATTATTTTGAGCTTCTGTCATATTCAAATTTAAAAATGAAATTAAAAGAAAAAGCAGAAAAATGCAATTTTTTTACCAACTAGTTGAGAAATTTTGAGTGATAAATAAAACGTTGATAAAAACGAGAAACAGTCTTAATCGGATACATTTAATGAAATTGTTTCCTATAAAATAAGGTTGCAATGACATTAAAAAAAATCGTAATGGAGGATAATATTTAAGTTAAAAAAAAACAATATTTTTAATAATTAATACATTATTTCTCAAAAGTAAATACTCACAGGTTGTATAGTTTAATATAAATACTCAGAAATACTTAAACATTTTCACGTCAATTAATATTTTAAATGAAAATTTTATATATCAGATCTTGTTATAGTTGGAATGACACTTTCTATTTTACCTTAATCTGAAATTCAGTAAACAAGATTCAGAAAATCTTATTAAAAAACCACATGCTGAAATTTAAATTTATTTAACACTCTGCGAAATGAGATTAAATTAGTGAATCAAGATATGTCAAGTATTTCATTGTCATTTTGCATATAAATTAGAAATTTAATCTCACTTTGCAACTGTATGACACTTCAATACATTATGTTCAATGGGACGGAATTGAATTTATTCATAGTTTAGAAATAAGTTAATTAGATAAAATTGGCTTAAGAGGAAAATTAATCGAAACAATAGATGTTTGCTTCTAATACCTAGCGCACACTTCCCAACCTTCCGTTTTATTTTTGTATTTACTTATTTTTTATATATATTATTCGAAATAATAATAATAATAATAATTTATATTTTATATGTTATACTTATATTTTATGGTTTTCTTTATTGATTGATGAAAGTTTTAATTTCGTTATGGGATATAATCTGGAAACAAAAGCTGAGCTATTTATAATATTTTAAGTGCAAACGGATTTATCTTTTGTAATCGTCTGAAACGGATAGTAATAGATTAAAAAAAATAATAATGTTTGAAAATTATATTAAAAACAATAAAAATTGAGTAAAACCATAACCTGAAGCAGGATTACCAGTTTGGCCTCATTTTTTATTGAGAAATTACGTGTTCAAGCCGGAAATTCTGAAAGAATTTTTTTTACTTTAAGCACGAAATGCCTGTCGTTAGATAAAGTAAGAAATACTATTTGGAATTTCTTGTAATAATTCGGAACTTTTAAATAAAAGAGGAGACTAAACTAGGAAAGCAACCCTGATTTGAAGCAGGATTACTAGTTTGATTTTTTTTTTTTTTTTTTTACTGAGAAATTCCGAATTCATATCAGAAATTTTTTTTATTTATATAATTTTACTTATTTTTATGAGAGGCATTTTACGATTACATGAAGTAAATATTCTTCTTTCAAAAGTTCCCGTATGAACTCAGAATTTCTGAATAAAAAAGAAGGCCAAACTGACAATTCTGATTTAAAGTAGAAATTTAATTTAATTAACCTTTTTGAGATCAGCGGCATGAATGCGTAATGCATAGCTGCCAACATCTTACGCTTTTTTGTACCACAAAAATTTTATAGAAAATTTTACCTTTTTAACCCCTTAATTCTCGCTCCCGTCATATTCACGGGCTGCGTCTTTTACACGAATTGTTTGATTCCCACCAGTTTTATAAAATAATGAAATTGGCTATATTTTAGTATCGTTTATCCTGTCATGAAATAAGGTGAATATTTCTTTTTCATAAAAGTGGTGCCAATAAGCAATTTGAATTTTTCAACCGTAATTTAATTCGAGCGTTAAGAGGTTAAATCGCCGTAATCGGCCGATTAAATAAGGCGAAAATTTCTTTTAAATTTTTGTAGTACAAAAAAGCGGAAGATTTGGCAGCTATGCATAATGTATAAAGCCCTGAAAGTCCTTGATCACTCCCACCAGTTATTTTTAACTGTAACCTTTTTATTATTTAGTCAGACAATTTTTGCGACGCAGTTAGGTAAACCTGTGGTAAAAAAATAAAAATTCTCTTAGTCGCTGGTCGTGAAGGGATTAAATGTTTCTTATTTCTATGATATAAGTCATTTGAAATCTATTTAATTTCTTCCAGTAAATAAATTTTTTGGTTTAGATATGTTCATTTAACCCCTTCACGCTCGAATTAAATTGCGGTTAAAAAATTCAAATTGCTTATTGGCACCACTTTTATGAAAAAGAAATATTCACCTTATTTAATGACAGGTAAATCCATACTAAAATATAGCCAATTTCACTATTTTATAAAACTGGTAAGAATCAAACAATCTGAGTAAAAGACGCAGCCCGAGAATATGACGGGAGCGAGAATTAAGGGGTTAAACAGTCTTCCGTTGAAATCGGGAATGTTGGTTTAAAAAAATCTTAACTTAAATTGATAACTTTTCATCTTAAGAGATATTTAAATCATCTAAACCTGTGTATCATACTTAACTGATCTTAAGCAATGTGACTACTCTCATTTAAAGTGCAGAGACACGTGATATAAATTATTCTAATACTTTAAACACTTTGTGTACGATTCCTCAAATTATGGCTCAACTCATCTGTGTTCAGACATAATAAAAAATCAGGTAGAAGCGGCAACACTGTGGAATTCCGCCTCTGGCTGAATTTTTATTTAGGGTTTCCGAACTCTCACCATTAAGTTTAAATAGTTATTATTATTATTGTTTTATAAGGTGATATTCCATTAATAAAATAAAAGAAAATTGCTATTCAAAATTTCCCGGTGTGAACTCCAACATTATTGCGGAGTGAGTATTTAGATGGCAGCGTGTAAACTTGTAAGCCCCTCAAGGTCCTATCACTCTTAAGAATAAATTAAATTCAATGTTCTATTAAACATTTTCTGGTATAAATTTAGAAATTCTGAATAAAACATCAGTTAGATTCGGCAACACTATGCTCTTCATGTAACAGAACAGTTATTTTAGAATTTTCAAACTCTAAAATGTGTAACTAATGCTCACTATTTTACGGCAAAACGTACCGAGTCACAACTAATTAAAGAATTCCGTTTTTGCATTACAACAAGGTTTATGTGCAACCTACGATTCTTTGTTGATCAATAATTAAAACAAAATGAAAAATATCTAGTGCTAAAAATATAAATATATTGATGATACATTTTAGGATTCATCCGAAAAATCAACAGTGTAATTCATTTTCAAAATAAAACACAGTTTTTAATATTAAATTCCACTAACCTAAACAGCAGTGCATTATAATTAGCGATTTCTTAATTGTCAAGTGTTATAATGCATGCTCTAAATAGCTTCCATCCATGATACGGCATAAACGCATTTTCAAAGTTAAATTTTCATATGCGTATCATTTTAGTAGCGTATTATATGCTTGCTTACACATAACAGAAGAGTAACACACAACTCGTTTTTTAACCCCTTGAGGGGCGGTGGGATAAAATATATCCCACCTAATTTAAACAAGATTCTCACCAGAAAATTTTAAGTAAATTTTATATTTTTAACTTTGGAGGAAAATCCTTGAAAAATCGCTTTTCCTCATTTAAAAATAAAATTTTTCGCTCAATATTTCGAGACATTTTTGCTTGCCCCTCAAGGGGTTAAGGTAACTATTAGGTATTGACGAATTTTGCAGAAGTCGGCAGTCACTTTAGGTTTCAATTATGTATTATGTTAAATTTACATATAATTAAATGAATGCTCTTAAATCAAATTTTTATAACATCTCTCAACAACCTGAGTGCTGTTAATAAAATACACGTGCCTTAATAATGTAACAAAACTGTTTATTAAAAAATTCTGAAACATTTTTCTTTTTCTCATTTTAAATATAATGTGGAGGAAAAAGAAAGCATGAGTTTCTCTAAATGTACGTATACTCGATAGATGTTTATACTGATAGGAATTGGGAATAAAGTACATGTATTTTGTACAACTCCTCAGTAATTGGAAAGTTATTTTTGGTTTATTTAAAAAATAATAATTTTTATACGACTAGCCATCTTATAAAAAACATTTCTACATATATAATAAAGAACTTATATGTGTACTTAAAACTAAATGAAATCTTTTTTTAACAGCTGGCGTTTTAAAACAAGGAATTAGAATTGGATTGTTGACATTAAAATTTTATCTCCCGATGTCTTAAATTATTAATTAATTATTTTTAAAATATGGCTAATTTAAAATGCGATAATGGTAATCGTAAACTTATCTAACCAATCAGAAAGTATTTATATAAAATGTTTCAAAATGATGGTTTCTAGACTACTTCTATATCATTCCCCCTTTTTTTGGAAAATAAAATTTATTAAATGAACATACTATTCTATCACTATAATCCTTTTCTTGCCGACGGATATTCCATATTTATAAGAAAATTCAAAGTTAAATTCTGTCTATCTGCAATTAAATGAAATTCATCGTTTAAATGATTCTTGTATAGCTTTCATTCGAAAATTTACTTAAACATATACGCTTCATTTATATGCAAATAAATTTAATGTCTGTGAATCTATTTTCAAAGAAGCACAAGCAATCTCATTTCAGAAGTTTTAAAACATATAGCTTTACCTTAATTTGAAATTCAACCAAAGTTAGATTGCAATGTTATTATTTTAAAACTTAATAAATTCAACTGCATTCATCGTTATAGGCTACATAAATGATATTAGATTATTTATTCAGGAAACGGAAATATGTGAAGTATTTAAAATTTTTTATGTGTATAAATTTCAAATGCAATTTCATTTTCGTATTGTGCTCAATTTCACAATTTCGGGTGATGATTATTCTGACAGAAATCCATTTATTAGTCATTTATTAAATTTTGAAGAATGAGGGAGAAGGTAAAAGAATATGCAAAATATTTATGCCATTTCAAAAGATGAATGCATAAATAACTCACATAAAATTAGTTTTACAAAGACAGATTGAGTAATGTAAGGTATTTGAAAGCTACATGTTCCCAAGAACCACTATTTTGTAAAATGATTTTATCAAAACATTCATTGTAAGTTCAGAGATAAACTATTGATGAATTTTAATTTTATTAATTCAAAGAGTAATAACGGATATCTTAGGGTAATATTAATTTCATTCACGTCAATTTCCGTAAAATGAATTTTTCAAAGTAATTACTACAAAGATACGAACCTCCAACTATTCTTTAGTATAATGTAGTTTAATTTGGACCAGATTAAACACTTTTCGAAATAGAAATTTTATTTGATTTATCTTTGATCGTTTAATTTCATGTTTCTACCTGGAACTTATTGGATTTTACAGCTAAAAAAACCTCTGTGGTTCGAAACGTGTTTAACAAAGTTCAAATTAACCCTTTGAATATGGGTAGTAGTGGAGTTTTGTTATTATATTCGCAGTATTACTAAATCTGGGGGATTTTTTTTTTTTCAGAAATTCCGAATTTTCACCTGAAAAATTAAACAAATGTACTTGTTTTAACACGTTCACGCCAGCGCCAATATTCAGATTATTCGCTGTCAGACGGCGCTCGAATATATATTTTTCTTCATCTGGCGGCGCGGTAAAATCGCTTATTCAGACATTGTATGTAACATCCGCCCCTCTCATATTTATTGAACTCGAAGATAACAGGCAGAGCTAATTGTGAATGTCTGAAAGTTCGTAAGGTTTAAGCAAATTACTTAGAGACAGGATTTATTGACTACATATGTACGGATTTAATATAAAATCTTACAATCTAAAGAAATATGGACAACATGATATAAATGCATTTCTGTAAGGTAGAAGCCACGCCCTTGTAAATGATATTTTTGAATGAAAACGAGAATTATCGTTTCCCGTCTTGAATGTATTAAGTTTATAATAATGAATTGTTTTTACTGCTGAATTTTCGAATATTCAAGTGTGACCCACCTGTAGTGCACATCGTCTATAGCATAGTCGAGTGTGACCCATCTGTAGTACACGTCTTCTATGGAACAGTCCAGTGTGACCCAGCGGTGATGCACGTCGCCTGATGCAACAGTCGAGCGTGACCTACCGGTGATGCATGCCGGCATGAACGTGTTAAATAATAAATTTAACTGTGCCTCGCAACTGTGAAATCCATGAAATAGCCTTGGAATTGTTCCGTTATCCATTTAAGGACCAGTATTCATGCGATTGTGGGCATTTGCCTGAGTTGTCGTTGGATTCTATTCTATGCTCTTTGCTATACATTGTATATAATTTTCTACATTTTCCTTTTTTATGTAGTCCGCATATCGTACTACAGTGCTATTTTTTCACTTCTTTTTCTTGATGTGCTCAACTATTGCTCATATGCAGGGCATGAAGTTGCTCTGGAGCTGGAAACCCATTGGAAACTCTCACATGTTTAGTGTTATAATACGTTATTTAAGGGAAGACATGACTGGAATTCCATGCCCACTCACATTAATTTCACAATAATATTTTATACTCATTTATTATATGTAACTAAAGTGTCTTACTGTTAAAGTGTGCTTATCCAAGTGTTTATATATACTTTAACTCATATGTTTGACAGAACTGTGCAAGACTTTCCAAAAAGTTAGAAGCGTCTAACGTTTTTAGCTCTCCGAAAAATTGTACTTTTCAGCTAAAAGCCCTATTAACTCTTAACCCCTTCGGGACGGGAGCCTTTTAGGAAATTTTTAATCTTTTGCTACCGTTTTTTAAAAACAGAAATTTGTGTCTTCTTGAATCGAGAAAATGCCCTGATTCAGTAAGGCAAATTTTACAGTAAAATTTTACTGGTGAGGAAGAACAAAGATTCTGAGCGCTTCATGCGGCACGTATACGTGCCGCTCGTCCCCTAGGGGTTAAACTACTCGAGTGGTTTCGATAAAAAAAAAATGGTGGTAGTGTATAAATCTAAGATCATATGTGGCAGACAATAAAAAAAAGTTTGATTAGTTTCAGAAAAAAAAATATGAAAACCGGAAAAATTCTGAAAAATTGCCATTGCTCTAAAACAAAATGTTTCAGTCGCAGAAAAAAACCGTCACGTATTCTAAATTTCATCAAGATTGTTCGGGTAGTTTCCAAGGAAAAGGGTCTTAGCTCGCATATTTCCCATAGGATTGCACCCAATCTTGTCTTCCCTTAAAGGTCTTGATGCCATGAGCTGCGTGCAGTAACATCAATATGGACCTAACATTTATTAACGTAACCGAAGTCCAGAAAAAGTTTCACTGCTGATGACATGTGCCTTCCGTGATTGATTATTTAGAGCTTCCTTAAAAGTAGGAGTGTGTCACATTAACATGAGTCTACTGTTTAGATTGAAAGACATTTATTTCCATATAAATGAAAATTTTATGACTTTCTAAAATTTATTTATTCATTTTTTTACTTTGAAATTTTATTTTCAATTCGTTTTGAATTTGGAAGTCTTTGTATAATAATATTTTAAATAGTTTTGGCTATATAATACTTATATTAAAAGCATGCGCATTTGGACGGGCCGAAAAAGAACTTTATTTTCAATTTTCGATGATGGATTGCGCAGAAAAAAGTTTGTTCACACAAAGCATTTGAGATTTTTAGGATATCTCCTTCATCTGTTGAAAATATCTTGAAGTTACGCTAAAATGCTGATTTTGTAACTTTTTTTGCAAAAACTTTCCAGAAGTTAAATTTGGTGTACTTTGGTTGTATTTTCTTGTATAAGCATATTTGGTGAATAATTAAAGTGATCCATAGATTTTGGTGAATAATAAATAAAGCAAATTTGGTGAAGCATACAGCGAAATTGACCTTCTTAAAATAGTGATGCGAGAATATAAAAATAGTCTCCAGTGACAGCCCTGATTTAGCCTGATTTGAATGTAATGTGTGCAATTTTTGAATCTATTATGATAAACAAAATTACACAGCGAGAGGGTTAATGAAAGAACTTCGAATTCACACGGGAAATTCTTAAAGAATAATTTTTGGTTTAATTTATAATGAAATCTCTGTCATTAAACAAAGAGTAAAATATAATAGGTAATTTCTGGTGTGGATCTGAAATTTTGGAATGGAAAAAAAGGCCAAACTGGCAACTCTGGTTCAAGGTGATTGAGTTATTAAGCATGAAATGTCCGATTTGAAAGAGTGTTGCCAAATCTGGCGGGGTTTTTTTTAATAAGATAGTCTGAATTCTCATCAGAAAGTTTTAATAGTTATTTTTGACTTGAAAAGCATCAGACGGACTCGTGATTAAAATAGAAAAGAAATATTCAAAATTTTCTGGTGGCAATTAGGAATTCCTAAATAAAACAACTGCTAGATCTGGCAACACTGCTTTCAAACAGGACATTTCATACTTAACCCTTTGAAGGGCAAGCAATTGCGTTTGTGTAATGCTTAATTCCCACCGGAAATTTAGAAAAAAATTATATCAAAATAAGGAAAAGCAATTTTACAACTTTTCTCCAATAAAGTCGGAAAACTAAAATTTCCTAAAATTTTTCTGGTGCAAATCCTGATTAACACTAGAACGTTCGGAAATTTTACTCAAGTTTCATAAAAATAATTTACACCAGAATTTTTATTTAAAATTATTTGACTGATTTATTTAACGTGAATCTGCGTTTTTAAAATTTAACATATTTTGTGAAAGAATTTCTGGTTCCAATTGACATTTAATCATATGGTCGGAGTCGAATCGACTCTTCCGGGCGTTCTAGTGTTAATTGTAGGTGGGATAAAATATATCCCACCGCCCCTCAAGGGGTTAATGACCTAATACTTTGTAAAAAAAGATGACTCAAATGATTAGATTTCTGTGATATGCTTATACAATTTGATGACAAATTAAAATTCAAATTTAGTTCCTTTTTGAACACAAAATTAATGTTTTGATGAATTCATTTTACTAAAAAGCGGGTCTTGGAAAAATTCAGCTGTCAAATGTTTTTCATTATACAATCTCTCTATATGCAACTAATTTGTAGTTATGCGTTTATCTTTTGAATTATCATAAAATTTTTGGCATATTCTTTTACCTTCTTCTCCCATTTATAAAATCCTGTGGCTGAATAAATGAGGAATAAATTTATTTAGCTCACGCAAAACATTGCTTAAAATTGTCAAATTGAGCATTGCATAAAAATAAGATTAAATTTGCAATTTATAAGCATAAAATAGTTTTAAATATATCACATATCTCGATTCACTGAATAAATAATCTAATGTCAATCCAGGTTTGAATAAATTTAAATTTAAGTTTTAAAATAACAATATTGGGTTGTAATTTCCGCTGAATTTCAAATTAAGTTAAAGCTGAATGTAAACGTTAAATTATAAAACTATCTATGAATTAAGATTTGTTATTTATACTTGGAAATGTGAATGGATTGAACGAAATTTATTTGCATATTAATGAAAATTACATGCTGCCAATAAGTTTTCAAATGATAGCAACAGAGAAATAAATATATTTCACGTATTTCATTTGACTGTAATATGACAAATTTTAACTATGAACTTTTTAATAAAGAATGAATAACAATATGCAGAATGAAGCATTATCAATAATAATATTATTTTAATTTCATTTATTTTCATATTAATGAAACATATTTGTTACACATAACTTTTCAAATGAAATCGATGAAAGAATAAATATATCACGTGTTTCCTTTAACTGTAAATTGCCAAATTTTAACTATGAACTTTTTAATAAAGAATGAATAACAATATGCAGAATGAAGCATTATCAATAATAATATTATTTTAATTTCATTTATTTTCATATTAACGAAACATATTTGTTACACATAATTTTTCAAATGAAATCGATGAAGGAATAAATATATCACGTATTTTCTTTAACTGTAAATTGCCAAATTTTAACTATGAATTTTCTAATAAAGAATAAATTAGAATCTGCAAAAAAGAGGCATTATCAAAAATTAATGTTATTTCAATTAAAAAAATTGTTTTGCAAACAAAAAATTAAAACGCTTACTGTTTTAAATGTAAGAATTTTCAAATGGTATTTAATCGAATCCTTCAGTTATTATTTAGCTATTTTTTTATTCATTTGTCATAATATTTTTAATCAATTAATTATTTTATTAACGCTGAGTAATAAAAAAGATTTGCACAAAAAGAATTTGACATCTATGTATTATGAGTTAATGGTAATGAGTTATGGTCTTTCTATGGCTATACCATGAAATTAGGCCATTCTTAAGGATTGTGCCCATTAAGTCATTTGATCAGCACAGCACGAAGTACAACATATCAAAATTTCGATTAATTCCACTTTCGTCACATAATCATATAGTTTGCTTGTCTTCCTTTCTACAGAATCGTTGTCTGGGTTGTGTATGCGCGGGTGGGCCGAAAACATTTTTTTCTATTTTTTATTATGGTTAGTCCGTAAAACGTGTCATTGATGACGCAAAAATTTTGAGACTGAAATTATGATCCTTGATTTTTGGTGAATTGGTGAAGCCTTGAATTTTTTCTTTATGTAATCATGAAATGCCTATCTTAAATAAATAAAAGAATAGTATAGGAATTTTCTGGTATGAATGAGAAATTTTGAAATTAAAAAAAGGGCCAAATTGGCTCCCTGGTGTTTCTGCCTTAACGCGTCACTTGCGCCCATACATTCCTATACAATAAATGATTACAGTGTCCTGTACTAACCCTTAAATTTTGTATCATGTATTTAGAATCTCCCTGTATATGTTCATGGATGACATTAAGACTCCTGTAAGGGGAGTTCTAGATGGATTCCTTATAGTAGTTCTTGATAAATCAATGCGAACACAATAAGTCATCATTCTGGGGATTAGGGTCTTCATCTCTGAGCTTTTAGCCATTTAACCATAATATTTTTTCTGAAGACGACTGTAGAAACAGCTCGAAATGTGGAATTTATCTTTTAGTTTATTAAAGTTCGTGTTTTGTGTACCATTAACACGTTCAGGCCGGCGCGGTGGGCCACACTCGATTGTCTCAGAATTGTCAAGTCTCCGGCTTTTTGCACACCACTATTATTTTAGAGAAAATGTTGTTCCTTTAAATCGCCCAATTTTTCTAATTAAGTGAAACAACATTTTCAGTATTAAAATACTGGTATCCAAAAAGCCGGAGACTTGGCAGCTCCGAGACAGTCGAGTGTGACCAACCGTGCCCGCGTGAACGTGTTAAGCAAGGTTGTGTGTCTTTATTTATTATATTTTATGGTACAATTGTCCAGTATATGTTATTAAAATATTTTTGTTTCCCTTGGCGATCTGGAGAGTGAACTGTATCATTAGAATGCCAGTTCCAAATATTTCATGAACGGTGTCATTAAAATTAAGGCATTTTTATTTTAGATGTATGTTTTATATATACTTTTTCTGTTAAAATTTTCAGTCGCCTTTAAAATAGTTTTGTCGAACCCTGAAAATAAGTAAAAACATACATTTAACATGGGCTGCTAAAGACTTTTTCATCCGTATCTCAGTTTTAGCTTATTTTACTGTGAATAATAGTACAATAAAACATTCCAAATGACTGATATTTATGTCAGTTCTAAATATTTCATGAACGGTGTCATTAAAATTAAGGCATTTTTATTTTAGATGTATGTTTTATATATACTTAAAAAACTGAAATGAATTCGTCGTTCTGCCGACCCGAATGACATCACATTAGATAATTTATTCAGTGAACAGACATGTGTGAGTTATTTCATCTTTTTTTGTACATATAAATTACAAATTTAATCTCATTTTGGGGCAGTTTTCCATTTCACTATTTAGATATACAATATTTATCATGACATAAATGAATTTAATCGGAATTTGTTAAACCACCGAATTTTCGAAATTGAAAGATAAAGAATAAATAAAATATTTCACTTAATCTCAAAAGATGATTGCACAAATACTCAAAATTAGTCTCATAAAAAGAGATCTAATAATAAAAGATATGGGATATTTGAAATTATTCAAATTAATTATTTTTAAACATGAATTCTTAAAAGCATTTATTTTGATGCATAAAATGAATTATTGATGAATTATAAATTAATGTAAAATTATGTCAAATGATATATAGAAATCTAATCATTTGAGATTTGTGAAAATTGTGGGAAATAAATTCGTCAAAATATTTAATCAGTTACTAATTCTATTTCCCAAATACGATTTTCCAATTATCACTGTCATCATATCTTCCAACAGTTATCCAATTCTTACTACAAAACTTACAATTTCGTCATTTTACAGTTGAATAATGATATACGTGATACAAATTATTCCTCTTCCTTTCGAAAATCTACCGCCAACAAATATTTTTCATTATTTCGGAAATAAATGTCTTTCAATCTATTTTCATTTTAAGCATGTTTTTAAATAAGAAATCTTACTTCGCATGTAGTTTTATAACTTAAAGTTTTCCATTAGCGTTACTTTAATTTGAAATTCAACGAAAAATACATCCATATATTGTCATTTTAAAACTTAAAGAGCTGAAATGCATTCGTCGTTCTGCCGAGACGAATAACATCACATTAGATAATTTATTCAGTGAACAGACATATGTGAGATATTTCATCCTTTTTTGTGCATATAAATTGCAAATTTAATCTAATTTTTGGGCATTTTTCAATTTTACTATTTAGAGATATAATATTTATCATGACATAAATCAATTTAATCGGAATTTGTTAAACCACCCAATTTTCGAAATTGAAAGACAAACAATAAATGAAATATTTCACTTAATCTCAAAAGATGATTGCACAAATACTCAAAATTAGTTTCATAAAAAGAGATCTGATAATAAAGGATATCGTATATTTGAAATTATTCAAACACATTATTTTTAAACATGATTTCTTAAAAGCATTTATTTTGATATCTAAAATGAATTATTGATGAATTATAAATTTATATAAAATAATATCAACTGATATATTAGAAATCTAATCATTTGACATTTGCGAATGCAGATGAATTCATCAAAATAATTAATCAGTTACGAATTGTATTTCCCGAATACAGTTTTCCAATTGTCATTGTCATCATATCTTCCAACAGTTATCCAATTCTTACTACAAAACTTACAGCTAAATTTCGTCATTTTACAGTTAAATAATGATATACGTGATACCAATTATTCCTCTTCCTTTCGAAAATCTACCGCCAGCGTATATTTTTCATTAGTTCGGAAATAAATTTCTTTCAATCTATTTTCATTTTAAACATGTTTTATATAAGAAATCTTACTTCACATGTAGTTTTATAACTTTAAGTTTTCCATTAGTGTTAATTTAATTTGAAATTCAACAAAAATTACATCCATATAGTGTCATTTTAAAACTTAAAAAGTTGAAATGCATTCGTCATTCTACCGAGCTGAACGACATCACATTAGATAATGTATAGATAGTGAACAGACATATGGGAGATATTTCATCTTTTTTGTGCATATAAATTGCAAATTTAATCTCATTTTTGGGTATTTTTCGATTTTACAATTTAGAGAAATAATATATTTATGATGACATAAATCAATTTAATCGGCATGTGTTAAACCACCGAATTTTGGAAAAAGAAAGATAAATAATAAGTAAAATATTTCACTTAATCTCAAAATATGATTGCACAAATACTCAAAATTAGTTTCATAAAAAGAGATATAATAATAAAGGATATCGTATATTTGAAATTATTCAAACTCATTATTTTTAAACATGAATTCTTAAAAGTATTTATTTTGATATCTAAAATGAATTATTGATGAATTATAAATTAATATGTAAAATTATATCAACTGATATATTAGAAATCTAATCATTTAACCCCTTGAAGGGCAAGTAATTGTGTTTCTGTAATATCGAATTCACACCGGAATCTGCAAAAACTTTTATTGCAAAATAATGAAAAGCAATTTTATGCCTTTTTTCGATCAAAGTTAGAAAAGTAAAATTTAGTATAATTTTTCTTGTTCAAATCTTCATTAATCGTAAGTGGGATAAGATATATCCCACCGCCCCTCAAGAGATTAACATTTCTGAAAATTGTGGGAAATGAATTCGTCAAAATAATTAATCAGTTACGAATTCTATTTCCCAAATACAGTTTTCCAATTGTCACTGTCATCATATATTCCAACAGTTATCCGATTCTGATTAGAAACTTACAGTTGAATAATGATATACGCCATACAAATAATTCCTCCACTGCTTCCTTTCGAGAATCTACCGCCAACATATATTTTTCATTAATTCGGAAATAAATATCTTTCAATCTATTTTCATTTTAAGCATATCTTTAAATAAGAAATCTTACTTCACATGCAGTTTTATAACTTAAAATTTTCCATTAGTGTTACTTTAATTTGAAATTCAACAAAAATTACATCCATATATTGTCAATTTAAAACTTGAAAAGCTGAAATGCATTCGTCGTTCTGCCGAGACGAATGACATCACATTAGATAATTTGTTCAGTGAACAGACATATGTGAGATATTTCAACCTTTTTTGTGCATATAAATTACAAATTTAATCTCATTTTTAGGCTTTTTCAATTTCACTATTTAGAGATATAATATTTATGATGACATAAATCAATTTAATCGACATGTGTTAAAGAACCGAATTTTGAAAACTGAAAGATAAAGAATAAGCAAAATATTTCCTTTAATTTCAAAAGATGATTGCAGAAATACTCAAAATTAGTCGTATAAAGAGAGGATAATAAAAGATATAGGATATCTGAAATTATCCGAATTCATTATTTCAAAATATGAATCACGTAAAAGCATTTATTTTGAAACCTAAAATGAATTATTCATGAATTATAAATTAATATAAAATTATTATCTACTGATATAATAGAAGTCTAATGATTTGACATACATGAATATTCTGTGAAAGGAATTCGTCAAAGTATTTAATTATAAACATTTATAAGAGGATTTCGTTTTAATTTTTAATACGTTTTCGTAATGCACAAACGTATTTTTTTTAGCAATGTATTTTAATTTTTACTTCTATTAAAGATTTAGAAGAGTTTATTCAAAGAATTCCAAAAAAGTGCGATCATAAAAACCTTATTTGGCAAATCTATAAATAATTCAACTTCATCATTTTTTATATCTTTCATAGGCATCTTTCACTATAATTTAAAAAAAAAAAATTCTGAAATATTTCTTTAACCACTTTCGGTTTAAAAAAAAAAAATGTTATTTACGCCGAGTTTTTATTAAAAAAATCCATACCAGTACTTCAATGTCTGCCAACATTCCGGGTTTATTTCCAATGTCAAATGAATGCATTTCTAACGAAAAAGTATACTTAATAAATCAAATGATCATATTTTGAACGAAAACTTACACTTAATAAATGAAATGAACGTATTTTGAATGAAAAATTATACTTTATAACCGAAATGAACTTATTTTGAACGAAAAACTATACTTAAATCAAATGAACGTATTTTGAAAGAAAAATTATTCTTAATAACTGAAATGAACGTATTTTGAACGAAAAATTATACTTAAATCAAATGAACATATTTTGAAAGAAAAATTATACATAAAAAATCAAGGGAGCAACCCGCAGAAATAAGACACCTTTTATTAAACAAATTTTCTAATGCAAGAGACGTTTACGTAAGGCTCTCGCCTATTCGGTAAGTTTGTGAATACCGCTTTTTAAATAGAATGATCTTCATTTTATATTTCTATAGAGATCACCACAAAAACTTACCTCAAATGTTATTATATCTTCTGCAAATATTATAAAATCTTAAAAGGAAAATGTTTCTTGGTAAGGGGTATATAATAAAGGGCTAGGGGGATAACTGCAAAAGGCTTTTTATATGATAAAAAACGAATTTTGAAATATTTTTACAAATCGAAATATACTTCTGAAATTAACGGATTAAATGTTAGGTATTGGGCAAAGAAAAGAGGGATATACGAAGTGCTCTGACTAAATAAAATGTTTTTTCTCCAAGTAAAAATATTCTGATTTATGTTATAAAATAAATAAAAAATCGATTGCGAGCACCTCCAACGTTACACATTTAATACTATTTAATATATTTTTAAGTATTTCCCACTTTCTATTCCCAAAATAAAAAAAATTCAAATTAATTAAACCTGGTGATCAAGCACTGTCTTCCCGGGTAACACAACATACTGCACGATGTACAGAACAAAATGTACATAAAAAAACTGGAATAGATTATTTGCAGTTTTAATATATATATACATATATAATAGATTATCAATTAAAAACACCAAAAGCATTTTTATATGGGAAAGTAATCGAGTAAAGTTTTAAAATCTGTTAAATGCTATCATATTAGCCGCCTGCCGAGTTAACCCCTTGAGGGGCGGTTGGATAAAATATATTCCACCTAATTTAAACAAGATTCTCACCAGAAAATTTTAACTAAATTTTATATTTTTAACTTTGGAGGAAAAACATTGAACAATTGCTTTTCCTTATTTAAAAATAAAATTCTTCGATTATTCCGGTGAGAATTCAATATTTAGAGACATTTTTGCTTGCCCCTCAAGGGGTTAATAGCCGAAGCAGTGTTGCCAGTTCGCTACTTTAAAAAAATGCAGATTGCTTGATTGCCACTGCTTTTTAAAAGCAGTAATTCTTAGAATATCATAAGACGAAACGCAATTTTTCACCTTGATTCAAATTAAAATATATAACGTGAACATTAAAAAGGTCCACAATGTCTTACTTAAAAGGTGACTAATATAAGATGCTAAAAAAAGATGTTACATGTTTGAAATATACATTTTATTTAAAACTTGTTAGTACTTTCAAGCCTTCCAGGCTCATCATCAGAGAATATCTTAATAACTAAATTCAAATTTTAAACTATTATTATATTAATTTAATAACTAAATTAAAATTTGTGGTTCACTCATAGCTGCCAACTTTTCCGCTTTTTCACACCACAAAAATTTAATAGAAATTTTTGCCTTATTTAATCGGCAGATTACGGCGATTAAAAGAAGTAAAATTTTCTATAAAATTTTTGTGGTCTGAAAAAGCGTAAGATGTTGGCAGCTATGGTTTAGTATCCGGAAAATAAATCCTCAAAACCTGAGCAAAGTGACGTAATAAAATTTAAAGTACAGAAGTTAAATATTTTCTTCTACCCAAGGAAAGTGACGTATGAGAAACAAAGTAATGTCATAAAATAAATGGAACTGCAATTAATAATAATAATAGATATTTACTCTAATTAAATTCAATCCAAGAAACTGCTACTGCTACTTCTACTTTCAACTCTAGTAATTATTGGCTCTCTCATTTTCAAAACAAAGTGACGTACTTGTATAAATAAACAACGTTTAGTTATTAAGATATTCTCTGATGATGAACCTGGAAGGCTTGAAAGTACTAAGAAGTTTTAAATAAAATGTATATTTTAAACTTGTAACATCTTTTTCATTACATTAGTCGCCTTTTAAGTAAGATTTCGGACTTTTTTAATGTCCAAGTTATATAATTTATGCAATAATTCTTATTTTCCCATTATTTAATCTGTTATTAAATAAGGCGAATATTTCTACTTCAACAGAGTTGTGGAAATCAAGCAATCTTAAGTTAAAAATAAACGGTCAAGTGCGAGTATTACTCGCGCACAGAGGGTTCCGTAGAATTAATATATGAATTTGCAATGGTATTGTTAAAAAAAAACGTTGCTAAAAGGATACTAACACTTTGTAAAAAACTATACAACGTAGGGTTGGGTATAACTGTATATATTAGAAAAGTGCAAATGGATATACCATGAAAGTTCAAAGAGATATGGAACATAAATAATACCAAATATAGCTATTCGTATAACTCTTTTTTTAATATTATCCTAATCTGTTTATGATGAACTTAATTCGGTACTGACAATAAAAACAGTGAATAGTTAAACTTCATTTGGCATTTCATAAAACTGAATTCAGCGTAGTAA
Source organism: Maratus speciosus (assembly GCA_963932465.1). Lineage (NCBI taxonomy): Eukaryota > Metazoa > Arthropoda > Arachnida > Araneae > Salticidae > Maratus > Maratus speciosus. The sequence goes on from OZ010798.1 coordinate 281,833,586, forward strand.
TGACCTTTATTTCTACAACGTACCTAAAACAAAACCTTTGTTCAAAGTTTAAATTTGGCATTGTGCTAAGCGCATACGAAAGCGAGCTTCGAAAGGAGGTCTCAAAATTGCAACGCCCCCTTGGCCAGTGCCGCGTTTTTCCAGATAGGTTTTTAATTAACTTTTAAAGTCACTCGAGGCGTATTGAGAGATACACTCAATGCAAACTATCGCGAATCCCACAGTATTTATGCGATTCATTCTAATTAAACTATTCGAGGGCGGTGCCCCTAAAAAAAGGACACCTAATTTTAATTCCAAAACAGACAAACGGCACCAGCAACATTTAATTAAATTTTCCTTTTATCATGTACGTGAAAATAAGCAAGTTCGCATTTTCTAATAAATTCGTTTATAAATTCTGGTGTCAGTTCATTATTTCATAAGTTTATTAATAGAATATTTACCGCCACTGTCCTTGTGTATGGCCAAACTGGCCGTATCTTTAAGGGTTAATATCTCGAGTAATTACTGATGATTTTTTTAGAAAATCCTTATCAACAATGCTTTTATACTTCTGAAACGATAGGTACATACAGTGATGCTCAACAATTTTTCCGAATGCCCGTAAATCGAAATTTGTGTATAATAGAAAAATGCTAATTTCTCAAAAACTATGTGACCTAGGGTAATCGCTATAATTTTCCGGCAAGGTTTATATTAACGTCTACTACCTCTAATTTTTTCATAATTTTAGTTTCAGTAGATTCGGAATTAGATTGGGGGGGGGGGACATATTTTTGCGCTACATTTTCGACAATATCTTTAAAAATATAATACCTAAAATTAAAAGAAATGTATTTTTGAGTTCAGCCTTACGACAGCTTTCAGAGAATACCCCACATGATATGCAAAGAAAAGATTTATTTTTTCAACTAGCTTAATTAGCCCCTCTACATTTGTACTAAATATATTTATGAATCTTTATTAATCTGAAAATATGTGGGTCAGTGGTCTTTATTACTTCCCCGAATTTGAACTTTCCACGTTTCATAGTTCATGTGTAAAATGGCTGTGACAGACAGACACAGGAGTGATCTTATAATGGTTCCGTTTTTACTTTTTAAGTACGGAACCCTAAAAAGTAGCGAACTGACAACACTGAGCCGAAATAATCGCCAAATATTTCACTTCTTACAGCAGCCATCTGAATGGTTCCGTTTTTACTTTTTAAGTACGGAACCCTAAAAAGTAGCGAACTGACAACACTGAGCCGAAATAATCGCCAAATATTTCACTTCTTACAGCAGCCATCTGATTATTTCAGTATTTAAGCGAGTAGTTAATTTATATATTTTCAAATATGTGCTTTACTTATAATATTTTATTTATTTATTTATTGATGAAATGGAATATTAGACTGAAACAAGCGCTGAACTATTTATATTGTTTCCGTAATCCGCACGTTGTAGAGATAAATTTTTTTTAAGCATTCTTAAAAAATATTTTTAAAACCATAAAAAATTTGTAAATTAACATACAGTTTTCAGCAAATTTCACTTCCAAGTGCATTTTCCCCATACGCGACTGTGTAACAATTGAAATTGTGTGACAAAGCGATATAAGTAAGCGTCCTATCTTAAATAAGAGATGTAACCGCAAGATTAAAGGCGAGGTCACATCGATCAAGGTCGCACGCCATACCTAGCAGATGGAGTTAAACAACAGGAAAATGATAACTGATTTCTTACTTCACACCACTAAAATTGTAAAGTTTTTTTCTACTTGATTAATAGCTGATAGGTCCTGATAAGGCGAAGAAAACTTCGTGGTGTCAAATGCATCTGGACGCCCCTCTTGCTACGCCGTTATTTGATAAACAAAATTCAGTTCCATTTGTGACTAACGATTTAGAAAATATGCGCAGATGGTAGATATCCTGTCACTGATGTCACAGTAAAAGCCCGCGTATGTGGATTATCACCCCGTCCACAAGCTGGCGCAACTGTGTTAATTTATGCCCGATTCCACTATTAAGTTTGTACGCTTACTTATATCGCTTTGATTGTGTGATGTTTAACTTTTAAATGCCTGGTGTTGCTTTTCGGCAACATACCCAATTTAGGCTCTAAAATACTATTAAAATAATATTGAAGCTATAATGCCAATAAAATACATTCTGAAAATATTATTAAATCGATTTTCAACATGTAGATGGCAACACTTGTGCTGTTTAAGAATAAAGATTGATTTATTTTTTCAATTGTTTCTAATTGTTCTTTTTGTTTTGTTTGGGAGCTTGCGAAATACCCTATTTTGGCCTGCAGTGAGCAAGTGAAATTTATTTCTTATTATAGTTCCTAAAATTCTTGGGTATTTAATATTATAAAATTTTATCAAGGGAAATTATTTTTTCAATTAAACACCAGTATTGCCGATTAGTAACAAACTGTTTTTTAGCCGTAAACTATACTTAAAACAAAATATGATTTTTTAAGTATTTTTCCTATGATTTATTTAAAAAATGAAAGCCGAAAAACATTATTAAAATGATTTTTGGAAAATCCGGCATTTAACGGTTAAAAGCTAATAAATTTCTGATAAAAGCAAAATTGATTGTTTACATTGTTTTTCACTATCTACATGACGACAGCGTTACACAAGGATATGTTTTTGTTTTATAATGTAAATACTTTATCATTGTTGCCATGTCTCCTTGTCGAAAATTATTTTATTTTTTTTATCAAGAATCCCATAATTAAAGTTTTTTAAAATACAGATCAATAAAATTCGTGTTATAAAATATTCCCATTTCAAAATTCAACGTCAACACACAACTTTTATTTATACCCAAATAAACTTAACGTTTGTGAATCCATTTTCATTTCAAACATATTTATAAAAAAGAATATTCACGGATAGCTTTATAAATTAAAGATTTCTTACAGCTTTATCTTAATTTAAAATTCGACGAAAATTACATCCCAATGTTGCTTTTTCAAACCTAACATATTTAAATGCATTTTCCGCTGCCCGAACTGAATGACATTTATTCAATGAATTAATTATTTCTTCTATGAATCAAGATGCCTAAAATATTTTTAAAAATGCTTCTGGACATAAATTACAGATTAAATCTCCTTTTTCTGCAATGTTCAATTTCGCAATTTTAAGCAATGTCAGTGACACAGATGTCAATTTATTCGTCAAATACAAATTTAGGATCCTTAATAATTAAGGAATTAAGGATTGATTAAGGAAAAATCACAAAGAGAGCGGTAACTCGTTCAAAAATTAACCTATCCGTATGAAATTCGGATATGTTGTTAACTAAAAGATGCTTATTAAAATTACAAAATGCAAATTAGTGGCGCGGCAATCAGATTGCGTCATCTGTGCGGAGCATAAAAATGCATGCTAGAGAGTACGACTGCTGGTATCGCTGTGATTATGAAATAAGAAAACTGAGATAGCCAATTCATTAGTATGATCTTGAGGTATCATTTGTCCTCGTAACTGCGATATAGAGCTATTGGAAGATTAGATGTCGGCCAAAATCAAACAGAGGTGGCCAGATGGCTAAATATGAGTCCTCCTGTTGCTCATAGGCTTTGGCAACAATTTCAATCTACTGGTTTGTCCAACAGAAGGTTCAGCGAAGGACGAGCAAGAGGTACGACAAGCACTGATGACCGATATTTGTGGTTATGTGTACGAAGGAATAGAACAGCAACCCCTTCTCATCTTAAATCCGTGCTAGCTGCAGCCACTGGAAGGTTGGTATCAACGTCTACTGTGCGTAGAAAGCTTCATGAAGGTGATCTACACGCGATGCGACCAGATATTTGTATGCCTCTCACCTCCGAAGGGATGTTTAAGGTGGGCAGGTCAACATGTCCACTGAACGGCTGATCAATGGAGGCGTGTTCTCGTCACAAATGAGTTTTAGTTTAGCCTCAAAAGCAATAGCAGGCATTTTTTTATTTGGAGAGAACAGGAAACACGCTATCATCCATCAAACATTCGTAAAAGATATTGGTATGAAGGAGTCAGTGATTGTGTTTAGGATGGTATCTCTTTGGGCGGGCGTACAGACCTCCATGTCTTTCTACGTGGAACTGTGAATGATCACGTCTATAGAGATGATATTCTTGATGTTTATGTGAACCCTTATGCCGGTGCAATAGGTAATGATTTCCTGTTACAGGACGATAATGCTAGACCGCACAAGCTTCGCATCGTAGAAGATTATCTTCAGCATTAAACAATTCAGCGCATGGAATGGCTAGCGCGATCATTGGACTTGAATCCCATCAAGCATCATTGGGATGCTTTAGGAAAATGTGTCTCTGCTCTCAATCCCCCTCCTCATACCCTTGCCACCCTTACAACTGCTTTAAAAGAGCAATGGCTCACACTTCCCAGCGAACTTATCGATCGCATAATTGACAGTATAACACTTCGCTGTATGTGCTGTATTGCTTCGAGGGGTCATCATACTCCATATTAAAGATACTTTTCCTATACCAAACTGAGACATTCATTTTGCTTATTTTATAATTGTATTAATTTCTGAAATACCACAATCGCCTGGTAATTTCTTTTAATGTTATTTTATACCTTACTATGTGTTGTAAATTGTGTCTCAGTTTTATTAAAATCTACTTGTAACATTTTGAGCAATCGCTACTTTTGTTGTTTTCCTTAATTTTTGGAAACCAGTGTATTAAACCACCTAATTTTAAAAATGGAAGAAGATGGAAGAATAATATGCAAAATAGTTTATGCCATTTTAAAAAGATGAATGCATAAATAACTCAATTAAAATTAGTCATATACTCATAGAAGGAAAGAAAGTCGCTAAAAGGAAAGATTTTTGATACATTCCCGTGATCGATTATTATTAAACCTCCTAATTTTAAAAATGGAAGAAGATGGAAGAATAATATGCAAAATAGTTTATGCCATTTTAAAAAGATGAATGCATAAATAACTCAATTAAAATTAGTCATATACCCGTAGAAGGAAAGAAAGTCGCGAAAAGGAAAGATTTTTGATACATTCCCGTGATCGATTATTATTAAACCACGTAATTTTAAAAATGGAAGAAGATGGAAGAATAATATGCAAAATAGTTTATGCCATTTTAAAAAAATGAATGCATAAATAACTCAATCAAAATTAGTCATATACCCGTGGAAGGAAAGAAAGTCGCGAAAAGGAAAGATTTTTGATACATTCCCGAGATCGATTATTATTAAACCACCTAATTTTAAAAATGGAAGAAGTTGGAATAATAATATGCAAAATAGTAGTCAGTAGACACTACAATATTTGTCTCCTCCTCTTTATCTATAGCTTTGTTCTTAAATCGTATTTTGTTAACATTCGACTATACACAAGTATGTTTCGGCAAATACAGAAGCTGTTTATTTTTTATTTATAGTGAAATATTTTCAAATTGGAATTTGATATTTGAATGTTCAATTGTAGAATATTAAAGACGTGAGTTATTACTTTGCTAAATAAGCGTAAACCAACAGAGTGAAAAATGTCAAAGCCGGGAATCGAACACGGGCCCCTGGAATTGCACTCCAGTGCTCTACCATTTAAACCAGTGTGGCATCGCTCACTCACATAAATCGGTAATACTGCTACCGCAGATATTAGGTGGAAAACTCTTCATGAGCACACAATCTCTCTGATTTCCACCCTGTTGGTTTACGCTTAGTTAGCAAAGTAAAAATTCACGTCTTTAATATTCAATAATTTCAATCATAATTTCACTGATGAAAAGTAGTTGAAAAATTAATTTAAAAAATTGTGTCCAATTGTATTTTGTTAGTCATTCGACCGCATACACCATTACGATTAGATAAGTATAAAAGCTATTTATTTTCGAATTAATAGTGTAGTAATTTTGAAATTGCAGTTCCAAATCGGAATATTTAACCGTAGTTTATTAGCCATTCGGCCACACATCTTCCCACTTACTTGTTTTTTCTTACCAATAAAATTCAATAGAAAATTTTGCCTGTCTCAATTGAAGTTATTAGATCGTAAATAACTAAACATTTGCTATTAAATTTTAGTGGTAAAGAAAGTATAAAAGTTCACAGCTGTGTGACCACCAACCCAAGTACGTTTCGATAAGTGCAGAAGCTTTGAGACCACGAACCCAACTAGGTTTCTATAAGTGTAGAAGCTATCTGTCTGTAAAATCAGGTAGTAGTATTGTATTTTCAAATTGCAATTTTAAGTTCGATTGTTCCAATGCATTTTGTTAGCCATTCGACACAAAATAAGAGCAGATGATAAGCATTGAGCTCTTAAGCATTGCATAATATCACGTACTCAACTATCGATATTCATATTTGCAGAAAAAAAAAATATTTTTCATGTACGAGACGACAAACCTTTATGTGCGTTTTTTTCAACAACTATCGAGTCGAAAAGATATAAATTATTGGAACATGTTTCCATACTCTCTGACTGCAAATTGTTTTCTCTTGTAGATAAAGACTTTTCACGGGTCCTAGCGCAGAAACCTGTAGCTATGAAATCTGCAGTCATATACATTAGTTCTGTTGGCAACATCCCTTTTTCTCAAATAATATGTAGAGTACAACGATGAATGAGGTATCATTACATTGGATTTTTCGTTCATATCTAACATCGTATACTAAATTTAACTATTGGTTCGTTCGGAAAATCGTGTCCGTTTGGGAAAATTAATTCGTACCGGAAAATTCTGCCTGGTAATTATTAGACATTGGATATTGGAATCAATGTCTAATAATTAAATGATAGAATGTTCCGGTACAAATTGATTTTCCCAAATGGACACGACTTTTCCGAGCGACCTAATAATATGTAGCGAACAACAATGGATGAGGTATTATTGCATACAGGGATAAGATTTTCGCTTTTTTGCATAACCATACTTTCTTAGAGAAAATGCGTCATCTGAAATCGCAAAAATGTTCCGATTAAATAAAATAACATTTTCTGTAACAAAATACTTGTGTGCTAAAAAGCGGAAATCTCATCCTTGTGTATAGGACTTTTTTCCAACATTTGACATTGTATACTGAATTTTCGTTATAATTTTCTATTAATCCCTTGAAGGCAAGCAATTACGTTGGTGAAATGCTGAATTCTCACCGGAATCTTTGAAAAAATCTATTTCAAAATAAGTAAAAGCAATTTTACGGCCTTTTTTCTATCAAAGTTAGAAAAGTAAAATTTAATAAAATTTTTCTGGTGTAAAACTTCATTAATCGTAAGTGGTATATAATATATAATGGTGCCCTTCAAGGGGTTAAGTATCATTATATCTCTCACCCGCAAGAAAAGTGACACATCTCGATAAAAGTAAATTTTACAGGAAATGCAAAAGGAAATTTGCAAGATTTTATTGTAACATGGAATTATAGCACTTACCTTCGCATTCAGGAATAAAGGCGTGCATAAAATAATAAAACAGTTAAGAATGAAGACGTAGGATGATGTTTGGAGGGTTGGGTAATTTTACCTCCCCACATAATTCACCCCTCTTCTGTGGTCACAAATGGACATATAGCGAAATAAAGTGATTTTTCGTATAACTACACATCAAACTGTTTGTGTAGTTTGATAAGTGTAAAAAATGCAAAAATCTCTGATTTTTGCGAGATGTGTCACTTTTCTCGCGCGTGAGCGATATATTTTATTCCTGATCTTAACACCACTTTTCCAGCGGTCGCATTCTATAGGGAAACTTTTATTCTTCCTACCACTAGTTTGAAAATAATATCTTCATCGCACCTTTCTTTAGAATATATTAAATAAAATGATCATGAAGTAACTCGTTAAGTATTCTGGTAGGAACAGTCAAACTTTCCCTATATAATGCGACCCCTGCTTTTCTGTACGCATACAAAATGCACAACGATGAATGGGGTATTATACGAAACATTTTTGAACAGGCTTTTGACACAGTACGAGTACACTCACATTTCATTAAAAGAAGTTGTTTTATTTAAAAAATTGCTGTTAATTACAACTTAATGGACATTGCATCGGAAAATAAACGAAAAGATTGCAGCGTGAAAATCTAGGCTGTGTTTACTAGTTTTAGCTACGTTTCATTACAAAAAGTAAAAAGCTACCTATTGCAGTCGTCCGGAGGACAGCACTTTCGAAAATTCTTGGTATATTTTCACTGATCATGACCCTAAAACCACCCTCGTTCAAATGTGACTTATATATATATATATATATATATATATATATATACACACATACACACACACACACACACACATATATATATAATTTCTGTCATGCGATAACTCTCGTATTTATAAACCGATTTGGATGAGATTTAGCGTGTGTATAGTAAATGCAAATATCTTGACCGAGTTCGTTAGCCAACTTCATCCGCCATCTTCTTTCAAAATGGTGGCCCTTTAAATATTTAAAACTAAAAAAAGACACACAAAATTTAGAAATCCAAATTTATTTTATGTTTAAGTGTTAAGCCTTGATACAAAGATTCCGGAGTAATTTTTGTTTCGTCTCTAACTTAAAAAGTGGTTGAAATATAGCAGTTTGAAATTCTAGGGTGGTTGACATTTTGAAACAAAACAAAAATTAAAGAAAATCAGGTATTAATTTATGAGTGTTAGTGAAGTTTAGTTTCAAATTCTCGCCAAGCTTGGCGACACCTGGCGAAATATCGCCAAATTTGGCGACCAAATGTAAGCAACCATAAATGATGCCAACTTGGCTATTGCTTACTAATTTGGCGAAATTCTCATTCAAATTTAGTATTGACGAATATTCTTTTATCGGGTTCATCGCTTTTTAGCTTCCTAAAATGTGAGTAAAATTTGCAAAATTTTAAAACCAAGAACTAAGGAATTTTTATTGAATCATCTAATCGAATTCTACTAATTTTAGCTCCGTGTGTTTGAGTAAAATAAGCTATATAAAAAAAAAGAAAAAAAAAACAAGGAATATGAAAGCTACCTTTTCCTCCCGACACACGCCGAAAGGACTTTTTACTTTATTCTACCTCGAAAATCGAAATATTTTAGCTATTTTTATCTATTATTATCTTTGAAAATATATCATTTTAAACACATCACGTGAAAATTTAGTGCTTCTTACACACAAATTAATTGAAAAATGTTACAAAAGATAGTCCTGTTTAAGTTTTTTAATCGTTTGCTGAATATTAATTTCAAAATGTTGTTTTAAATTATCTATACTCTCGATAGATGGTTAAAAAGAGAAACTTTAATTTAGGATATTTTTGCTTCGTCGCGTACTAATGAGAAATTGCCTAAGGTGAATTAAGGAGAATTATAAATAATTTATGTATCACCACTTTAAATATTCATTTTACGGCTTTTCTTGCTGAAATAATGATTTTCAATCACATCAACTACGCATAAAAAATATTTATTTATGCATGAACATTACATGTATGAAAGAGATATTAATAATAGCATAGAAAGGGGTTTCAAAACTTTCAAAGGAAAAAAAGAAGAATTAATTAATTATGAATATGCGTTGGACATAATATTTTTATAAGATACATTTTAAAAAATTAAAACAGGATTGAAATTGAATACGATACATATATAATTGAAGTTTAACCCCTTAAGGATTGCTTAATATTTGGAAAAAACATCCAAAAAGTGCCTATTTTTTATTACATAAATTGAATAATTATAAGGTTTCTAAATAAAATATGCAATTGTTTTTGTTTTTTTTTTAAGTGGAAAAAAAAAGTTGTTATAGAACAAATTCACATTAGTAGAAAAGCCATCATGCGAGACTTCTGTGTCTTAATGTTTATTTTACACCATACTAATTAATGCGAATAAGACCTTTATTTTTCACGTCTTACTTCTTTATTTATCATCATCACACACATTTTTACTAATATCATTTTGAAATAATACATATATATTATATATATATATACAGTAGCGCTCAAAAGTATTTTGACAACCTTATATTTTCTCTTATTTTATTTAATATAAAAATGTAGAAGAAAATATATGCACTATAATTTAGAACACTATGACTGCAGTTATTCAAATGTATCAAGTATCAACTTCTTTATTTACATTCGGCGCCACCGAAGAAATATGACTCCTCCTTAGCTCAAAAGTATTTTGACAATTACTTTGCATTTAATTGTTGAAGGTGTCACTGGCGCTATAGCTTCGATTAGTGTTTATATTGTCTTATTGTGATTATTTTTAAATGCCGAAATGTAAGAAATATTGACGTGATTCTAGAAAAGCCGCTGTAAATGCACTTAAGAAAGGTAGACTGCAAGCAGAATTAGCTCGTTCTTTTAAAGTGTCTCGGCAAATTGTTATTACATGGAATACAGTTTTTAATAAACAGATATACATCGAAAATAAGCCTCGAAGTGGCCATCCGAAAAAAACAACTTGCAATGTTGACTGTATTATAAAAATGGTACCTACAAGTGGTTGTCGTAAGTCCGCTGTAATAATAAAAAACGAATTAAAAGAAAATTACGGAATAGACATACGCGTTTCATCAGCCAAACGACGCCTAAACCTCTATGGTTTACATGGCAGAAGACCAGCAAAAACACGTTTGTTATCTACTAAGAATAGGAAGGCTAAAGTTGCATTTGTAAAACGGCATAACCCTTTCAGGGGCAAAGCAATTCCATTACTATATGTTGAAATTAATAAGTGACACCAGAATTTTAATTAAAAAAAAATTCCGTTTATTATGTGTGTGAAATATAGCATTTTATTATTTGCAAATAAATTTGTTTTCAAATTCCGGTGTGTATCATTAATTTCAACACTTTAGCAATGGAATTGTTTTGCCCCTGAAAGGGTTATGCCGTTTTACAAATGCAACTCTAGCTTTCCTATTCTTAGTAGATAACAAACGTGTTTTTGCTGGTCTTCTGCCATGTGAACCATAGAGGTTTAGGCTTCGTTTGACTGATGAAACGTGTATGTTTATGCCGTAATTTTCTTTTAATTCGTTTTTTATTATTACAGCGGACTAACGAAAACCACTTGTAGATATCATTTTTATAATACAGTCAACATTGCAAGTTGTTTTTTCGGATGGCCACTTCGAGGCTTATTTTCGATGTATACCTGTTTATTAAAAACTTTATTCCATGTAATAATAAGTTGCCGAGACGCGTTAAAAGAACGAGATAATTCTGCTTGCAGTCTACCTTTCTTAAGTGCATTTACAGCGGCTTTTCTAGAATCACGTCAATATTTTTACACTTCGGCATTTAAAAATAATCACAATAAATCAATACAAACACTAATCGAAGATATAGCGCCACTGACACCTTCAACAATTAAATGCAAACTAATTGTCAAAACACTTTTGAGGTAAGGAGGAGTCATATTTCTTCGGTGGCGCCGAATGTAAACAAAGAAGTTTAAACTTGATACATTTGAATAACTGCAGTCATAGTGTTCTAAATTATAGGGGATATATTTTCTTTTACATTTTTATATTAAATAAAATAAGAGAGAATATAAGGTTGTCAAAATACTTTTGAGCGCTACTGTATATAATAAATATACAGGATGCAAAGGAAAGTCCCTTTAACCTGCAAATACTTGCGAAAGGAGAGAGCTACAGCTGTGCAAGCGAGGTAATGGTATAGTAAAGCGACTACGCCGATTTAATGCAGACAGTAGCACCCCTAGTGGCGAAATTTGGAAGATAGCCATTGCAAATCGAAAACGAAAAGAGATAGAACAAAATTTCCAATTAGGAAGTTTTAGAGAATCAATTAATTAGTACGAAACGATATTTGATTTACATGGATAAGATAAATCTTTGCCTGTATATCCAAAAATGCCCGAAATCGATGCATTCCATTTGGTGTAAAAGTTTGAATGGAATACGCACCAGAAGTATGAAGAAATACTTACAATTTATTGTATAAATACGCATTTATCTCAATAAATTTTGATAACATCACACAAAAAACAAAAAAGACAAACTTCTCATAGTGATAAAAAGTAAATATTAAGTATGTTCGAAGAGTTTGCCACTGCTCACGATACACGTTTGTATTCGTGAGAGTAAATCCGCATGCACATTTCTCAGAATGGAACATCTATTACGATTCTCTTGAATACGAGGACATAAATTTAACTCTTTTGAGGGCGGTGGCTAGACGGTCTAGCCATCTAATTTTAATTGTAAAACTGACAAATGACACCAAGAATATTTTAATAAAATTTTGCTTTTGTAATGAAAGTGCAAATTAGCGGGGTTTTATTTTCTAAGAAATTTGTTTGAATATTCTGGTGTCTGTCAATTATTTCATCATTTTACGAACAGAATTCTCCTGCCCCTGAAAGTATTAAACTAAAATTGTAAATGCATTGGAAATTAAATTACTACAGACATTGCAGTACAGTACAACCTCACGGGTTGCAATTGCGGACTGCTACATTTCCAAAATGTGAATATGCAAAGTAGAGTCGTCGCTCATCGATTTCGGATATTTTTGGGTATACAGGTGACGATTTATCTTATCCGTGGAACCAAATGTCGTTTCGTACTAATTAATTGATGCTCTAAAACTTTCTAATTGGAAATTTTGCTCTATCTCTTTTTGTTTTTGATTTGCGATGGCTATCTTCCAAATTTCACCACTAGGGGGCGCTGCTGTCGTTTGCATTATGTCAGGCGTAGTCGCTTTATTATACCGTTACCTCACTGGCACAGCTGTAGCTCTCTCCTTTCGCGAGTATTTTCAGGTTAAAAGGACTTTCTTTTGTATATATTTGCAATATATATATATTGAGTGCGATATATTTCGAAACAGGCAATACAAAGTCCGTCACAATCAGCGCCAAAAGTCAAACCCAAACAGCTCTATTCAAAGACTTCAGATGGAAATGCCAGATAAATTCTTCTGGTTTCAGCAGTTTTTTTTTCAGCAATTAAATCTCCAGCCCGAAAATATGACGGACACGAGAAATAACGAACGACACCTCAGCCCGTGATATTGACGTGAGCGAGGATTAAGTGATTAACCGTCTCGCTGCGCAACTCGAGAGTTTCTCGGGCAACGTAAAAGTAGCAAAATTTGCGCAACCCGAGATTTCATCGGGGATGCATTTTTCCGTCTAATTAACCCTCCTTGATCATTCCCACCAATTTTTTTTTATCGTAAATTTTGCCTTATCTAATCGGAGCATTTTCCCGATTAAATAAGCAGAAAATTTTTGTTTTGAAAAACCGGTGGCAAAAGAATAAAAATTCTTAAAAGCTCGTCGCGAAGGAGTTAAATACGCAATTTTTGAAGCGATTTTGGTAAAACAATTACGCAGCGAGAGGGTTAAGGCGTGAATTGTCTAATGACTTAACCATACCTGTCAATCGCCGGTATTTTTTCAACAGAAAAAGAAAACTTATTCTGTACCAGAAATTTTGGCTACTTAAATTTGTCTTGTTTCTATGTGGTAATCAATCGAAATCTACTTAATTTCGCTCATTAAACAAATTTATGGTTCGAAGTATGTTTTTTAATTTAAAAAATCCGGAAGTTTGCATGAAATTGTAATTCTGTATATACAGTTTTCTACTAGAGCAGTATCCTATGTGTGAATGGAGCCCTTTATTCGCGCATCGCTCAAGTTGCTCACAACTTGTAACAATAATCTTCGTAACAATTTTTGACGCGGCAGTTTAGGATTAAATTATTTATAAGTGGTAAATTACTTCTAAGAGTTTTTTTTATGATTTTAATTTATTAAAAAGAATTTAATGATTCATTCAAATCTAAAAATAACTCAATGCGACTATTACTAGTTTATAGTAATCTCTTTATGCTATGCGCTTTTAAATTAAATCCCGTTTGTAATTAAATACTTCGAAGGATAATGAATGCTTAAGTTATAATTTACCCTAAAATAGGCCGCTTATCATAATTTATACTCTATATTAATAAAAGAAAGATCCGCTCTGTGTGTATGTGTGACTGTGTGTGTCTGCGATGGCCAGCGACATCTACCGCACGTAGGAGACTGAAAATATTTCTGAGAGTAGCTCAAAGTGTCTCTCCTGATGTACCTGAGACTCAAAATTTTAAAATTCTAATAATTAGTTGATCTATTAATTAAAAATCGCAACGCACTCTCATTAAAAACTTATATCGGTCCTTGATAGCGAGGAAAAAAGCTTTCGCTCACGCGCAGTAGTCTACTTTACGCATCCGTACAAAATGAAGATCGAAAAGTAGAATTTCGGGACATTTTGTCCTTATTTATTAACTTACATCGGCCAAACAGCTTAGTAAAGTTAAAAACGGAAGGCATGTTCTGAAAGATCTTAAGCCTCAAATGCCGAAATCAATTAAAATATATATCGCAGTTAATCATTTGAAAAATTATTTTTAAAAAGGGTCTTTTTCCAAAAAATGTTTTTCTCCCTTATTGCAACGTCCCCCCAAGGCGCAATTTTAGAGGTACTGACAAAAGAAAAACGTGCACTTAAGGCTGAAACCTTCTTCTAATGGATGGGGAATTGGTTTAAAAAAATATATGAATTTTAACTTTCTCAAATTTGCCAGGTGACTTCGCGCCTCAAGGAGGCGATATTTTTTCTATGCAAAAAGTAACTAAACGTGAGTATTTTAACACTTTGTTTACTGACGGTACTTATAGTGCCAGTACAATAACTTGTTATAAAATTAATTTAATACATCAATTAGTAGTAATACAGTTTAGAATGAGTTATAGGTGCATTACTTTATTTGGTTCCAAAAGCATTCATTATTAGTTACACAAAATAAAAATATTTTTTAAAGGAATTTTTTTTTTTTTTTTTTTTTTTTTTTTTTTTTTTTTTTTTTTTTGCCTTTCCACCTTTTCAACTTTCTTGGCGTTGGGGTGGTGACTGGATTTCTCAATTCGGAAATATTTCTATATTTGTATTGTAAGAATAGAAATATTGTATTAGAATTTCAATAGAATTGTATTACATTTGTAAATTTCATAATTCTACAAAATATTAAGAAAAAGATTTAAAATAAAAGATTTGAGTGGGGGTTCTAAATATTGCACAAAATTCCTATAAATTCAAATTTAATTAATCCTTCTGAATCCTTCAATCCATCTAAAATCCTTCGAAAATTTATCACCCCCTTCTGGACGAGCGTCTTTTACAGATTTTTTAATTTTTTTCCACCGGTTTTTCGAAACAGAAATTTTTGCCTAATTGAATCGGGAAAATGCTGGGATTAAATAAGGCAAAATTTATACTAAACATTTACTGGTGAGAATAATCACTTATTCTGAGCACCTTACGCGGCACGTATACCAATCTCTCGTCCCCAAGGAGTTAAATGATTATGTAAATCTTCTAATGTAGTTTAAAAAATTCACGAAAAATGATTTAGAGGGTGAAATTTTCATGAATTCATAATTCAGTACATAAAGGGTTAACACAATATTTTCAGAGCATCTCAATAAACCAAATTTACATCACCTACAAAAATTCCGAAACGTTGGGACCGGTAAAAATATTTTTTACAAAATAAAATGTGTGAAAATTTCGACGAAATCCGTAAAAACCTGAGCGTTTTGTTGCGGTTTTGCTCACTTTCAGCACGCAAAAACTCAAAAAATCAAATTACGCAGAAAGAAAAATACCAAATAACATATACTTTCAATTCAATATGTTTTCATTTAAAAATATAAATTCAATTAAAATGGAGTTGATGGGACAAGGGAATCTTCAATTAACTTTTATTTTATTTTATTAAATAGCCCCTTAAATGCTATTCAAGAGTATATCAATTATGGTATATATTTATCACACAAGAAATTAAAAGCATTTTTTTTTTTTTTTTTGGTGAAAAATAAAATTCCTGAATATTTTAAGCGTTATGAAGAACTTTCAAATTGTCCGAACCTCTCTCCATATCAATTAAAATCCCCAATATTTTTTATGCCAAATTGGTTTACATATACAAATAAAACTGTGCATATATTTTTTAAACGAAGTATAATTTGAAAAATTAAAGGTAGTTAGTTAACTGCAGAAATATAATCTGAAAATTTCATAAAATTTGGAAAATATTTTTTTTCTTACCTTTATATTCAAATTTATAAAATTCGATGCACAGTTTTATTTGTATATATAAGACAAAATGGCATAACAAATATTGGAGATTTTAATTGATATGGAGTGAGGTTGGGATATTTTGAAAGTTCTTGATAACGCTTAAAATATTCAGGAAAATTATTTATTTTTCTACATTTTTTTTTTTTTTTAATTTCTTGTGTGATAGATATATCATATGCATAATTCATATGCTGTGCCCTTGAATAGTATATAAGGTGCAGTTTTAAAAAAAAGTAAAAAAAAATATTTTGAAAGTCTCTTGTCCTCTTAGGGGGACAAGGGACAAGAAACCTTTAAAACCTTAAAAATCATTTTTTCTTTTTTTTTGTTGTAAATTTCACTTTAAATATTATTCAAGGGTACATTATGGTAAGGATTTATCACAAAAAAAAATGAAAAAAAAGATTTATTTTTGAGAAAAAAGTGGAATTTTACGCGTATTTTTATCCCAATATTTTTTATAAAAGTCTGGTTTATATATATAAATAAAACTGTACATCGAATTTTATATATTTGAATATAAAAGTTTAAAAAAAAAATCAAATTTTTTTTTTTAATTTTTCGAAAAAATTTCAAAATTTTTCAAAAAAAATTTTTTTTTAATTTTTATATTAAAATAATATAAAATTCGATGCACAGTTTTATTTATATATATAAACCAAACTTTTATAAAAAATATTGGGGATTTTCATTGATATGGAACGCGCAAGCCACATTTCGAAGATTTCTAAGACAACGCATAAAATTCCATTTTTTTCTTAAAAAAAATTTATTTTTTATTTGTTCGTGATAAATAGATGTCATAATGCATATAATGAACCCTTGAGTAATATTCAAAGTAAAATTTACAAAAAAAAAAAAAAAAAAAAAAAAAAAAAAAATTAAAAAATTGAAAAATTTTGAAAAATTTTGAAATTTTTTAAAAATTTCGAAAAATTTAAAAACTTTTTTTTAAACCTTTATATTTAAATATATAAAATTCGATGCACATTTTTTTTTTACATATATGAACCAAACTTTTATAAAAAAATATTGGGGATTTTCATTGATATGGAACGCGAAGGGGGCATTTCGAAGATTTCTAAGACAACGCGTAAAATTCCATTTTTTTCTCAAAAAAAAAAAAATTTTTTTTTCATTTTTTTTGTGATAAATGCTTGCCATAATGCTTATAATGTACCCTTAAATAATATATAAATTGAAATTTACAAAAAATAAAAAAATGATTTTTAAGGTTTTAAAGGTCCCTTGTCCCCTTAAAGATATAAAATCATTCAAATTTGATGTTCATTTAAGGGTCATTCATGACGGTGCCGAGCAACGCCGTTCGGAACAGCTAGTCAATAATAAAAGGAAGATTAAAGAAAAAACTATGCTGTTTATTGAGTATCTTTAACAAGTACTATATATCTAACATAGACAAAGTCAAACAGCTTATTATTTTCCCTCAGTTATTTATAGAATGATACTAAAAATTCTTGCGAAAATGAAAAGAAAAAGTTAGGTACAGACGTGGAAAAAAAAAAGTAAACACCCCTACTAACTCCTCAACAAATTATCGTAGAAGAAAGTTACTGGTACCGAGCGATTTGAAATATAGAATACTTTTAAAAATGATGTATATAAAATTAGCTTAGGGGGGGGGGGGGGGCAGCTAAATATTAAAACGAAAACAAACTTCATTTTTTTTTAAAAATAGCAATACTCAATTTTAACAAGATATTTCAAATCTTCGGTTCAAATTATGCCTAGACACCAAATTTCAAATATCTCCTGGAATTATACTGATAATATGCTAATTTTTTGTGTAGCAATAATATGAAAACATCCAAACATAAATACGTTGAATTTGCAATTTTTATAATTTTATGATGTGAATTATGAATAATGAAATTAATATTCGAAAAAAATATGAATTGCAACCTACCATTTTTTTGGTGAGTTTAGATTTATTAAGTACTGCTCTATGGAAATCGAAAATTGCACATTTTCCTTCCAATTAGTTTTCAAATTATGCTCTAAAAATTGCAAAATGATGGTTTAAGGGGCCGTCTATGATAGAAGTGACTAGATATTTTGAAATTTCTTATGCTGTCCTGTAATCTAGTGCTCTTCATTGACTGCTTGAGGGGCGCTTAAGATGCCTTGATTAAGAAGGGGGTTCTCTCGGTCAACAATGGAGTACTGAACTTCAATTTGGATACAGCCTTTAAAATTCGCTAGTTTTAAAATAATTAATTTCTCGGAAACTTGTCATACGAATGGCATAAAAATTTGATTTTAGGCTAGTTGAAGGATGTAGATTTCCTTTAGGCTGTCAGAATTGTGTACTGCTATTGAAAAAAACAAAGTTATGGTTCGTTTTAATATGTTTATGGCCCCCTATGTAAATTTTATATACATCCTTTAAAAGTAGACTTTGTTACCAATAGTGTGGTTCCAGTAACTTTCTTCTATGATAATTTTTTGCTGGGTTAGTAAGGGGTGTTTACTTTTTATTTTCCACGACTGTACATACAAAAAAAAAAAAAAAAAAAAAAAAAAAACCCTCAAGAACACGGGTAGAACGATTTTGAATTAACCCTTAAATGCCGGGTGTTGCTTTTCGGCAACATACCCAATTTAGGCTCTAAAATACTATTAGAATAATGTTCAAACTATAATGCCTAATGTTGCCAATAAAATACATTCTGAAAATATTATCAAATCGATTTTCAACATGTAGATGGCAACACTTGTGCTGTTTAAGAATAAAGATAGATTTATCTTTTTAATTGTTGCTACTTGTTCTTTTTGTTTTGTTTGGAAGCTCGCGAAATACGCTATTTTGTTCTGCAGTGAGCAAGTAAAATTTATTTCTTATTATAGTTCTTAAAATTCTATTGTGCTTAATACTATAGAATTTTATCAAAAAAAATAATTTTTTCAATTAAAAACCAGTATTGCCGATTAATAACAAACTTGTTTTTAGCCGTAAACCATACTTAAAACAAAATATGACTTTTTAAGTATTTCTCCCATGATTTATATAAAAAATGAAAGCCGAAAAAAATTATTAAAATGATTTTTGAAAAATCAGGCATTTAAGGGTTAATTGTTATTCAATCACAAGATGCTATTTGTGCACAAAAATTCTGTTACGGGGGTCGTACAAGCTGTCGAATACGTTAAAATGTATGGAACGTATGTACCAGCATTGTTTGAACACGAATTGGGTTATCTAGATACAATGAAATATATTACAGATCTATTATTTTTACCTTATGCTCAATCTGATAAGGATGGTATTCTAGGATGGTAATGGTAATGCTAATGTTGCTAGGTGAGCCGCGTAAATCAGGGTTCCAGATTGCTACGCCACTAATTTCTTACAGTTTATTTCGCCAATCTTTAACCCTTTATCTACTGACGGTACTTATAAGTACCATTAAAATAACTTGTTATAAAATTCATTTAATACATTGATTAGTTGTAATACAGTTTAGAATGAGTTATAGATACCTTACTTTATCTTGTTCCAAAGCATTATTGGTTACACAAAACAAAAATATTTTTAAAAGGATGATTTCTTTTGCCTTTTCATCTTTTCAGCTTTCTTGACGTTGTGTGTGTGTGTGGGGGGGGGGGGGGGAGAATTTTTCAGTTCGGAAATATTTCTATATCTCTATTATAAGAACATTATATTTGCACATTTCCTAATTCTACAAAATACTGAGAAAAATATTTAAAATAAAAAATTTGAGTGGGGTTATAAATGTTGCACAAAATCGCTACAAATGCAAATTGAATTAATCCCTCTAAATCCTTCAATTTTTCTAAAACTCTTCTATAATTTATTAAATGATTATTTAAATCTTCTAGTGTAGTTTAAACAATTCCCGAAAAATGCTTTAGAAGATCAAATTTTCGTGAATTCATAATTCAGTACATAAAGGGTTAATCGCAGCTATTTCTGCAATTAGATAAGGCGAAGGAAATTAGTTCTTTAAAATACTGGCGTCCAGAGCATTTGGAGACCCGATTTACGCTGGATACCTGATATTCAGGCCTCGGAGCAGTCACTTTTTCGGACACCATTAATTTTATAAAATTATTTTTACTCCACATTAATACAACAATTGCAATAAAAAAACACAGCAAGAAGTGGGTTCCTCCGACATTTGCAAGATAAATTTAAAACGAAAATTTTCTTAAAGAAATAGTGGTGGTGAAAGCTGTGATTTAGTCTCTATGAAAAGAGACTGCTGTACTTTATATCCCACAGTCTCAAATCATCTCAATTATAAAAAAGATATTTTATTAATTTTACTTTTTTACATTTTTAAAAAATGTCTCAAAATACAACTATACTTGTAATAAAATCGAATGCTGAACATTTAAAAGATTATGAGTTCTTTCCACGTATATTTCAATTTTTGAAAAATAGATCTTGCCTTAAAAAAACTGTTGATTTACTGTACTAGGGATCTCTGCCCTATACGAGCTACACTTGCTAACGCTCGTTCAGACACCGCAAACTCTAAAAGTACGCTAATTTGATTCGCTTTAAAAAAATTTTGGAAAGTTGAATTATAATTAAAAAATAGTGGCGATCTCCCTGGTAACGGGCTGTTTTCGTCTTTGATTAAATCAGATCAGTGAAAAATTTTAAAATAAGCTTTTTGTAAAATTAATTAAATAAACAGATCTTTGTCTCCCGGGATTTTTTAACAACGCTATAAGAAAGTTCTTTTAAATAAGACATTTTAAATCTGACGTAATTTTCACCAAATTTCCCTTTTTCTTTTCAATATTCACGTAAAAATATACTTTCGTTGTTAGAAAGGAAATATTATTTGCGCTGTCTTAGAATTCACAAGAATAGCTTAAAAGATTATCTCAAAATATGAAATAAATATCTCGCGCAAATATATTTTTTAATTTAAGCTGTTTGGCAATATTATTGTCTGTCCATTTTAAATGTGACGTAATTTCCTCCATTTACGAATTTAACGCATATTAATGAATTTATTATTTTACAATTTTCTTTCTCTTTTACAATTCACATGTAAATATTGATTTTATGACTTAATTTTCTATATTTTCCTGTTTTTAAAACTTAATTATTTATTTCTAATTTGAAGGGGTTTTTTTTCTGTTTATAATAGTAACGTGTAAATAAATTTTTAATTTGAAAAATATTATTCTTTATGCTGTTATAAAAATTGGCAACAATTTAAAATAATACCCTTTTCTAAAAGATGTAAAAAATATTTCTCGAAATGCTGAAATTTTTAGTATAAAATGGAAATAAATCCTCAAAAATGAATCAATTTAAAAGAAATAAAAGCAGTCTACACACTGCGAACTTCTAATGAATAAAATGATCTAAAAATGATTAAATTCCTATGTATATTTTTTGCTTTTATAAAACATTTTTAATGGCACGATTTTGACCATATTTAACATTAAATATCTCTTAAAATAATTATTCGATTTGAAAACTGTCCGCATCGGCGTGTTTATCAAACATTTCTCTATAATACTACCGATTTTCATATATTTGTATGCAGTAGTTTTATTAATATTAACGAAGAAAGACTCCTGATCACAAAAAATTCAAAGACAGATGGCGTTGACGGCGTTAATTATTATTTTTTTTTTAATAGAGAGATAAATTTTAAATATTCTACTTAAATTATTCAAGTTTTGCTTTTAAATAATTTTAAAATGATAAAACTTTTTAATTAAAAAAAATCGATAACTTTCAAAGATCCAAAGTCCATTAAAAGGCAGAAAAGTTCTCTTAAATTCTCATTAAATTTCGTTCAATCTTTGTTTTAAATTTTAAAATATTTTGAAATGAAATTTCCAGATTACATTGTAACAAAAGCAAGGAAGTGATCAAAAATCTAATTGTCTCACCTTCCGCTTGAGCCCAATCCGCTAAGCACGGTATTCTAGCTTGAAAGCTAGACTGGCATTTATCGTACCTTCCACTGTCATCCAGTCCGACTGTCTCAAACCGTCCTTTAACACCGCATAAAAGAGCTGTTGCGCATGCACCAGAATCACCGACTTGACTGTCAGTGTTATATGTCTGAAATGATAGAACATATTATCCATTATATTGTACAAATCGTTAAAAACTGTAGATTGAAAGAAAATTTTACAACTGAATATATATACGAGGGCAAATCAAAAAATAAGTTACACTTCCAAGTTATGGCCATTTATCAATCCACATATACATAAGCAACACGGTTATGACAACAATCAATGTAAGTTCACTTTTCCACATAGTCCCAAAGAGACTGTAAACATTTCTCGGAACGGTCAACCAAATTTTCGATTCCGGATGCGTAGAAATCTCCTCCAGCGCTATGTAACCACCCGGAGACAGCGAAATGCAAGGTGCTCGAGAACAATGGAGAACACACTGTCCTACGAAATGTTCAACATGCTGGCAATTTCCTAGAGTGTTATGCGCCGATTCTCTCTAATGATTGTATCCACACGGTCAACATTTGCAACGGTACTGGACGTTGTGGGCCTGTCTTCGCGATATTTGTCCGTGATATCCGTGCACGCTGAATATTTCATACGGCAGTGTGTTCTGCATTGTTCACGAGCACCTTGGATTTCGCTATCTCCGAGTTATTACATAGCGCTGGAGGAGATTTCTACGCATCCGGAATCGAAAAGTTGGTTGACCGTTCCGAGAAATGTTTACAGCCTCTTGGGGACTATGTGGAAAAGTGAACTTACATTGTATGCTGTCATAGCCGTGTTGCCCATGTATATGTGGTTTAATAAATAATCATAACTTGGAAGTGTAACTTATTTTTTGATTTGCCCTCGTATATACAGCTCCAAGTCAAAAAATTAGAATAATTCATTTCATTTGTATTTGGAATTGCATTAAGCTTTATTCCAGTGTGGTATAATTGAAAAAGAACAACAATTGACGTTTTAATAAATTTGCATGTTATTACAGAAAATTAAAACTTTAAAAGATTAAATTTGGAGTGAATATCGTATTTTTGTAAAATTATTTTCATTATTAAAAATATTGGAATTCAAAAATAGGTGGTTCAAAAAATTAGAATACGTATGAAATTTCCTCACTGATTCAGAAAGTTGCATAAATTAAGCTAATATCTATATACATAAGCTAATATATATAAGCGTTGCATAAATTAGCTTCTGTGGGATTTCTTTTTAAATTATAAAAGGGCTTTGTATCATCATTGTTTTCATTTTGTGTGAAACATTGGTAGTTCGTCCATAACGGAGTTTACAAAGCATCGTTTTATTGGTTTGCATAAAGAAGATAGTAATCAGCTATATATCGCCAGTAACTTAAAATGTTCTTAACCAATAAAGTAGTATTTTAACGACGAACATTTTGAAAACAAGCTCCTGAATCTGGTGAAAGCCAATAACTAGTCTTACAGATGATAGATAGCTAAAGAGTATTGCTAAACAACCGTTTTTAAAATGTAAAATATTTGCATCGAAAGGGGAAAGAACACGGTGTTGATGTGAGTAAATCTACAACACTAAGATGTGTCCATAAACTTAGATTTCAATCTCGTGTACCAAAGATAAAGCCCCTCATGACTATTAAGAAAAAGTGAGAGAGTGAAGTGGTGCAAAAAAAAAAGACTCTTATGGGGTCTGGATGATTTCAAAAAGATATTGTTTAGTGATGAGAGTGTGTTTTGCGTAACATATGGTGATCAAGTTGTTCGTGTATGGCGAATGAAGCAAGAAGCATACGGCAAGGACTGCATGAAACGATCAGTGAAATTTGCAGCAAGTGTAATGGTATAGGCTTGCACGACTGCAAATCGTCCTGAAAGGCTATGTATCGCTGACGAAAGAATTAATTCTGAGATATAGCAAGCCATCTTCAACATTCCATGATACCGTCGTCGGAGAATCTGTGTGGTGACGATTTTATTTTCCAACATGAATTAGCACCTTCACACAGGTCTGTCTACCAAGAAATGTCTTAGCCAACACCATATTAACGTACTTCCCTCGCCGGATAATTCACAGGAATTAAATTCAATAGAGAATTTGTGGGAAATAATGAAACAAAGACTGCAAGATATTGCACCAAAAAACAAAGTTGAGCTTCTTTCCAGCGTAAAGTCGACATGGTAATGACTGGGCATAAAACATTCTGAACCTCTTGTATCTAGCTTGGCAAAGCGAGTTCATGCTGTTATAAAATGTAAAGGTGATACTACAAAATGTTAAAGAATAACTATTTTTTTAACATATTATTTACAGCGTAGTGTTCTAATATTTTGAACCGGGTAAATAGTTATTATAATATTTTGATTTTTTCAAAATGTGAATAATTATTTTAATTTTTATATTATTTCCTTTAATTTTTATGCTAAAAGATTCTACGAACTATGTAGATTCTTTCCATTAATTTTTATGCTAAAAGATTCTACGAACTATGTAGATTCTTTCCATTAATTTTTATGCTAAAAGATTCTACGAACTATGTAGATTCTTACAGTATTAAGTTTTATATTGCAGGGGAGACTAGTGAGGGTTGACCAACTTTTTACAAAATGATTTTTTATTTTTTAAATATCGAGCGTAGAATAAAGTTTTATGTATCATTTTATTCGTTATACAATCAGCTATCAAAATAAAATTGCAACATAAGTGTAATATATAAGAAATTTGAAAAATTATTGATTTTATTCATGGGAAAATAATCGCTCAAGAAATCGCCACATATGGGAGGGTTGATCCGCTATATGGGAGGCTTGACCCACTTTGTTTTATATATTGAAATATTTGTGAAGAGAAATAAAATCTGTTTAAGTAAAAGCTAAATAACTGTATGCTCATAGATGCCAAGTTTACGCTTTTTTCCTACTATTATTATTTAACAGGGAAATTTATCTACTTTAATCATCCAAAACATGGATTTAAATAAGCCAAATTTTTCTGAATAAAAATAGTGGTAGGAAAAAAGCGTAAAAGTTGGCACATATGGTATGCTACATGCTTTAATTATTATGAAAAATATTTTTGAAAATATGATGGTTAAACTAACCTGTTTAGACCCAATCGCAAGTCAGAGGAGAAAATTTTTGTTTTAAATAGGATTTTGTATGAGCGGGTATGGTACAGCAGGGAAAATGAAACTTTAACATTTAAGACAGTATTCCTTTAGAGACGGGTTCCGATTTCATAGGGTTTCATGCATTATTATGTCCGGATTTAGTAGCCACTGTCCCACTTTTTTTTGTCTCCTTGTCCAACTTTTTGTGACATTCCACCTGGCAACTCTAGTTGTCATATAGTTTGACTTCGTCGCACTCCATTCATAATGTTGAAATTTGTCTACATACCTTCCTAAAGTTTTTCGATCAAAGCTATGTACTTTTTCAGGTTGTACTTCATGAGTACTTAACTTATCATTAACATATTTTAACCCTTTCAGGGGCAGAGTACTTTCAGTACTAAAATGCTGAAATAAATGACTGCCATCGGAATATATTAACAAATTTATTTGGAAATATAAAAAAGGCTATATTTCACATACATATTGAATGGAAAATATTTTAGAGAAATTCCGGTTCCATTGTGGCGTTTCGGAATTAAAATTAAGTGGTTATATAAACATACCACTGCCTCTTAAATGGTTAAGACTGCTGCTTTCATACTTTCTTGTCTTTTCCACTGTTTCTATTTACCTATTGTAAGTAATATTTAAATGCAAAAAGGTTCATATCAACTGTCCCATTTATAATGTATTAATTTTTTTCGTGCAGTGAGTCGCTAGAGAGTCTTTCATTCGGGACGTGACTGGGCACCTGGGAATCTTGCTTCCGCAAAAGAGTCGGAGTAGAGTAGAAGAATAAAGGGTTGCGGAAGAAGATGGGCCGCTCGCCGCGGCGGTTGACCCCCCCCCCCCCCGCCCACACCCAACCACCGCCGAGACTAATAATCAGCTAGAAGTAGCTCGGAGTCGTTCGGTAGCTTCATCGCTCTAGCAATTTTTCGTATCGTTCTTTAATCAGTTATAAACGTTTTCTTTTCCATCACCCCATTTTATGGTAGCTTTACAGAATAAATTTACATTCATTTTTATATATAACCACTAATCTTTCAATATGCACAGTGTATAATAAAATATTTCCAAAACCCCTTAATTAACGCGTTGTCGACGCACAATTTTTATCAAATCTGAATTTTAAAACAGTAGAAGCTCCTCCCTGTTCTGAAAGTCTTTTGTAAATTGGCGTTCTAGATAGGTTTCCCAAGTTTATGCATCGGTAAATATCTTTCAATGTACGAATAAAAAATGTCTTACAATCTAAAAAAATGGACAACATGACGT
Organism: Maratus speciosus; assembly: GCA_963932465.1. Lineage (NCBI taxonomy): Eukaryota > Metazoa > Arthropoda > Arachnida > Araneae > Salticidae > Maratus > Maratus speciosus. The sequence goes on from OZ010798.1 coordinate 281,860,083, forward strand.
AAATGCATTTTCTGAAATGTAGAAGCCACGACCTTAGTCAATGATGTTTTTTGAATAAAAACGAGAATTCTCGTTTCCCGTCTTGAATTTGTTACGGGAGCCTTTAACGTCTGGTCAACACTCTCTCACGTTGACTTTGTCAAGCCTCCCCACATAATCCATTTCTAAATAATTTACACATTGTTATGTTAAGCCTAACTTACTGTATAATCTTTATGCTTGGAATGAAAGCTCGATGTTTGTGCATTACTTAAAACCTACTTACTTAAATTTCTATGATATATTTTATCTGAAAAAAGCTTACAAAATATTTCTAAAAAACACAAATTTTAGGTTGAAAACTCTTCTCAATTGATTTTTTACACAACTATTTCGATTATCAATATGAAACAGAGACTGTTGTTTGAGTATTCCAGTAGCTTTGGTTGACACCTATTGATGGAACTCTGAAATTCTTTTAAATATGAAAACTGATGGGTGGGTTAAGCCTCCCGTATGGTCAACCCTCCCTAGTCTCCCCTATTACTTTTCGTCTAAGAGATACATAAAAGAAAACTTTTTTCACATTATCTTTTTTATTATTCTAATTTTTTGACTTGGAACTGCATATAATGCAGTTTGTCGAAGTCTACATAAAGACAAAATGTAAAATAAAAACATATTAGATTATACTACGTAACAGTTGCAAATTTTTACGCCAATCTTTATAATAAAGACAGTCATGTGTAGTTATGCCTCTTTATCTTTCAATGACTTCAGAAAATTAATCGTGATTAAGATGTACCAATGTATGTGTAATGGGAACTTCATTTAATTATGTCTATTTGTCAGATTTCTATCTCCTCACCTGAGTTTTAAAAGCGAGTAACTCAGTTTTTACCAGTCGTATCCACTCCGCGATCGACGGCTGCATTGCTACCACTTTTTAAAATAATAATCTTCATTTTATTTAATCGCAAAATTTCTGTTACAAAGTAAAGGTATTATTGATTTTCGCAAATAGTAGTGTGGGAATAATTTCTCAAAAAATAGTGAGCATCTCTCAGGATTCCCGCTGGCTTCTGGCCAATTTCAGACATGCAGCTAATCGGTAAAAAACTGTAGCCCCCCCGCCCCCCTAAAAGAAAACCCAAAATAGATTCGTTGTAAAACACTGACGCTTTGTCTGGTGACAAAGTGAAATAGTGTGAGGAACAAAGGATTTTTAAAGAGGGGTCAGAGCGGCCAAACTAGAGAAACTATGATAATTTTTATTTTGGCTCGCCATACTTAGAAATTTTGTAGGGGAGGAATACTTCAGGGGAAGGATTTAGATGATTGATTATTTCTTGTGACAAAAACATAATAAGTAAAATAATATTTTTTAAGCATATAATATTTTGAACCTTGGTTCTTGTGGCAGGAGGCAGATTTTTGCATAGGGACGCGGAGAATTTAGACGATTAGTTATATATTGTTACAACTAGTAACAGAGATACAAACAAATTAAAAGGTAAAGAGTTTTATTTTTTTTATTTGAGAGTTGTAGGACACAAAATGAGAGAAGTGTAAATATTAGAGGGAAATGGTTATCTAAAGGAATATTTATTTTTCTGCTATTACAAAGTAACAATGAAGGCAGAAAAACATTAAAAAATATAACGATTTTAACCACTTGTGGGGCGGTGGGATAAAATATATCCCACCTAATTTAAACAAAATTACCACCAGAAAATTTTAATTAAATTTTATATTTTTTACTTTGGAGGAAAACCGGTGAAAAATTGTTTTTTCATATTTAAAAATGAAATTCTTCGATTATTCCGGTGAGAATTCAATAAAGAAACATTTTTGCTTGCCCCTCAAGGGGTTAAACAGTGTACCGTTGACCAACAAAAAGTGGGAAAGCGGAGAAAGAGAAAATGGTAATTTTTCAGGAGGATTCCAATTTTTGGAAGAGAGGATAAGATAGCTATTTATTGCTTCAATAAACTAAAAAACAAGGGAAAAAAAGAAAGTTTTTAACTTTGTGTGCGGAGAGTGGGCAGAAAACGAAAGTAAGATTTTCGGGTAGGAGGGAAGAATTGGTAAAGCTTTTTAAAAAGCGTAAATTTGCCGGAACGTTTAACACATTGTTGAACATGAATTTCCTATGAAATCTCTGTTTCGAGACAATGGAAACCCTGCGTTTTATGTAAGTCTGTTGCCTAGATAGGTTTTCAAGTTTATCCATAAGTATATAGTTTGAAAATGTTTAAATTTTAATAGGAAATCGCGTATAGGCTAACAAAATTGGGCAACTAGGGGGAACGTGCCAGTAGTTGATACCCCTATACTAGTTGATCAAATTTTTGAAATATTGTGCCATTTCAGGCGGAAATGAGTTTTACACGTGGCACTTGACTTAATATCAGGTTGTAACGAAAGTTTCCCGCCACAGTTAATACTGTCTGTGCAAACAGTTCGCATTGACGTGTTTGCTCATCTTTTGTCAAACGATTTCCGGAATTTGAAAGAAAGAGATTTGCTTTATAACACTGTATTGTGAAATTTGTAAAAAAATACCGATATCATTAAGTAAAAGGTGTCTGAAATGGAACTTTCTCGCTACCAGATTAGAACCATCATTTACTTCCAGTTCTGTTGCAAAAAGTCAGCTACAAAATATCACCGAATCATGTGTATAGATTTAGGTACTACTGTTGTATAATATGACACTGTGAATATTTGGCAAATGATGGCTATATGTAATGTTACAGTATATAATTTTATATAGTATAATCATTAAGTAATAGTGGTTTGGCGGAAAACTTTCGTTAAAACCTAATATTTTTGTTTGAATATCGGAGCCCCTGTTGTCTCATTGTGGTTTGCAGCCTGCCGTAAGAGAAGCAATTTCATAATTTTTGTTTATTAGAAAATATAAAAATTTAGTTTTTGATTAACTAGAGTTAATTACGGTAAGTTAAAATAATAAACACTTAAAAGGAAGAAAAAATATAAAGAAAACCCCGCAGCACCGACCTTATTTGATCAACTACTGGCTTTGTCACCCTATTTGGTATAAAAATGTATTCTTTCTGACAAAAGCTTGGTGATATTTTATTCAAGAAAAATGGCGTTGACGGAACTAAGGATCCAGTGCACGACATTAATCAAAAACATATCATTTTAGAAACACGAGTATACTCGCGACCGGTCAACAAAGTGTTAAGAATCCTACCTTTAAAATATAAAGTGATGTAAATGGTACGGGACGATTGAATACCAAAAGCAACATAAATAGTTTAAAAACTGGATAACAGTGTTGCATGTGTCTGCACGTACGCACGCACACACACAAAAAACAGCTCACACAATTTCCAGATTTGCTTTCTTCGCCGGATTAAGCTTTATGGCGCGGTTTTTTGCAATGTCTATCGACAGCGAGAACCCTGGTACAACTACATCTATACATTAATATTACGTAAGAAAATTATACATGCTTACCTTTGCAAGTGCAACGTATTCAAACTTATCAAAAGCTAATTCGCTTTCCTCTCCTGTTTGACCTTTTTTCTGCCCACTAAGAATTCTGGCTGTTGTTACTGTTGTCATACCCATGCCGTCTCCAATGAACAGGATCAAGTTCTTTGCAACATTGTAATTCCGGTCATCGTCCAAATTCTTCAACAGTTGTGATTTTGCTTGTTGGTACCAGAACCATCGATCTGTAAAAAATTATTTTTGTTAGAAACTCGATTTATTTTAAAGAAAGAAGTTTTTTGTACAAAAACTTGTTATTAAAGAAAAACATTAACCCGGGAGGACGAGCGCCGGGCCTGATAGACCCGGAGTGCGTGCGGTTTTTACAATTGTCACCACTATCTTTTTAAAAGTAATCTTCACTTTCTTTTATCGCAAAACTGTCTCCGATTAAATAAGGTGACGATTGTTATTTGTTTTTAATGGTGACAAAGTAAAAACCACTGATACCCTGGGTATGCGCGCGTTCTCCCGGGTTAAATTTCTACTAGAAGTCTGTGTGAACTACTATAATAAACATAAATCAAACACTTTGTGCGAATTTTAATACATAAGCTAAATTCTTTAACAACGATTTAACGCAGAAATACGTTATATTCATAAACATACTTCTTCCTTAGTGAATGATGTGACCAGCGCCCCTTTTCTCTCACTAGTGTGGAGGGATCCTATGCAGTAACTCCTTTTTTCAGTTAGTTCTGGTCCATTACGTCATTTCTTTAAGATGTATAAACTCTTGTTTTCGCCTTTGTAATCAGTCCATTAGCCAGCACCCGGGTCTGTAACCGAGGGGTTCTTCAAACCCATTTTAATTCCCTTTTTTTTTCCTCGCACTGAGGAATGAGGTCCGGGAACCCTCGAAACGATCGTATGTGATTTTTTGTGTCGTGTTTGTATGTATTTGTGCGTTAAATCGTTGTTAAAGATTTTAGTTTATGTATTGAACTACTATTAGTCTGAACTAATTTCGTTCTTTTATTGTTAGTTTAAACTTAGTTTCTACAAACTGCCTAAAGGAAAATTAACAAATAATCTCTTTAGACGAGGGTTTTCGCATGATGAACATCAAAGGTTAAAGATGAGTCCATATATCAGTTGAATATCCCTTTAACCACTTGAGGGACGGTGTAATATATCATACCCCACGCAATTTTAATCTTGACTGGCACCAGAAACATTTAATTAAATTTTATTTTTTAAACATGGTGGGAAAAAAATTTTAAAAATGATTTTACTAATTTTGAAATTTTTTTTTAAATTTCCGGTGTGAATTGAGCATTACAGAAACACAATTGCTTGCCCCTGAAAGGGTTATTAAAAAAATAAAAATTCCGAGCAAGCTCTATTGCGATACATATAATAAAATAGAGTATGTGTCTGTGTGTCTATCTCTCGTTTTATGAATGAACGACAGCACCCAGAGCTACAGAATGTTGAGCTCAAATACACCCCTACAACCGATATTATGTATTTAAATGCCGTATTAACAACTTTTTAGGAGGTTCCCAAGAATTTTAGAAAAAGTGACCTACCGTTCGAAAAAGGTTCTTATTGCCGAATCTTCCAGTAAAATATCTCGTTAGGTGAGTTCGTTATTATAAAAATACGTAGCACCTATATTCGTCGTTCGGTCTGTCTGTCTGTCCCATGTATCTATTAATAAAGAGGAACTGACATATCTTTAAAATAGTGAAGCTTCAACTGTTACCGCTTTCTCTGGGATAGATTACCGCCGGGGTAAACTCCCACCAGTAAATTTACATAGAACTTTTCTCCTTATTTAAACACCTTATTAATGCAAAATTTCAGTCATAAAAATATCAAAAACAGATATTCATTTTTACTGGTGAAAGTTTACTTCTGCGGTAGTTAGGCCCTGCGTTTCCGCCATATTGTGGCAACCTAGACAACTACCTCTAAGTGTCTGTGAAAAAGATTATAATACCTGAACAAAATGACACCATTAAAAACAAATAGAAAATTTAACCATATTTAAGGGAGAAAAATTTCATAAAACAGCCACTTTTATAAGGCAAAATTTTCTAGTCAAAATTTACTGGTGGAAGTTTGCTCCGGTGGTAGTGATCCGATGAAAAAAATCAGCCACCAGCTTCTGACAACCTTCTCAGTTACTTCATTCCAACTCGTAGACAATACACTATATGTGTCTTCCTTTTATTCATAACTCCATTGTCTGTCCGTCCGTCCACATATAACAGATAAGAATCTACTCAACCGAATGGTCTGAAATTTTAAATATATATTTGTTGCAAAATTTTGTCGGGTCATTTTAAATTTTATGAAAATCGCACGTATAGTTTAATTACAGGGACAGTCAAAAGTTTTTCGTTACATTACGGTCAATGGGAATAAATTATTTCAAGTGCATTTGAATGGTGTTATAGTCTTTCGATCAGAATTAAATTGATATGCTCTTATGAAGTGCTCTTAAAATGTACATTCAGTACAATATGCCATGCAAAAAATATTTATAAAACTAGTTATAGTACGAACGCACATCATTTGCCACACTTGACGTACAATTTCCAACTTGTTTTTAAATAACCATCGGTTTATGCTACAAAAAAGTTAGGTCAAAATTACAACCGCAATTGAATAGCCTGTTTCTTCTTCGCCTTAAACTCTGTCTCTGCCCTTTTTATGGAGAAAAATTAATTTTTACTATTTAACAAAAACGCAGAAAAGCGATTTTGATATATTTTTACATAGATAATGCTTTGAAGGTCCCTATACCTTTTCGTGACCGACTTAGTTGAAGAATTTTCATTTCGTCAACATTATACTTTAAATTATTTCATAATCTAAATGTGATGCGTGATTTCCTGAAGATACTTAATTGTTTTTCCAATTACCAGACGTACCATTAATTAAATTATGACAGGTCGTATAATTGGCTAGATAAGAATACTATATCTAGAATGTTACAATTTCGTGACATAAGACATTTTCCGCGATTGTGAAAATCTTTTAAAACATTGTTCTAGATACACATAACAGAGGGATAGTTTTCTCGAATTGTAAAAATGTCATATTCTGTAATTATTTCGAATTAAAAAATTTACCAGCGTACACGTACAGTGGTTAGAAATTACAAATTATAAGGCAGAAAGAAATCCGTATATATTTCTTTAAAACGTAATATTTTGAACACTGCTTCGACTTAAAAAAATACATTTTTGTTAAGGGGTCTCAGGACTCTTAAGATGGAAAAAAAGACCATTTTTAACATATAATACCGTAAAATGTATTTGATTTGATGGCACAATTTTTAGTGGAATGAAAGATATAAGTATGTTCTTTCATTTCATTTGTTTAAAAAATTGCAAGAGGCAGAATTAGCATTTACAGGGGGCTCCAAACTGTCATACATTTGACGAGCAGAAAATTGGCATAACATATTACGCGCAGGATTACAACATAAATTTTGCAACTACATAGCTGCCAACATCTTACGCTTTTTTTAACCAAAAAATTTTATAGTAAATTTTACCTTTGCAAACTGCTGTAATCTACCGATTAAATAAGGCAAAAATTTCTATTAAATTTTTGTGGTACAAAAAAAGCGGAAGAGGTGACAGCTATGCAACTAAAATGAAAATTTGGTGCCCACTTGTACTTCAGATTGTAATACTAGGTTAAGCAAAAAGTTCTGGGAAATTTCTGAAAGTTGCGTTGTTATGCGCAAATTAAAAACAAAAGCAACAAGGACTATTCTTTAAAGTAGAGACCATCATAATTCACGACTTTCTGCCAGATTCCGGATTTGCTGGCTAAGTTTGTCACCGTTACCAGCACCTTCATCCTTAATAATCTCATCGACGGCTTTCAGAATCGTTAGGCCTTTCCTCCAATAATGCCGGGTCAACACACGCAAATCGTACTGTTCAATAGGTATTTTGGAGCTAAAGTTCCTGAACTCCCATTAAATATACCACTAGTACTCCTATATACGATACAAATTCTGGTAACTATTAGATTAAAAATTTCCCAGAAATTTTTGCTCAACCTAATAATTAATCTGAACCTAAATAAATTTCTTTTTAAAGCATTTTTATAGTTTTAATACAATGTTGTATTTAGCTAAAGCAAAATTTACAAAATTTCAGCAGTATAATCACTTTTAAAAATATTTTAAAGGAAATTTTAGGTTGAATTTATACAGACTAACATAAAACATATGTTTTGAAAATTTCATGAAGATGATTTTTGAAGACATGATTTCAGAAGTTTTTGAGATATCCCTGCGCGTTTTGCCCAAAAACATCATTTGGAGAAAATTGACTTCAAAGTTTCAGAAACGCCGCTTCAGCTATTGAGCGGGTATAATTCTAAAAGCCATAACTTTTGTTCTTAAAATAATGGGAATTTGAAAGAAACAAATGTATCGCAATATTAAGTAAAGATACGAGTTTAACATTTTAAAAAATCAAAATGTCGGAAATATTAATGCTTTAACCCCTTGGGGACGAGCGACACGCATACGTGCCGGAAATAGGCCTAAGGATCCTCGTTTATCCTCACCAGTAAAATTTTACTGTAAAATTTGTGTTATTTAATCCGAGCATTTTCCCGATTTGAATAGGCACCAACTTCTGTGTTTTAAAACCCGTAGCAAAGTAATAAACATTTCGTAAAAGGCTCCCGTCGCGAAGGGGTTAAGAGTCCTGAGGCCCCTTAAGCAAGTTGCCGCTAAAGCGGAACTGGTAGCCGAGGTCTTGCCAGGCAATTAAATTAAATAGCGTTCATCAACTATGGTAAAACCTCCCTAAAGCGACCACGTTCCGTTCCAATAGCAATTGTCGCTCCCAGAGGTGGTCTCTTAATGGAGGTCATGTTTAAATCTAGTTTTTAATTGTTGAAAAAAGGTAACAATTAATGTTACTAAAATTTATTTATGACATTAGGAAAAAATATGAAAATTTAAATATCAAAACAAAAGTTAATTACATAAGTTAATTACTGCAGAGTTTTAAAAACGAATACATTGACGTTTGCTATGATTTTACGGTTTTAACTTTTATAACTTTTATTTCCATGTCCTTTCGAAGTTAAGTAAATAAATGCATTTTTTTTTGTATGGGAACAAATAATGACGAATTCATTAATTCATTAATTTATCTATTTCTTTGAAAGTTTTCTGACAGAATAGGGCAGGGGAGTTTATTGGCCGTCATCTTTAATTTGTCATCAGAATTAAATTCATTGCTTGAAAAGGTACAAAGGTGCTTAAACACTTAAAAGTTACCGGAATAAATAAAAATTCAAAACTTAGCTTACAAGTTTGCTGAATAATGCGCTTTCAGGAATTATTTTTCTAATAAAACCTTCTTCAACCGACCAGGAAAAAAAAAGGAATTCGTTTCATTTTCTTCAAAGAAATTGGTCGCTCATGGAGTGAGTTCAACTGGGATGGTCTCTTAATAGAGGTAAAATTAGTATTAGCCTATTGGGATAAATTTCGTTCCATGACAAAATGGTCGTTCAGTGAGGTGGTCGCTTAATGGAGATGGTCGCACAGGAAGGTTTCACTGTAAAATGTCCTGAAACGGTCCCATGAATTTCATACATTTCAAACAGGAAAATCCGAACAAAACATGAAATATTAACAATAAGGTAAAACTGTAAATGGTAGCTAACAACGAAAAACCAAACAAAGACTCTGATAACTAACAATACGTTTTCCATCTGTATGAAAGGATCAGGGACCATAAGCCGCGTTTTTGGCCCATGAAATAGACTAAAATTTGAATGTAAGTTATACTGACTTAATTATTGCAATGTTTAATACTAGAAGGTACAGTCGTGGAAAAAAAAGTAAACACCCCCTACTAACTCCTCAACAAAATATCGTAGACGAAAGTTACTGGTACAGAACGATTGGAGATAATGTCAACTTTTAAATGATGTATATAAAATTTGCTTAGGGGGCCATTTACATATTAAGACGAATTCAAACTTCATTTTTTTCAATGGCAATACTCAATTTTAACGAGTTATTTTAAATCTTCGGTTCAAACTATGCCTAGATACCAAATTTCAAGTCATTTGAATAATAAGTTTTTGAATTATAAACATTCAAAATTTAGTGCTTCTAATGTTAAATTACATTTTCATATTTTTATTTATATCTCCTGAAATTATGCTCCTAATGTGCTAATTTTTTGTGTAGCAATAATACTAATATACCCAAACATAAATACATTAAATTTGCAATTTTTATAATTTTATGATATGAATTATGAATTATGAAATTAATATCCGAAAAAATTATGAATTGCAACCTACATTTTTTTGATGGATTTAGATTTATTAAGTCCTGCTTTATGGAAATCCAAATTTTCACATTTTTCCACCAAGTAGTTTTCAAACTACGCTTAAAAAACAGCAAAATGATGGTTTAAGGGGCCGTCTATGATAGATGTGGCTAGATATTTTGAAATTTCTCACGCTGTGTCATGTAATCTAGTAGACTTCATTGACTGCTTGAGTGACGCTTAATGTGCCTTGATCAAGAAGGGGGCTCTCTCGGTTAACAATCAAGTACAGAAGTTCAATTTGGATACAGCCCTTAAAATACGCTCTTTTTAAAATAATTAATTTCTCTGAAACTTAGGGTACGAATTGCATAAAAGTTTGTTTTTAGGCTAATTAAATAGTGTAGAATTCATTTATGCTGTCAGAATTGTGTACTGCTATTGAAAAAAACAAAGTTATGGTTCGTTTTAATATGTGGATGGCTCCCTAAGCAAATTTTAAATACATCATTTAAAAGTAGACTTTATTTCCAATCGTTCGTTACCAGTAACTTTCTTCTACGTCAATTTGTTGAGGAGTTAGTAGGGGGTGTTTACTTTTTTTTTCCCACGAGTGTACATATTGTACGATTTTAACAATAGTTTTTGTATTTTGTTCGTATTTATATCACTTACGCCAGCTCAAAGTTCGTATAATAATTCGCAATTTTGATGAAAAATACGCAATTTCAGCTATTTTTACCCCACTTATTTATATGAGCGCAATCGTGCAACACTTTCTTCTTGACATATATTATAAAACACATCAAAATATACAAAATAAGTTAAAATTAAAGTGTTGCAAAGCTGCGCTCATAGTAACACATTAAAAATAGCGAGTAAATGCAGGTAAAAATAGCAGAAATTGCGTATTTTTCATCAAATCTACGAATTAGGCTAATGTGCCCATATTTCGTCCCCCTTAACTTCTCCGCTTCTGCGAAAGTAGCGTCACTTATGACGCACGTCACAGGGGACGGAAGGCAAAAACCCGTAAGGCATGGTGACGTCACGGCGACGTCGTTGTGAAGTCACACTGTGATTTTGTGACAGTCGATGTGACGTCACGTGACGTCGATGTGACGTCACAGTGACTACAATGCGAGGTCGTTATGGCCGTTTTAGAGGTCGTTTGTGACGTCACATTGTGACCACTCTGTGAAGTCACGGTGTGACTAATTTGTGAAAAGTGTGTCATTTGTGACTATTTTGGCATTAGCTTTGTGACGAACCTGTGACGAAAGTGACAATGCTTTGAAGTCACATTGTGACCAATTTGTGAAATATGTGTCATTTGTTACGAACTTGTCATAAAAAATGTGATGATTTTAAATGAAAAACAGATTTCAAATTAATTGCTTAAAAGGTGCTAAGGCCAACATAGTGAAAAAGATTCCGTGCCGGGACTCGAACCCGGGCCATCAATATAGCACACTGACATTCTTCCGACTAAGCCACATGGAACGATACCCAGCCGGGAAAATTTCTCACTATTACATGTTGGCAAGGCTACAAACGCAGCACAAGATGGAATATTTATCGTGAGCCACCGACAATGAGCAAATACGAAACTTAATTAAATCCAGCATCGATTGAAACTATATTAATATTTGGAAATTTTTCCAAAGAGAACCATTCGCCTTGCATACAATATTTCGAATGAAAATCAAATTTCAAATTACATGCTTAAAAGGCAATTTTAATTTTAAATTTGATTTTTATTTGAAATATTGTATGCAAGGCGAATGTTTCTCTCTGGAAAAATTTCTAAGTATTAATATAGTTTCAACCGATGCTGGATTTAATTAAGTTTCGTGTTTGCCCCATGTCGGTGGCTCACGATAAATATCCCATCTTGTGCTGCTATTGTAGCCTTGCCAACATGTAATAGCAAGAAATTTTCCAGGCTGGGTATCGTTCCACGTGGTTTAGTCGGTAGAATGTCCGTGCGCTATACTGATGGCAGGGGTTCGATTCCCAGCATTGAATCTTTTTTACTAAGTTGGCCTTTGCGCCTTTTAAGCAAATAATTTGAAATTTGATTTTCATTTGAAATATTGTATGCAAGCCGAATGTTTCTCTCTGGAAAAAATTCGGAGTATTAATACTGTGATGGTTCTTGCCATAAACACTGTGATGAATTTTAAAATGCACAATTTTAAAATAAAGTTTTGTTTGAAATATAAATTCTTATCTTTTTACCGTACTTTTTAGCAAAATATCGCTATTTTGGAGTCCTATTCTTCTAAAACATTTTAAATTTTTCCACTTAAAAAACAATGCTTATCAACTGACATCTTTTTTTATTAAGTTTTAATCTTTATCTTGAGTTCAAGCTTGATATTAAGAATGTGTAAAATTTTAATGTGCTCTGATTAGTCATTGCTTTATTAAACATGACATGATAAGCCATATTTATTTAAATTTTTTATTCCCGTGTATATTGTATTTTGTGAATATGAGCTAAATAGATTTGGTATGTTTTATAGGAAAAGACTGATCTGCGAAATAGAAAAAAAAATAAGAAAAATCATGCGTTAAGCATAGATTTTAAAACACTTTCCAACGCTTCCTGAATGCTTTAACAAGACATCGTAATTTAGGGAAATAACGTAAATAAGATAACTAAGTAAATATTTTAGAAAACACATAAAACATTTGAAAAACTGATTTCAGCATTTACCGTCCATAGCCAAATATGTTTTCTAATTCTTTTGAACAGCCCTGCATTTGATCTGTAAGTTGATATACATATTATATAATGGGAAAATTTATTTTTGCAAGAAAACGCATAACAGGTTGAAATTCTCTTTCAGCAATTTATACTAATATATGGAAACGTACTTGAATACTTTTGTATAATTTGTAGTTTACCTAGAACGTTTATTACGCGCTACTGCTTAGTTAAAATTTTATTCAAACACTCTTAAAACTGCTGAAATCACATTTCCAGGAATTATAATTTATAGATGGCCATGTATTCAATTCTTTACGTGACCCTGTATATCATTTTATCTATATTCTACAAACATTTCTTAGTAAATTAAATGCAGTTCAACGTAAAAATCCATAACTCATTTAAAAACTATCTTTAATCAATTTGCGCATATACCCAGTAACCCTTACGAATACTTTTATGTAGTCCTGTATATGAATTATAGCATTTATATATACCATACTCTATGCATAAATATAGTGATTCATAAAAGCGCATATCATAATTAAAAATGCATTTCCAGCAATCATCCCTAATGAACTTCGGATACAATATAGTATCGGAAATATTTTGTGTGTCCTGTAAATGCTATATACATTTCGTATTATCATGAAATAATGTATAGTGTGTAAACCTCAGCGACTTATATCAATTTCATTATAGATGAAATAGATTAACATAATTAAAGTACGCCGCAAATAATTCCCTCCATCCCTGTATAATAATGTATTGGAATCCTTTTTTTAGCCCTGTAAATGAACAATAACTATTCGTTGCACAACATACTCTTCAGAATGCATATTTTAGTGCGTTTCATAAATTCATATCAATTTTATTCTGTTTGAAAGCGTGTAAAATCGTTAAAAATCATTTGGAACGATTTTTTCCCGTAGGCCGTAGTGTAACGAAATACTCTTGACTGTTCCTGTAGATGAATTAAACACTCTACAAACTTCATTACAAATAGGGGCTGTGCTATGGTAAACGTCAATAACATCCAAAAATTTCAAGGCAATCCGAGTATATTTGCGAGAGTTAGACCGCGGACAGACGGCCAGACAAACCGAAGTCATAAACACTTTTCAACTTTGTTGAAAAGTATTAAAAAGAACATTTAAACGTAAAATAAATGATTGCATATTAACTATTTTTATTATTTAAAAAACATTTTAATGTAGAAAGTAGTTATTAATCGCTTTAAAAAAATATTCAGTCCTATATTACGAAAGTACATACCAACTTTTTAAAAAATATACTAAAGCAGTTTAAGCTATAAACTTGTTATCACAGGCATGAAAAACACTTTATTTCAATGCTTAAATATATTTAATTTTTTTATTCCAGTGATTACATATATCGAAAACGTAGAAAATGAATTTACAATCGAAAATTTAATAACTGATTCTGAGTGTCTACAATTAAATGTTTGATTAAAATCACAAACAGAAAAAAAAAATGCTTACATAATGTTAATTTCTAATCTGAAACAATTTCTAATTTCATATTTAACTCCAAAATAATAATGATGCTATAAGTGTTAGTAACTAGAAAACATTAAAAAGCCGAAAAAAATTCCACACCACTGTTTCAACATATTTTCAATCTCAAGAGACTAAAAATTAATATTTACATTCATTCTACTATGAATGTAAGCACAAATCAGTCTCTGCGCCAGCTTTTTTTTTTTTTTTTTTTTTTTTTCGAGCGATGGCAGATTAAGATACAACAGAATCGAATAAAAATATTCTTCTGAAAACAATACAGACCAGTCTCTTTCTATAAGTGTAACATAAAACTACTTAACTCATCATTATAATATATACAAAACAGGAACAAAATATTTAAATTAAATAAGACTTACATATATGCTTCATCAATAATATCCGTATATTTGTAATATCCTAAAATGGCAGATGTCTTTCTTTTATATTAAAACAAGTGCTGTAGACGTGCTGGTGTTCTAAACAGTGGAGTGAAGTGGCTTCCCGCGTATTCTCTTGTTTATTCTATGGTAAATTCGCGAAGCAGACGATTTGAGCAGGTGTGTTTTTATTATTTATTTGTTTTTGTAAACAGCTGATTTGAATCTGAAATGCGCAATAATTATATGAGAGTGTAACAATCAGTGGAGGATTATTATATTAAATTGCAATGCTAGATAAAATTGAAATCGTGAAAAAAGAATACTTTTACTGTCTTAGATATCAAATTGATAAAATATAGCATGAAAATTTAGTTTATTAATGCTTGTATCGTGCAATTTATTTATTATGTCCCCCCCCCGCCTTTCGTGATAGAATTTACTATTTGCTATCCACTAATATATTTTCATTCCTTATGCCGCTGTAACTCAGCTGTTTAAAATATTGTTTAACCCTTAACTGATGTGACAAAAATTGCCGCATAACTACTGTGAGCGGTCTGTGAGACCGCTTAATCTATGATATGGATAAAATATAGCATGGAAATTTAGTTTATTAATGCTTGTATCGTGCACTTTATTTATTATGTCCCCTCCCCCCCCCCCTCCACCTTTCGTGACAAAATTTACTATTTGCTATTCACTAATATATTTTCATTCCTTATGCCGCCGTAACTCGGGACTGTTTAAAATACTGTTTAACCCTTAACTGATGTGACAAAAATTGCCGCATAACTATTGTGAGCGGTCTGTGAGACCGCTTAATCCATCAAATTGATAAAATATAACATGAAAATTTAGTTTATTAATGCTTGTATCGTGCATTTTATTTATTATGCCCCTTCCCCCTTTCGTGACAGAATTTACTAGTTGCTATCCACAAATATATTTTCATTCCTTATGTCGCTGTAACTCGGAATTGCTTAAATTATTTCTCTTCATTTTCAAAGATTTTTGAAGTTCATATTTTTGTCACACTGTGACTTACAATATGGTGGATTTTTTTTATCATATATGTGACGTGACATACGTTACATGCAGTGACATAATAGTGTCGTCACAATTTTCTTTTAATTGCCAGAAAAATATAATTTTACAGTAAATAACATGTTTTGAAGAATTTTTGCAATTTTTTAAAGTTTTCTAAGAAGTTCACATCTCAGTCACAATGTGACATCACTGAGTGGTGGCATTTTGGTCACAGATGTGACGTGACCACAGTGACTTACAGTGACGTCACAACGACGTCACCGTGACCATGCATGCTATGAGGGAAGGGTCATTGTTGAAAGTTTCTTTCGCCAAGACGCATACATAAGTTAAAGACGGCAAATTTCCTATTTTTACAAGACCTGAGTTCTTATTATGTCGTTTGTAGAACGTTATTTATTGTACTGTAAGTATTTATTTCTTATTCATTGCATGTAATTTGCGTTGGTAAGATGCTGACAGTAGCATACAGTGAGTTTTAGGACGCTCAGTTCATCTTACGGGAACTGAAGATCCGTAATATTGGGAAGTAGCGTGGTCCCAATTTCGTCCCTCTTGCAGTTCTTATTTTCGTCCTGGGGACGAAATTAGGAATACTTTTTCATGACATTTTTTTCAATTTTTTCCTCATGTTTGGATGGCTAATGCATAGTTGCCAATCGGGCGTTAAAACTGCGGTTATATAAAGCAAGTATTTCTCCATAAAAATATTGGAATGAAAAAAATCGGGAGGTTGACAACTATGCTAATGTTTCGTTATATTATTCTTTCACTGATAGTTAGTACATTACTTTGTGCCGTACTTTAATGTAAATTAAATTACTTATTTAGAAATAAATTTTGATTTAGTTATAAGTTAAGCCTCGGCGTATTGCATTTTTTGAGGGGATGAAATTGGGACCATTTTTTTTTTCTTTTGCATTTTTTAGACCCTTTTGAAAAAACACTCTTTTGCAGTGTTAAAATTATTTGTACGATATTTGCCTATGTTTCTATGTGCGTGGGTAGTTAGTCTATGTAAAATGCAAATTTGGTAGATTTTCACTGAAAATTAGAACTTTCAAGGCCCTAAAAGTGAATGGCGGACGATAATAGGGCATAATAACCCTATATGAACTTGAGCTTGTGTAAGTCTTATAAATCCGAACAAAATACAAAAACTATTGATAAAGTCGTACAATATATATCTCCTAATATTAAAAAGTGAAAAAATTAAGTCAGTATAACATAATCGAATTTTAGTCTATTTCATGGGCTAAAAAGCGGCTCATGGACCATGATCCTTTACAAAAATTAAACTAGTATGTTGTGGCCATCACAAAACTTTCTTCTATATAAATCATATCAATTAAATCATTTAAATAGTACAAGAAATGACAACGATTTATCACCAATTCATATCAAAGTGTATCTGAATTTGAAGTTGGATGAAAATTCGTGCATTAGTTCTTGAGATAGAGCTATAGCGGAAATTCTGAAAAAATTTTAGCATAGCAGCGCCACCTGTTGAGCGATTTACACCAAAAGTAAACAGCACTAAACGATATCAAGGTATACCTGAATCTGAAGTTTGTTGAAAGTCCAAGCATTAGTTCTTGAGATAAAGCTATTGCGGAAATCGCAAAAAATACAGCATAGCAGCGCCACCTGTTGAGCGATTTACACCAAAAATTAAACAGCACTAATTTATACATCAATTCATGTCAAGGACTAACTAAATCTGAAGTTTGATGAAAATCCGTGCAATAGTTCTTGAGATACAGCTCTTGTGGAAATCGTGAAAAATGCAGCACAGCAGCGCCACCTGTTGAGCGATTTACACCAAAAATTAAACAGCACTAGTTTATACATCAATTCATGTCAAGGACTAACTAAATCTGAAGTTTGATGAAAATCCGTGCAATAGTTCTTGAGATACACCTCTTGTGGAAATCGTGAAAAATGCAGCACAGCAGCGCCACATGTTGGGCGATTTGCACCAAAAATTAAGCAGCACTAATTTATATCAGGGACTAACTGAATCTGAAGTTTGATGAAAATTCGTGCATTTTTTCTTCAGTTAGAGCTATTGCGATAATCATGAACAATGCAGCATACCAGCGCCACCTGTTGGGCGATTTTCACAAAAAAGTAATCAGCACCAAACAATATCCTGGACTAACTGAATCTGAAGTTTTATGAAATTCCGTGCAGTAGTTCTTGAGATACAGCTATTGCAGAAATCGTTAAAAATGCCGCATAGCAGCGCCCCCTGTTGGGCGATTTTCACCAAAAACTAATCAGTTCTAGTTTATATCAAGGTCTAACTAAATATGAAGTTTTGTGAAATTTCGTGCATTAGTTCTTGAGATAGAGCGCCCACAAAATTTGTGTCACATACAGACAGACAGACAGACGGACAGACAGACAGACAGACAGACATTTTGTAAAAACATTTTTTTTGGAATCTCTGACTCATAAAACGTGTAAATCCGTCGAAAACTGGAATTCGAAAATTTTCATGAAACCAATACTTTCTTCTTGTAAAGATAGAAGAAAGTAAAAAATTTCAAAGGCGTACAGAAATCTTAAGAAGTGAAAAGTATTCGAATTATTTTTTTTAATTCACACCAGAAAAACTTAATGATACTATTTTATTATAATTCTGCATACTATCTTTGAAAGCCCTTATAACATAAAACATGCTTCTAAAAAAAAGCAAAGCCAAAGCTTTGCCTTTAAAGTGAATATAAATAGATAATTCTTGAACAGACTCTGTTTACTTTAGTTCTGTTTGGTGTAGTTCTGTTTGGTTTAGTTCTGTCGGAGTCGGGCCCATCCTTGGACCTGAGTTGAGGATTCGGAGTTGAAGTAACGCCACCTAGGTACGTGAGAAAGCCTTGACACGCATCACAAAAACGTCAGACAATGCATGCAAAACAAAGAAAAAATTTCGAACAAGTTGCATATTTCGATTTTGTTGGTTCATGGAAATATTAATTTTTATTTTCTAATAATAATTAATAATACCACGAGCCAAAGAAAGCGAATCATGCAAATTGTTCAAAATTTTTCTCTTTATTGTCCTGCTTTGTGTGACGTTTTCATGACGCATGTTAAGGCTTTATCAAATGTCCAGGGGGCGTTGGCTGAACTCGCTGAAAAACAAACCGATTCCGAACTCCGACTCGAAGTTATTTGGAAAATTTCAAATTAAATTAAACGATTTATATGTCATTTTAACCTCTTCGGTCCCTGGGTGCCCAAACGGGGACCTCTGTTCCTTTCCTTATAAAAACTAAAAAATCCGATTTTTTTACATTTTCACATCACTTCGTAATAGCTGAATATTTTTTACGTTCAAAGCAAACGAATAAATGGCAGCATTTAAGCTGATTCTCACATAAAATAAATGTTATTTTCATCTGAGTTTGTAAAATGCCTAAAAATGCCCAAAAGACAATATGACCAAGAAAGTGAGAAATTTTCATAAGTATTTAACTCAAATCTTTTTTAATAAAAAAAATTTGAGGATTTGTAGAAAGTTCTTAAATTTGTGATTGCGTTAATTTAGGTTAATAGTAATTAAATCGATGTTTGAAGGGGGGTTGTTGTTTTAGATCCATATCTTTGAACATAAGTTACTAAGCGTCTAAAGGATCAATTTCAGAAAAGATATTTTTTCTGTCATTTACGATGTCATTTTGTTTCGAAAAAACCAATGAATAAGCATTTGTGGTATTATTTTAGCTTCGGAACTAAAAAGGTTAAACTAAGAATTATACGAACTTTGAGCTTGTGTAAGTCATATAAACCCGAACAAAATACAAACACTATTGATAAAGTCGTACAATATATACCTTCTAGTATTAAAAAGTGAAATAATTAAATCAGTATAACATAATCATATTTTAGTCTATTTCATGGGCCAAAAATGCGACTTATGGACCCTGATCCTTTGCTAGGAAATACTGAATAATATTAGGTGGGCCGGTAAATTCTGTCGTTTAATTTTCTTTCGCGCCTACTTTCTTAAAATTCAGTTCTTCATTGGCACAACTTTTTTTGAAATGGTAAAATTCGCATAGCTTTCACATTTCATATTAAGATGGTAGTACAATGGTGGTCAAATGGGAATTATAGTATTTCAAAAAAGTGGTGCCAATGAAGAAATCAGAATTAAAAAAAAGTAGGCGTGAAAGAAAATCAAACGACAGAATTTTCCAGTCCACCTAATATAATGAGGATGCGTATATTTTTAATAACAGATTTTAATAGAATTTTCTGCCGTTTTTAACCACTCGAAAGTTTTATAAATTCTGTGAGTAAACGTGGCGTGTACTAATTCTGGGAATTAAATGTTTAACAGAACTTTTCTTATCTTAAATAACGATAGGAGACTCTATGTAAATTCCAAGCAGTGTACGAACATGGTACAGGGTTAGCATAAATGATACATCGGGGTTAAAAAGACTGTTTATTTACAAGTTTATGACGTACAAAGACGGGTGATATATGAAAAGATACATACACTCTCCAAGTTTCTAATACATACTACAAATGATCAATGTGTGTGCCATTAGTCACCAGGCACGCGTCACAACGGTAATCCAGTTCCGTCCATACGTTCAATAACATGTTTCTGTCAATAGCAGCAGTGATGCGTTCCTGCATGCGAACCACGAGGCGGTCTTTTAAAATGAAGGATATTCCATCTACGTTATGATCACGTGGTCAAGGCAAAAACTTGTAGCCTAAAGAAGGGAAGGCTCCGTAGACGTAATGTTAATCCCCATCAGCCAGTGAAACAGTTCATGCGAAAAGTAGTAGTAGCGTCCCTTCTTATCAGTTAGAAAATCTTTGGGTAAATTACCGGTATCACGTGACTTTTTTCGGCCTCGAACCCAGATTTGGAATATAGTACATTGTTGAGTGTATGTATCTTCACATGTATCACCCATCTTTTTAGATCGTATACCTCCCAATATACAGTGTTTTGAATCCAGATGAATCATTTACACTAAGCCTGTATAATAGTTGTAATATACTATAATTGACTATAATAATTCTAATATAATAATATACTGATTAATATAATAATATGCACTTGCTAGGCTTAGTCAAATTTGAATAATGTGCTCATAGATTACCATCTGAGCATTGCATAAGTCAAGTGCCGTCTGAAAATAAACTTGAGATGAAGATTCAACAACCGTTATTGCAAGTTTTGTAACACTAAACCTTAAACATTAAAAATGTATAATTTTTATTTTAAAATACAGTCTTTTAAATTTTTGCGAATCAATGCTGCGGTATTTTGGTTTCACGGATGCTGAGTTGTTTGAGGGTGTTCTCAAACCCAAAAAGGCAACATTCTGACATAAGTTTTAATTTATTTTTGTTCGAAAATGCATTAAACTAGCTGGTGTTGTTGTTCAGAAACTATGTAATTGAGCTATTTTTCCATTTTGTTTTGTAAACGCAATAGATCTGTCAGAAAATAGTGTCAAAGTTGACGTTTTGAAGCGAATTTCCGCGCGAAGGAAGAAAGAGCACTCAAGAGCGCACGAAAAACGTGTTTGTCACGTGATCGAAATCGCTTATAACTCAATAGGTAATTGATTGATCAAAAAATGAAAAAAAACAGTTCAATTCCAAATCGATTCCATGGCCAGGCTTTACAATGTTATACCTTTCAGTTAAAAAATGAATTTGTAAATGTGCCAGAACGTTTTGCGCTTGTTGAGCAGAGCCGTTAAGAGCAGCCTTAACACGAACGCACACGACCCTATTTTTGTGACGTTAACACACACACAAATGGAATAAACCTCACCCCATTTTGTCTCCCATTATATTTTTGACTAAACACGTATTAAAAACAAGTCTACTGGTAAAATGTATCAGTTCTCGTGTCGGGGGGAAATCGTGCTTTTTACATTTACGTAAAAGATTTTGTAGCAATTCTGTAAAAATGACGTGTTTTTTTTTTCTTTGAAAACATACTATACATTTGCAAATGATTTTTTTTTTACTCCTTAAAACATCAATTATTTTACAAAACTGATATAAATTGCATTTAACGCACTTTTATCAATATACAGGGTGATATAAATTCATAGTAAAAATTTTAAGAGTTGGTACAGGACACTGTAACAATCATTTAATGTATAGAAATGTATGGGCGCAAGTGACGCGTTGAAGTACAAACACCAGGGGGCCAATCGGCCCTTTATTTATCTCAAAATTTCTCATTCATACCAGAAAATTCCTATACTATTCTTTTCTTTATTAGAGACAGACATTTCATGATTACATACAGAAAAAATTGTTCCTTGATAATTTCCTGTATGAAATCGAAATTTTTAAGATTTAATTTATTATACAAACACCAGGGGCCCAATCGGCCCTTTATTTATCTCAAAATTTCTCATTCATACCAGAAAATTCCTATACTATTCTTTTCTTTATTAGAGACAGACATTTCATGATTACATACAGAAAAAATTGTTCCTTGAAAATTACCTGTATGAAATCGAAATTTTTAAGTAAAAAAAAAACACTAAACTGGTATATCTGTCAAACACAGGAAATACATGAGAAGAAATAGGAATATTTTGGTAGTCACGTGTCAATTTAATATTATAAATAGGAAACTCAGAAGTATTTTCATAATTTCAATAACTAGTTTGTTTTGATCGCTTAGAGTGAGCGTGTCGTATGGCACACCTTTTTAAATTTGTAAGTATTTGCTGTAAATAAATATGTTAGTTGTTAATTTTGAGTATTTTCTTTACAACCATGAGTCTTATTTAATTATTTTATTATTATGAGTTTTATTTCAGGTAAAGTTCGATTTTTAATAAGGATTATCAATGCTAAAATTTTATATTTTCAATTTAGTTAGTTGGTCATTTCTCTACCGGGAATACACCTGTTGGGTTAGGTCTAAACGTTAACTTGTTGTTCGAGAAATATTCACAACGCTTTGGGGTAGTGTTGAGGCAGTTGCCTCCCGCCTTATTTGGGGGTAATTGGGAAATCTTTTATTTCAGAAGTTAGCCAGGACCTTGTAACGATCACGTTTTATTATGTTATAAATTATATTTGTTTGTATTTAACACTATGAATATTTCAGGTAATGAGTGATTAGGACTTGCTACACTTAATTCACTCTGAGGGGTAATTGGATGTCGAGTCTCCCCTTCCCTTTCGTACTTTCACTTCCGCCCAACAGCCCCCTTTTTGTAATCCCCCCCCTCACATCTATATGCCTGGGTAGGAGCTAGGTGGTACGTTTTAGGATTCCAGATCTGCCCAGCAGGTTGTAATTATATTCAGTGAATATTCACACCTACTGTAAACGACTATTTTTATATTTTATTTGCACCACTATACGGGGTATTTCATAAAAGATGGGCAAAGCTTTAAGAGGTGATAGTACACATCCAAACAAACAACTTTCATCAAAGAATTCATTATCGGAAATAAAACGCTAATTTGCTGGCGCATTTGGAAACTTGGCTCATGCAAACGGTGAAATTCCATTCCTGTTGTGACTTATTGGGAGAAGAACGGCATTGAATTTAAATTAATTGATTTAATTAATTAATTTCAAAAAACACTCAAAAGACTAAAAGAGTAAAAGACACTCTAGCGAAAGACAGGTTGAAAAAAAACAAAAAAATTCAAGGGTGTCCATTATTGGAATGGTAAAAATTATGACACTCGGAGTATTTCATTTTTTTATTATTTTTTTTAATCTTAAAATTATAATAATATTGGAATTAATTGATTAAATTAATAAAAAAATTGAATTTAAAAAAAGTAGCCCACTCGCAACACTGACTTGGTCCATGCAAACGTTAAAGCTCCATTCCTATTGGAAGTTATTGGGAGAAGAATTACACTAATAGCATGCAAATGTGATAAGGGGAAGAACAAGAACGCGTCTGCAAAATTTCGCCTCGATGAATGCATAAAAGCCGCTTATCGGAGTGCAAACTTTCAATCGCGGTAGGAACGTATTGGAAGATGTTTCCCTTCACTAATAGGGAAGAGGTTGATATGAAATTTATCTACGAAAGTGCAAGTGAAAATGGTCTGGAGGCTCAACAATTGTACGGAGAGCGGTTTCTCAACTTGATTTTGCCCCTAATCATTCTTTGTGTGTTTTTGTCTCGTATAACTATATAACCCTCGTCATCCTCTAGCTCCTTTGCATTTTAATTCCGAACCAGCATTCTTTAACCCCTTAACAGAGACATTGTTTTCTTACAAAAAAATTAAAGATGGGGCTGGACACCACTTTTTCCATACTAAAATATTTACCTTACTTAATCGAAAAATATCTGACAATCAATAAAGATAAATTTACAGTTACAAATTAGTGGTACCAAAATGCTTTTAATAACGAAGCAAGCAAAGTGTTCTTGCCCGAATCCAGTTCGGGCCACACTGTTAAGGGGCTAATGAAAGTTCTCGGTTTGGATATGTACCATCACCTCTTAAAGTTTTGCCCATCCTTTATCAAAGACCCTATATTTGAAAGAATACATTTGCCGCAAGTTTTCACGCACGTTGTCAATACACAAGAAAAATGATGCTTAAAAAACTGATGTGAACCGAATAAATTTCGCGTAAGATATACCGGTTCTGATCGCATAAACCTAATTAGACCGAGCTTCTTTTACATTACTTTTAATTTTTTCTTCGACACCAGTTTTTGCGATTTTGTAATTTTGAATTATTTAATCGCTCAAAATCTGAGATTAGATAATGTGAAAATTTCCAAACTAAAATACTGGTACTGAAATTAAAAAAAAAATTGTTCGTCTTGCATGACAAGTTTTCTTGCCAACCGGCTTGAATGAGTTAATCTTATCACTTCATACGTGCCATATCGTCGGTACCATGTCAAACTATCCAATATGAAAACAGTGGGCTACTTTTATAAAATTCAGATTTCTTGATTGGCACCACTTTTTTGAAATAGTAAAATTCACCTTATTTAACCTTATTCAATGACATATTAATTAAGGCGAAATCAAGAGGAATTTTACCGTATCAGAAAAGTAATGCTAATCAAGAAATCTGAATTATAAAAAAGCAACTCACTGTTTCCATATTGGATAGTTTGACATCGTACCGTTGATATGACCGACACGACAAAGTACTGATGTCATATAGAAAGTGAACGAAGCTAACGAAAAAGAAAGGTTACCGCTGTGCTTTACGTGTATCTTTTTTTACAGACCACTGAAGTCACGTGATGCACGAATGCATCAGTGCAGGTGTACGAAAAGAGCATGATGTCACTCTAGCGGTCTGTAAAAAAAAAGATATGAGGAATGCACCGCGGTAACCCGTCTTTCTCGTTAGCCTCGGAAAGGGACCTAGGACCGACAAAGGTTAAAAATTGTTTTAATAAAATATTGAAATATTTGTGTATATTAGCAATTAAAGATTAATTAAATAAAAATGCCAAGCTGAAAGAAAAAATGAAAACATTATGAAAATTGTGTCTCAAATATTCTGTGATGTATCAAATTTCCAGGCGCATTTTCTTTTGCTTAACTAACATTTTCTATTTACTAAGATTTCATGTGTCAGTGAAGTGCCAGTCTATGATATTTTGATAGAAATTATTTTCTCTTGCACTAAATATCTCTTATGCTGTTTCAGAAAATAAAATTAAAAAATAGATGCCAGGTACATAGCTGCTAACTTATACGGATTTTAGTTAGCACTAAAATTTAGTAGATATTTTTTTTGTCTTATTTCATCGTTTTTTAAAGGTGTTAGATTTCGGCAATTGTTTTAGGTAAAATTTACTATTAGATTTTAGTAATGAGAAAAATCCGTACAAGTTGACAGCTATGCAGATATTCTTGAAGCCCACCTGTCTATATTTTACAAAAAATATTAAGCATACAAGTTCGTAGTTAAATTTCGAGATCGTTGTTACTCCTGTAACATTTTGTGTTTTTTATATAATTTATTAAATATAACAGCAAAACCACCCTGCATAATGTTTTAATACTCGCATTGCAAATAATTATTCTCATTATTATTTGTTTAGATCAGGTTTGGCAGTTTGGCCTCCACTTTTATTAAAACAATTCGGATTTACACCAGAAAATGCAAACAAATATTTTCAGGTTTATTCAATCCTTTCAAGGATGGCGTCCGTAATGTTTATTTTGCTGCCACCCAGATTATTTAATTAAAATTTTCGATTTATAACATACTTGAAAGTAAGCACGTTTGACCTTTCTAATAAATTCGTTTATAAATTATGGTGTCAATCCATCATTTCAGCAATTTATAAACAGAATTACTCCGCGCCGGTAAGGGTTAATGCAGAGATACCAAGCTGCCACCAATCTTCCGTAGTGCGTGGTTTAATTTGGCCCTGTTTAACAACCAGTTTTCGAACCAGAGAATTTATTTGATGAATCTTTATTTATTGAATTTCAGTTTTCTATGTGGAACTTATTTAAATTCATCTCTGAAAAAAGATTCTGGTGCAGAATATATTAAACTAGGGTTAAAATAACCCACATATTACGGAGGATTGGTGGCAATTTGGCACCTCTGGTTAATGTCAAACTTTTCATGATTACTTAAAGTAAAAATTCTATTTCAAAAAGTTCCGGTCTAAAATCTAAATTTCGGGATACAAATGGCCGCCAAACTGGCAGCCCTGGATCAGATATTGCATTTGCAAAATGTACATATTTCAGTTGCGGAAATTCTATTTGCAAGTGCAAAGTAATGAAGACACGTGGTAAATATAGAGTTATTTAGATGAATATTGAAGTTTGAAAATTTTTAATAATACATTTTAATACGAGCATCTTAGTTTACGGGTTAACTAGTACACTAGTATCATGGAAGACGACAGTATTCCACTGACGCAGCCTTAAGCTTAAAATCGTATCGTATCGTATCGTATCATAGAATTCGTAGATGGCGGAACTCATATATACGGCTAACTCGATTAAAAAAAAAAAAAACGCGAAAAGCCGCCTTTCAATAACTCAGCAAATTAACTCTTATTATTCTGATTTTTTTAGAACAGTCTTATATCTTCAGTCTAATCTTATTCTGAAATTTTTACGTTTCTACGTGCAGTATATTTTGAGACCTAAATACCCATTTTTAAAGTAAAAGCGATGTTACAGATTCCTAATGTCGATTACTTGAAAATGGCTCGGGCGATTTTCTTTAAATTGATATATAATAGGAATCTGTTTTATGTGAAGGGAATAAGATAACAGTTGTTTCCGGGACAACTCTAGTTTTCTTTTTAATTCACATTTTTTCCCCTCCGAATATGATCTTATTAAAATTAATATATAATATGAAACTATTTTAGATGAACCGAATAAGACCATGTTTGTTTCCAGGAAGACTCTTATTCGTTATATAATAAGCATGAAAAATCGGACTATATTTTTCAACCATTTATGGGAATTTCATCGAAAATGCACCTATTGTATTCATGCGCTTAATTTCTTCTGATCAACTTTTAGTCTGTAGTTTACGAACCTTCTCTAGCTCAGTCGGTTAAGTGCAGGCCTCGCAATACATAGGTTGCGAGGTCTGTCCTCTTTGAAGCAGTACGCATTTTTTTTCTTTTTTTTATCCTTTTTAAGTCAGTTAATAAAGTAAATTTGATTTTATGTTTCTATAAAAATGTATTTATTTATTTTGATTTTTTTTCCTTAAGAGTTTCACATATCACTATTTCGTGATAATTTTTCAGACAATAAAACTGTAAAATCTGTCTAAGGCGGACTGTGTGTAAGCCAGAAATCTGCATACCGCGTAAAGACTTCCATTCCCGGCAAATCCATTGAAAATAACATTAAGACGTGCTCCATAAGCCGGAATCTGCCTAGCGCGGAAACGGAAATGTTTTTAAGGTCCGCCGAAAGACAATTTTTGCATGACAGAAAAAAGAATATTTTAAAACTGAAAAGCATTCTGTAAATGGAACTTTAAAACTGATTGATAGATCAAATACATATAATTAATAAATACATATAAAATACAAATACAAATAAAAGCACATTTTTACGCATTCATTTGTTTACAGAGAGAGAATTTTAATTTTGAAATTTTTCAGATTTAATGATAAGGAAAATAAAATATGCAGTTTGTATTTGTTCAATCTACAACAGTTTCTTTTTATTTACAATTTTTAACACAAATAAATTTCTGTTTTTCTACGGTACATAAATTTAAATTATGCGTTTTTATTTTTTCCATTACCCTTATAATAAAAAAAGAAAAAATACTGGCGGTTATTCTTCCATTACCTTTATAATAGTAATAATAATAATAAAAATACATACATGCTGTTATTCTAACAGTAAATGGAAGACTACGAGATTTTTTTTTTAAATGCCATACATTCAAAATTAAAAAAAAAAATAAATTTTTAAAAATCATATATTTTTAAATTTTTTAGGATAATTGAAAAAATGAAATAAAATTGTATAGTTTATTTACATGTATCGTATTTCAATCCGTTTCGCTGAGAAAAATACGAATTTTTATGTATTAAAAACTCTAATTAAAAAGTAAAATGTCGATTGAACAAATAAAAATGAGCACATTTTTCTCTTTTACTTTTCATTAAATTCATAAAATGTAAACTTCATACTTTAAACTCTCTCTATGTGTAAAAAAATATAAATAAATGCATAAGCTCATGTTTTTTTTTGTTGTTGTTGTTGTTTTTTTTGTTACAAACTTAAGAAGTATTACTAATTAATATTTCACTTTAAAAAAACAGTACTGAAAGATTACACACGAAAAAAATGCGCGACAGTGTTTTTTCACCAATTTTCGTAAGGCGGAATATTGTCTATTATAACGGTAAAATCCCATTAATCCACCCCCCCCCCCCCCAAATAAAATAAAAATCTAAATTTTTATATAACATGTGTTATTTTGTTATATATATTTAGCAAATAATTAACAACCTTCAAATGTTTTAGCTAGATCTAGTAAAATCAATCATGGAAGACGGTAGTATTCCGAGTGACGCAGCCTTAAGCCTAAAACCGTATCGTAGAATTCATAGATGGCGGAACTCATATATACGGCTAACTCGACATCAAAGAAAACGCGAAAAGCCGCCATTTAATAACTCAGCAGATACGAATCCCACTGTTCTGATTTTTTTAGAACAGTCTTATATCTGCAGTCTAATTCTATCTTGAAATTTTTACATTTCTACGTGCAGTAATTTTGAGATCTAAATAATCTTTCGCTTTTTTAAAGCGAATGCGATGGAACGCGATTGAACAATTCCTAATGTAAAATTCTGGAAAACGGCTGGGGGCGATTTTCTTTAAATTGATTAATAATATGAATCTGATTAAGATGTAGTGAATAACACTTTTCTTTTTTCTAGGAAAACTCGTTTTATTTCTTAAAATCTCTCTTATACTTTTCTCGTCTGTGATTAGTGAGTAGGTTTGACGTCACTTCGTAAGTAGGAGGAGTCTTAATCCATCTGACCAATTAGTGAAAAGTGCTGTGGGTATAATCAGAAACAAAATTTGCAAAGTCATTTTTAGTCTAGGTTACAGTTAACAATCTGAATATAGGCAGTAAATCTTTTTTTTTTTTAAATATTAAAATTTTAAATATTAAAATGGTAATTATTGTGTGTTTTAAAATATTAAGTATATTAAATCAAATTTCGATTCATATTATCTTCCTTTTTTGTTATGAAGGAATTATTACTTCACATTTCTGCTTTTTGTCGAAAAAATATTTAGATTCATTTTTAAAAATGGGGAATTTTTTTTAATTATATGTATTCAATATAATTGTTATTTATAATTTTTTTTTCAATTTTCAAAAAAAAAAAAAAAATATTTTTAATTTCTTGTTTATGAGCGTAGCTCGCGGTTGCGACCTGATGATTGCTTTGATTGCATCAATAGCAACCTTTTGAATCGTTTATCCCTTCAAGACCAGGTGTATTTGTAAACAAAGATAGTCATGTCTGTAAAAAGTAAAACATGGACTGCAATTGCTATCTGTTGATAAAAAAGTATACTTTACACAATCTGCAAACCAGAACTATCGTTCGATTCGAGTTTTTATTACATACGACTCAGAAGCAAAAATTTGTATCCAAACTAAGCGAAATGTATGCAAATAGATATTATGACGCAAAGAAATCGTTTACATAAATTTTACTTTTGATTTTGGATAGCGTGGCACAAAAGATAAATCAGTTTATTCATATAAATACATTACAGTGTATTGTATAGATTCAGTGAGAGTGATATTTTTAACTGTGTATTGGAAAATTAAAAGTTTTGGTTCGATGTGTAAATATATTTAGTCAAACCGAAAACAATTAAAACTGAATTTTAAAACAAATTGTTTAAAGCTACATCAAGGCGTCACTTAAATTTTGATATCATATCTTTTAAAACTCATATTTTGAATTTATGAAAGATGTGAATGTTAAAGCATCAATGCATAAATTTTTATACATCCTTTAAATTTAACATAATTCTTACACATACAATTATAAATAAAACAAAAATAAAATAATGAAATAAATAATATAAATTTATGTACATATACATTAATTAATAGCATAGCGTCACTTAAAATTTGATATCATTATTTTTAAGTTCCATATTTAAAATTCTTATAGCAATACAAGTGCTGCGTTACAAACTTTTAACTCGTTAAGGGTTTTTTGTATTGATATTAGTGTACCAGTATGCGAGTTATTTTCTTCCTTTTTTAAAAAAATAGCTATTTATTTTTAAAACTTTCCATAATTTTATATGAAAATTCTTATATCTTATCTGGAATTAGATATTATAAATGTGAAAAAAATGTCAAAAATATTGACTAACACTAGAACACCCGGAAAGAGTCGATCCGACTTCGACCATACGATTAAATGTCATTAGGAACCAGAAATTATTTTATAAAATAAGTTAAATTTAAACTATACACATTTACATTAAATAAATCAGTCAAATAATTTAAAATAAAAATTCTGGTGTCAAATATTTTGATGAAACTTGAGTAAAATTTCCGGGCGTTCAAAGTGTTAAGTGGGTTGTTCACTCAATGGAGTTATGAATAAAGAGGAGGAGACATATAGTGTACTGTCTACCAGGTGCGAGTGAAGTAACTGAGGAGGTTGTCACAAGATGGCGGCTGCTTTTTTTTTTTTTTTTTAAATCGGAGCTTCAGTTTTTGATTACAGCCAGGTCAAACATCCCACCAGTAAAATTGAATAGAAAATTTCGTCTTATTTAAGCGTCTTTTTCATGGAAATTATTCTCAAAAATGTCATAAAAATTTCTGTTTGTTTTTACTGATGTCAGTATACCATGTAAAACTGTCAGTTTGTTTCCCTGGTTGTCACAATATGGCGGAAACGCAAGACCTAACTACCGCCAAAGTAAACTCCTACCAGTAAAAATGAATATCTGTTTCTACCATTATTATTTATGACTGAAAATTTGTAATAATAAGGCGTTTAAATAAGTTGAAGATTTCTAAATAAAGCTACTGGTGGAAGTTACCACCGGCGATAAACAACGTCTGCGATATCGGTTACAGTTGAAGCTTCACTATTTAAAGGATTTGTCAGTTCCTCTTTATTAGTAGTTCGATGGTTCACTCAGCTTTCGATTTCTCCTCAGTAATGTCATTTCTATGGGCATTTGATGCATTAGTATATTTAAAATTTCTCCTCAGGAAATTAATATTTTTAACTTCCATTTTTTGTGTAAATTTCCTAAAAGATGCCTCTTTTTTTCTTAGTTCTCAAAATATTTCTAAAATATAGACTTAATTTTATAGGAAGTGTTAAAATCCTACTCAAAGTTCACTCGCTTTTAACACATAAAATATTAAATTCAGCATAGATTTTAGAAATATTTTGAAAACTAAGAAAAAAAGAGACATACTTTAAGAAGAGTGCACAGAAAAAAGATGTTCAAAATATGAATTTCCCGAGAAGGTATTTTAAATATACGAATGCATCAAAAGTCGACAGACTTAACATTACGGAGGAGAATTCCGAAGCTGAGTGACCAGCCCCCTTAATCCTTTAATTCTCGACCCCCGTGATATTCACGGGATGTGTCTTTTATTCAGATTGATTCCCACCAGTTTTATAAAATAGAGTAATTTGCTTTATTTTATGGCATCATTTTACCTGTCATTAAATAAGGTGAATATTTCTTTTTCAAAAATGTAGTGCCAATAAGCAGTTTTAAATTTTAAACCGTAATTTAATACGACCGTTAAGGGTTTAAAAAAAGTCTTATATTGAGCATACAAAATGCTTAATCTGTACAAGTTTGTACACTAAAACAAATAAATAGGGATAAGGTTAATGCCATTAAAGGACAATTTTTTTTTTATTTCTTTTCGAATAAACAGTCATTATTCGGACTATTTGCATCTTAAATCAAAAATGATTTATTTTAAGCAGCTAGCAGACATATGTCTCTTCGTTATTAGCAGTGCCGTTTACTTTTAAAATTTCTAATGTATTTTTCATTTTGTTCCCAAAGTACCTAATGATCTTTTTTACGAAATGATGGTTTTAAAAATACCGCAGTTTTGGAATTTAAAGGTTTATTTTATTTCCAGTGTCTAATGATGCGGATTCCATCTGTATCACTGAAGATTTCAAGGTTTTACTGGAAATTGCAAAGAATGGATTAGTTGTAAATAAGTAAAGTTATCGGTGAATGAAGTACCTTTATTTTATAGTATGGAAGTCAACTTCAAGATGTCTGCTGTTAAGAGAAATAGAATTGTTTAACAATGTCATTGGTATGTGAAAAGGGATTTTATATAGGATTTGTTTTCAGAAAAGGATATTTCAGTTTTAAAATAAACAAGTTTTGGTCAGAAAATGTCTTATATCAAATTGAATCAAAATGCACAAATATATAACTATTAATTATGCTTTATACTGACTTTAATTTCAAATTTTACCTTTGTTTAGTTTCTTCTCAGACTGTTTTTAATTTTATAGTTTATCTTTTCTTTAGAAATAATTCTTTCTCGTTTTGACTATCTAATGTAAGATCACTTACAAGACATCGTAAAAATCAGAAATTTTAACAATATTTGGAGAACTAAACATTTAAAACAACTATTAATTATTTTTATTTTTAAAGCTTTTGCATGTGGTAGTCTACGTGGCTTATCTTACAGTTATTTTTGGTTATTATTAAGAATCGACCGAAACAGGTTTTTAAGGCCGAAACCGAATTTCGGTGATCTTCCTATTTTCAGTCGAAAACGAAAATGTTCAAATTTTTTTAAAGTAATTAAATTGTATGTATTAAATTAATTAATACATACATAAATATACATAATTCTTAATTAATTATATGTATTTATTAAATATGCATAATTATTAATTAATTATGAGTATTTATTAAATATACATAATTATAATTTAATTTTACTTGTGGCCCGAAGTAGCTCTCTGTGCTTTAGACCCAAAACTTTTTATTTTCATATAAAATAAAACGTAATTTATTCATCAACAACAGAAGGATTTTCTAATTATACGAATTTCATTTAATTAAAAAATATTTTAGTTTTATGTATACACACCTCGATTTCTCTTTTATAATGATTTCTGTAAATGATCATCTGTTAAACTTGAACTTTCTTAAAGAACATTCGAAACACTTCTACGGTTTCAAACTGAAAATTTTCTATTACTGTTATGTATGGAGCTTTTAAGGAGCACATGAAAAAGTTTAGTTATATATGTATTGCTTGCTTTATAATTTGTATTAACGTCTTGAGTCAGTCATGACTGATAATTAATTATAAATAACGAAGTTTGGAAACTCAGGATTTGGGCCAAAAATGAAAACGAAACCGAATTTTCGGTCCATCTTTAGATATTATAACGATAGATGGAACAATGGGATCTGGTTGATGAACTACCTAGTTCCATGGCCACTTAACATCCAACATAGAGGTGATTCGTGTTGCATGGGCATTAGGGAGACTTAAGAACATTTATGTTTAAGCGTGGCTGGTAGCTACGATGAGCAAAATCAACTAAAATGAGTTAAGAGAAAGTATAACAGTAATTTAAGAACACAGGGAACTCTTAAGGTTTAACAATGTGTAAAAGCGCAATATGATTTGTGAATAAAATGAATAAAAATTAGTACTAAAACTTTTCTGGTGCAAACTCAAAATATCTGAATAAAAAACCGCCAGATTTGGCAACACTGTTTGTGGTCTGTTTATAGTTAATGTTACGAATGCAAAAGCTTTTAGACTTCAACAAGGCTGCCTAAGAAAACCGTACTATTTTAAAGGTAGTACATAAATTGTCTTATCTGAATAACTTCGAATTCAGAAACAAATAAAAAGGATAAGATTAGCCCATCATCTAAAACTTTATCGAACTTCCTTTGGAGTAATACAGTCATTATTTGAATGGTTTGCTTAAAACAAAAATGATTCAATTTCAACAGCTAGCAGATATAGCTCAGCTATTGATTTATTATGTTCTTCATTCCTATTGTATTTCTCGTTTTGTTTTGAAAGTACCTAATGATATCTTTTCCAAAATGACCTTTTTGAAAACGGCGCACATTTGGAATTTAAAGACTTATTTTAGTTACAGTATTTAATCATATGAAATTAATGAAGAATTCATGCTTTACGAGAGATTGCAATGATTGTAATGTCTCAGTTGAGTGAAATTATGAATAAATGAAATATTTTTATTTATACATTTTATAAATCGTTTATTAGCGCCAGTATATGGCTTATTTTCTTTCTAAAAAAATGTCAGAAATATTTTGAAAATATTTTGAAAATTACATGTGATGGCGTTTTTTCTTTATTTTCCCATGTGATATTTGAAAGTTAATATTATGAATGTGAAGGTTTTACAGAAAATTGTAATGAGTTGATATGCCGCAACTGTGTACACTTATCATTAAGCAAAATATTTTATTTTATTTTTTATAATATCTAAATCGTTCATTAACAAGCTTGTATGCACGGTTCGTAAATATCATGATATTTTCGAAAATATTAAAAATATCTGATATTTTGATATATATCCGATATTTTCGATATATAACCGATACTTTCAAATTAGTCAACTTATTGATAATTATAAAGATTTTCAGTCCTAACATGAATTAGAAACTATATATTACTTAACATGAAAAGTGAAAACTTAATAAAACATTATTCAAAATGTGCTTTTACTGTCATTTATACAACAAAATTAAAGATCAACTAATAAATAACAGACACAGTTTGTATTTTACACCCACAAAAAACAAACTATGGGATTAATTATCAAGTTCCCAGAAAATTTTGTATTTTATACAACAAAATTATATACAAAATAATTTGTTTTATTGAAAAATTTGAACATAAATGTAAACTTGTAAGCTTTTGTATTCTCTATTCTGTTATGTAGTTTAAAATAAAGAAAACCAAAACCAGAAAAGATTCTGATAAAGCTGTAAGTAACTTCTCTAAATTAGACAGTTTATGAACAGCTCTTTTAAGTAAATATTGTCCAAATGTAAAGCTTGGAAAAGATATTTTTATAGAAAGGAGGGGGGTGGGTGGCTAAAAATGAGCTTTCAGAAACATTGACAGAGTGATGCTACAAAATGTTTGGAACGAACTCGATGACAGATTGGACGTATGCCATGTAACAAAAGGGTCACACATCGAACATTTGTAACTGAAAAAAACTTGGTATATTTCTCTTTAAATTCATATATCACTTATTGTAATATGTGTAGTAGTTTCGAAAATACGACTTTTTAAAATCCGGTCTATCATTTGTAATAGCCCTGTATATCAAGATATATATCCATTGATATATATCACCGAGCCTTGCCTACATATGACATATTTTATTTCTAGAAAAAGTGAGAAATATTTTTTAAATTAAACCTAATGGCTTTACTTCTCTATTTTTTCATGTGTTTTACGGAAGTTCATATTATGAAAACGAAAGCTTTTACTCTTCGACAAAAGTATTTAAGAAAGCTATAGTTTTTTATTGTGTGTTATAGTTTTTTAAAATGTTTGATCCCGATAATTTCGAACTCAGAAACAAATAAAATGGATAAGATTAGTTCCATTATGAAAAACTTTATTGAACTTCCTTTGGAATGATACAGTCATTATTTGGACTGTTGTCTTAAAACAAAAAAAAATATATTCATTTTCTTCTGCTATCAGATATTTCTGTGTTCTTTTATTATTCAGTTCTCCATTAATAATGTATTTCTGATTTGGTTTTGAAATCAGTGTTGCCAAATTGGGGACATTTTTAATTCATTTTGTTTTACTGTCACCACTTTTTAAAATAGTATAATTCGCCTTATTTTTCAGAATTTTTAATCTATTTTTATATAGGCCGAATATTTCTATTTAAAAGAAAACGGTGACAATCAACAATCTGGGAACAAAAAAGTCACCAACCTGGCAACACTGTTTGAAAGTACCTAACGATGTATTTCGCAGAATGACCTTTTCGAAAAAGTCACACTTTTGTAATTTAAAGGCTTACTTTAGTTATTGTATTTAATAATACGAATTTCATTTCAAATAATGAAGAATTCAAGGTTTACGAAATGGCCCAACTGAATACAGTTATCAATAAACGAAATATTTTTATTTTTATTTTTATATTTTATAAATTGTTTATTAGCATTACCATATGACGTATTTTTTTTTCTAAAAACATTAATAAATATATTTTTTAATTAAATATGATGGCTTTTCTTCTGCATTATTCCATGTGTTATCAGGAATTTAGTATTGTGAATGTGAAGTCTAAAAAAAGGCTAAATGTGAAGATTAAAATCAGTGATGAGATTTCCGCGTTTTTGCACATACGTATTTTGTTAGTGAAAATGATATTTGATTTAATCGGAACACTCTTGCGATTTAACAGAACAGCATTTTCTCTAAGAATATACCGGTGTGCAAAAACGCGGAACTCTCATCCCTAGTTAAAATGTGTATGTTGCAACTGTTTACAGTTATCAATAAACAAATTTTTTATTTAAATTTTTATAATTTATAAATCGCTCATTAACATTCTTACATGAAATATTTTTTTCCGTATAAAAAAGTGCGAAAGTCTTTTTAAAAATAAATAAAATGGCTGTTATTCTGTATTATTCCACGTGTTATCTGGAAATTAATATTATGAATGTGAATGCTCTTCGAGAAATTGTAATGGATGTTTATGTTGCAGCTGTATGCAGTTATCAATAAGGAAAATATTTAATTTTAAAAATTGTTTACTAACATCTTACATGATATATTTTCTTCCTAAAAAAAGTGAAAAAAAATATACATGTGATGGTCGTTTCTCCTTGATGTGAGATGTATCCTCCTAGACGATTATTTTCCCCCTTATATAATGTACCTGTATGGTCTTTCATATATCACTAGCTTTTAACACGAACATTTAGTTTATTTACATAAAAGACGTAACGTGACGAAGACATAACGATGATCCACAAATGGTGATACGGAATATGTACAAATACGTATAAATTTCATGTTTCGAGTGCACAACACTCACTCAATATTCACCTTTCACTACACCAATCTTTACTTCACAATACTACCAAAATTTGTTACATTCTGGTGCCCGTAGTACCTAAGAACACTTTCGTTTTATATATCTCACGCCGGCACACAGCCTGGCATAGTACCTCTAACTATCTCTCTCAAACAGAATCTAACCCCTTCTCTCCCACGCCCGCGAGTCAAATGACCAGCTGCGCGCCAGCTCAGAGCTAAAGACGCATACAGACGTCACAATATATTTTTTCTATTAAACCTAATGGCTTTTCTTCTATATTTTCCATGTGTTATCCTGAAGTTCATATTACGAATATGAAAGTTTTTATTCTCCGACAACAGCATTTAAGAAAACTGTATTTCTTTAGAGTATATCAATTGTTTGACCCAATAATTTAGGACTCAGAAACAAATAAAATGGATAAGATAAGTTCCATTATGGAAAACTTTATCGAACCTTCCTTTGGAATAACAGTCATTATTCAAACTGTTTGCTAAAAACAAAAACGATTCATTTTCAACAAGTAGCAGCTATCTCAGAGTTATTGCTTTAATCTTTTCGTCATTCTTAATGCATTTCTCATTTTGTTTTGAAAATACCTATTAATCTCTTTTACATAATGATCTTTTCGAAAACGCAACACTTTTGAAATTTAAAGGCTTATTTTAGTTATAGTATTTAATAATGTGAATTATGTTTCCAATAATGAAGAATTCAAGACTTTACGAGAAACTGTAATGAATGTATATCGCAATTGAGTACAGCTATTAATAAACGAAATATTTTTATTTTTATATTTTATTAGTATAGATAAATTGTTTATTAGCATCACTATATGACGTACTTTTTTGGAAACAAAGTGGGGATTTTTTAAAAATTTAAATATAATGGCTTTTCTTCCGTATTACTTCATGTTTTAGTTGGGAGTTGATATTAATAAATGTGAAGGCTTTACGAGAAATTTTAATGAATGTATATGTTACAACTGTACACAACTACCAAAAAACAAAACATTTTACTTTAATTTTCATAGCTTATAATTTTTTTATTAATACCCTTACATGAACTATTATCTTTCTTAAAAAAGTGAGAAATATTTTTTAAATTAAACCTAATGCTTTACTTCTGTATTTTTCCATGTGTTATCCTGAAGTTCATAACACGAATATGAAAGCTTTTATTCTTCAACAACAGTATTTAAGAAAACTGTATTTCTTTAGAGTATATCAGTTCTTTGATCCCAATAATTTGGAACTCAGAAACAAATAAAATGGATAAGATTAGTTCCATTATGGAAAACTTAATCGAACTCCCTGTGGTCATACAGTCATTATTGCGTCTGTTTTCTTAAAACAAAAATGATTCATTTTCAACAGCTAGCAGATATTTCTGTATATTATTATTATTTTGTTCTTCATTCGTAATGTATTTCTGATTTTGTTTTGAAAATGCTTAATGATCTTTTTTTCCAAATTGACCTTTTTGAAAATGCCACACTTTTGGGATTTAAAGATTTATTATAGTTATAGTATAATTAATGAGTGAGTTTAAATCATGTGGATTTCATTTCAAAAAATGAAGAATTCAAGGGTGCACTCGAAAGTGTATTGAACGCAACTGTCGCAACCGAGTACAATCATGAATAAACGAAACATTTATATTTATAATTTTCCATTTTAGAAATAATATATTAACATTGTCATTAATATGAGAATAGAAGATTCATATAGAATTTATTTTCAGAGAAGGCTGCTGCGGTGTTAAAAATGCATAAATGTACTTCACAAAAAGTGTTAATTCAAAATGATATAAATGCCCAATTATGTAAGTTTTGAATGTTGTTACACATACACACCACAAAATCAATCCCTCTTCTGTGGTCATAAATGGATATATGGCGTAATAAAGGGATTTTCCTCATAGCTATAATGAAAATGTTTGTGTAGCAAGACGCACCTATGACTGACCTAATAGTGAAATAAACGCAAGATGAAATTTTGCGAGAGTTGTCACCTTTCTTGCGGGTGAGCGGTATGTAAGATAAATGTACTACAATTTTATTTTTTCAAAAATAATGGTGCGAATAGAGCATAAAAATTGTCGCCCGTGGCAGTCGTGCATTTACAACAATTAACTTTCTCTGAATCTTTTTCTGAGTTTTTTTTAATTGCATACTTAATTTCTAAACCTAAGTATCATAATTAAGTTAACAGGAAGCCATTTAACAGCAAAAATTATAAATTTAACCATATGACAAATGTAACAACATAAATACTTCATAATAAATAAACGAATTGTGTGACATAAATTCTCGGATATCTCGAAAATGGCTGATTTGCGACGGGTAGTTCTGATCTAGTTGAGTTTTTTATTCCCCACGACCAGATCTTTCCAACGAAATGTCTCTCGTCAAAATCGGTGCGTATCACTTTTTGCACTTCCCTAGTTAGAGGAAAATTGGAAGTAAATTCGAGAGATTACCTTCTAAAGAAAATATTCAACTATACATTTCGTAGCAGTTTAGAAGGAAATTTTCAACTTACAAAGTTTTAATATATATATATATATATATATATATATGTGTGTGTGAAACGATAGAAGCTAAACCCCTTTTTGCCCCTTTTAAAATTTGAAATCCCCGTTTTAAAAAATGGAAATTTAAAGTTAGAAATTAAAATTAAAAGTTTTAAAATGCTTTAGTAATTGTGTCTTGATTGAAGCTGCTGTTGCCCCTGTGAAAATAGTTTTTCCGCATCGCATCTTATAACTTTAAAAGGTCGTTTTGAATACTTTTGCTGAGGTAAGTGCGATATTAATTTCTTGCTGCATCCAGTCGGCCGAATTTGAGCCAAAACCTTATCCCGGGCAATCAATCATACAGCTAGCGACCAATTAAATTTTAAATACACATCTTTTGACTTCGACGACCTCTAGCAGAAATAATCCAAAATACCTCTACTTATACCGCTGCACGGGTCGCAGGAGAGGGCTTTTTACAATCTAAATAATGCCTTAAGTTCACGCCACTCTGCTCTCCGGGGATCGCCTCGCGATACAACTCCTGATGTCCAAAGGATTAAAATAGCAGCTCTCATGCCAAAAAGGTCTGATTTCTCAAAAGGATGTGACTGAAGACCAATAAATCAGGTCCCCGAAAAAACTGTGTCTTCCTTTAAACGTCCCCGCACTTTATCTCAGACTTTCATTAGCTCCCGGATCAACACTCACAGCCTGCGACTACAGAAATATGCTAAGAACTCAAACCGACGTACGCACGGACTCGTCTTCAGTCCCTCCACCGGTCCGACAACGATCGAAACCGCGAAAGAGGACTAACACCGGAAGCCGCTTTTCCTTACATATATATACGACGAGATCTTTCCAACGATACTACTCTTGTCTTTTCTGTATTAAAATACTAGTATAGACTTGCCAGCTTTGAAACAGTCGAGTGTGACCCACCGCGCCGGCGTGAACGTGTTAAACGTTCAAGTATCTAAGCTGAATTTTCGATATCGATATCTAATCGATGTCTTTCAATATTCGCCAATGGATTTATGATAAATTCAAAATTAATTGTATAAATCTTTGCGAAATTCCATGCATTTGTTTGAGAAATATAAAACATTTTATTAATCATTTTTTACAGATTTTAAAATGAATTTATTTTTATTTTCGTTTTTATTTATTCGTTACCTAGCAACTGCATTACAAATAGTGATGGGCAGAATGAATGATTTTACAATCGAATGAATCATTCTGGTATGAGCAAAAACATATTTCCAACCTTCAAATATATTTTTAAAGAATAAACACCAGATATTTATACATAAGAAAAGAAACAAAATCATAGTTGCCAACCTTCGTTATTTTTTTTAATTAATTATCTTTAGAAATTTTGAAGATAAAAAGAATTTTTATGGATTTCTTGAATTAATTCCAATTAAAATACGAAAAAAAATTCTGATACTAAATTTCTGTAGATATTGAATTAAAAAAACAACAACAAAAAAAACGTTGGCAACTATTCTTTTACTCATGCCCGGATGATTCATTCGAATACCGAAATCATACGTTCTGCCCATCGCTAGTTACAAACCGTATTAAAATAAAAAGTAAAATTAAAGTAAATTGCTTTTATAATCTGCACATTTACCAGTTATATTTGCAAATATTTATATAGAATATTTCTAGTTAAATATAGTGGTTTATAACAAATTATTTTATTTATTAAATTTTAGATTTTATTTGATTCATATGTTTATACTGCGCGGTCTAGGGTTAAAACACCATTATTAACATAATTTATTATTTTAGTAAAACACAGGCAAGAAGTCTATATCACGTTTTTCATAGCTCATTAAGTGAGAAGTATTTTATAAATTAAATATAATAGATTATTTGCTGTATTTCTCCATGTGTTGTTTGGAATGTGTTGTATATTACGAATTTGAAAGCTTTTATTCTTCAGCGGCACAATTTTAAGATAAATGTGCTTTTTGGGAGTATATAAAATGTTTTATCCCAATAAATTCGCATTCAGAAACAAACAAAATGAGATAAGTTTAACTCCATTATGGGAAACTTTATCGAATGTCTTTTGTCATAATACAGTCATTATTTGGACCGAATGCTTTTTCAAAACAAAAATGATTAATTTCAACAGCCAGCAAATATCTTAACGTTACTTTCTTCTGCTGTTTTTTAGTCCTAATGTATTTTTCATCTTTCTTTAAAAGTACATAATGGTCTCTCTTTTACAAAATGACCTTTTGAAAATGCTAAACTTTTGAAATACGAAGGATTATTTCGGTTTGTATGTTTGGTATTTAAATGTTTACTTTCGTCTCCAGATCTAATGATCTTTATCTCATTCTCGGTAATGAAAATTTCATGTATTTCCTTGAAATTCTAATGAATCCAGTGTTGCAGTTTGGATTCATTTTTTATTGAGAAATTTTGATTTCATACTGGAAATTTCTATAGAAGAATTTTTCTTTCCGTAATCACGAAATAAGATTCATTAATTAGAGAAAAAAATACTGTTCGGAATTTCTGATGTGAATATGGAAATTCTGAATAAAAAAGGAGGCCAAACTGAAAACCCAGGATTCATTACTATTTCTAGAAAACAGATGAAAGAAGTTCTATTTACATCAACTATTTTTTATTAAAAGTTTTTATATCTGAATAAAATATGCCTGACAAACTTGAATAATCAATCTGTTGTAAATCAGATCGATATCAATGTACGAAACATTTTTATTTTTACTGTTGACCCCCATTTCAAATATTCTATTTTTAAAAGTAAAGTAATTTACATATATAGTAATTAAAATGTAGAAAAGAAATTTATGTCAGATTTTTAGAAAAAGGAGATGCAGTTTTATAAGTAAATAACCCTTAATTAATAAACTGTGAATTAAAATTTATTGTAAATGTGCTGCCAGATTAGAAAAAATTTAATTAAAAATACCTACCGCAATTTCAGAATTGAATTCCTTGCTTTATGTAATAAGAGACATTGCATAATCGAAGGATCACTTGCCGAAAGAAATGATAAATATTCTGAATAAAACAGTTTTTCTATCTGGCGACGTTAGCATAAATATCCAAAATTTGAATAAGTTAGATACTATTTTTAATTAACGATGTTACTGGTTGATAATTTTTCATAAAACTGTTACTTATTGCAGCTACTATATTTTATTTAAAAGGAATTCTCTCTCGAATGCAGACTTTTTTGGGGGTGGTGGTGGGAGTTGCGGGCGAAAAGCCGCGTACAATACCATAAGTTTAAAGATAATTCGGAGAAGTAATAACTTAAATCCCCATCATTTATTTATTTATTTTTCTTCCTGTAAACACTCGTATGCAAGTGTATCAGTTTGATCAGCCTTTGTTCTTTCGCACACACAAAAAAGAAAGATAGTTTTAAAACTAAATAGATTATCTTCTGTATTTTTCCATGTGTTATTCTGAAGTGAATATTACAAACCGGTTTTTTCTTTTTGCAGCACTATTTTCAGATAAATGTATTTTTAGGGGTGTAAAGTATTTTTTATCGCAATAATTTCGAATTCAGACAACAAATAAAATGAGGTACGTTTAGAGTACCATTATGGATAACTTTATTGAATTTCGTTTGGTATGATACGGTCATTCGGGCTGTTTGCTTTTTTAAAGAAAAAAGAAAGATTAATTTTCAACAGCTAGCAAATATCTATGCGTTATTTTCTTCTTCTCTCTTTACCGGGCTAATGTATTTTTCATTTTGTTTTGAAAGTACATAATGATCTCTTTTCGAAGATGCCCAACTTTTACAGTTTAATGGCTTGTTTTTGTTGGAACAACTAATTATCTGGATGCCATCTTTAATAATGATACTATGGATGGGACTATGAATAAAGAGGAAATGACATATCTTCAAAATGCTGAAGCTTCAACTGTAACAGATCCCACAGGTTCTGATTGCCACCGTGGAAAACTTCCACCAGTAAATTTGAATCGAAATTTCTTCCTTATTTAAACATCTTATTCTTGCGAAATCATGCTGTTTTAATTAAGCCAAAAATAGATATTCTTTTACTGGTGGATGTTTGTTCCTGCTGCAGTGTAGTCGAGCCCTGTGGTTCAGAGAAATATTCTGATAGCCCAAAAAATCCTCTTGTCAATATCAGTGAATTACCGCAATTGATTACTGAAAAAAAGCTTCCGCCAGTAAATTTTAATAAACAAATTCGCCTTATTCGTACAGGACATTTGTCATATGCAAAGAAAATTTTCTATTAGTTTTCCTGATGGAAGTTTGCCAGGGCGTTAATCAGGTCCTGATTAAATGTAAACAAACAACAGCCGTTATCTTCGGACAACTTGCTCAGTTACTTCACATGCAGCCTGCAGACACTACACTATCTGTCTCCTTCTCTTTATTTATAGCTTCATTGTAAATATTTATGAATGAATTTATCGGATATGATAGTGAAGGGCATAATGGATGGTACTGATACTTGATTGAACCTTTCGAACATGCGCAAAAGCATAGCTGTCACCTTAGTATTTTTTTAATTCAATTTAAGCCAAAATTTCTGTTAAAATAAATAAGACTTGTGGCTCTTATCTTTTTATTACATTTTTTCCAAAATTTCTGGGTTTAATTGTTAAAAAAATACGATGGTTGGCAGCTATGCTTTTGCGCATGCCCGAATAATTTACTCGAATATCTAAATCATTCATTATACCTATCGCTAGAATAAGAGAATAGTTATCCTAGAATGAAAAAATTTTATTTTTAGCATGGGATTCCACCCTTTAAACGGAAACAAACCAAAGTTTGTTATTAGTATGTGAAGAAAAATCCATAAGTATATACAGGGCGGTTTGAAACCAAACCAAACTGAACATGAAAATCTCTGTGACATAACCTTAGAACCACGCTTACGTAATTTGAGTTTCAGGATGGTCCATGCATTAATAATTAGGCACCTTTGATTACTCAAGACATCCTGAAGATAACAGCTCCATTGTTTTCATGTATTGCCATGCCCAGTCCGATTTTATATGAGGCACACTGTGTAAATATGTGCTGGGCTTTCAGGAAAATGGATTCTAGTTTAAACGTTTTGAGAGTATGAAAATAATTTTGTATGGTTTAACGTTTAATAAAAAACCGTAGATACTCGTATAAAGTCGACCCTAAATTACAGAAGACTATAAGACAAACAGATACCTTTAAATACCGTTAAAAAACGGTAGTTAATAATAATTATCTTTGCTTTATGTAATCCAAGAAATTTACTACGAATTCTTCGTTTAAATAATAAGAAGAAATCCATTAGGAAATACTCTGATTTTGGGGGCAAATTATATATGAGTATATAACGTCATACATTCTGTTAATAAA
Source organism: Maratus speciosus (assembly GCA_963932465.1). Lineage (NCBI taxonomy): Eukaryota > Metazoa > Arthropoda > Arachnida > Araneae > Salticidae > Maratus > Maratus speciosus. The sequence goes on from OZ010798.1 coordinate 281,905,038, forward strand.
GTTTTATTTTGTGCAAACGGTTGATAAAATAAGGGTCGTGAAGATTATGTAATGTAATTTAAGATGCAGTAGTCAGTATTTGGGTTGTTTGCTTTTTAAAACCAAATATTCATCTTCAACAGGTAGCAAATATTATAAAAATATTTTCTTCTTCTGTTTTCCGGTCATAATGTGTTTTTTAATTTGTTTCGAAAGTGCCTCATGTTCTTTTTTCCAAAATTACCTTTTTGAAAATTCCAAACTTTTTGTGTTTGAAGGCATTGCAATGCATGAATACGCATTGTATGTTTGTGATGTATTGTATATTTATTGGAATAATAATACGAATATTAAACACATATATATCTCCTTTTTCGTATTTGAAAATCTAGCATAGGTGCAACGAACTTACGCTTTTTTGTAGCACAAACAAATTATAGTGCATTTTAACTTTAAAATCGCGCCGATTAAATAAGACAGAAATTTCTATAAAATTTTTGTGGTAAAAAAGTATAAGAGTTAGCAGCTATGATCTAGTCTAAATGCAAAATTCTTTTTTGTTTCATTCTAGTCTTCTGCGTATGTCATTTGATCTTAACAATATTTTTATATTTTATTTAAAAAGTTAGATATATTCTTACAAAATGAGTATAAGGACTTTTGCTCTGTGACTTTCCATGTGTAACCTAAAATTAATTATTACATATGTGAAAGCACTTATGTTTCAGCCAAATTATTTGAAGAAATGGGTATTTAGTTGCATATCAAGTGCATCCTACACATTTTGGTTCCATAAAGCAGTAAGTGCTAATGTGGAAAAAGCCTTGGCAATTCCAACATTGCACTGCTTTTGGGGGGACCCTATATTTCTCAACTTCGACACCAATTTTGAATAAATCCCTAACTTCAAGAAAAGTTTTCGATTTATCATTTTTTACAAGATGAATTAAAAATAGAGGGAGGGCCCTCTTGTCTACTCTACTAGTCATTTGCACGACTTTTGTTGTTTCAAAACCCTTATCCACAATTTCTTGTTCAATGTCAGCAATTTTACACGTTTCGGGGAGCCCCCTGATAACAAATTTAAGGGGCGCGATGGTGTCTGGCACCACGTAAAATTGGTAACTTTTCTCTTTTAGATAATTGATTAGTTTATCTTTAGTGGCAAAGTTTTTAGGAATAATTTTAAGATCATTACTGGTAATTTTAATCATAAAATTTGGGTCGCAATCCTGTTCAACAGTTGCGGCAAAAATAACAACATCTTGGATGTTTTTTACGATAATTGGTTTGGGAGAATTAATTTTAACTTCAGAATTAATTATCTATTTAGTTTTTGGGTTGATAGTTTGATTTTCAGTTAATTTAGAATAAGCTTCGATGTTATCTTTAGGATTTATCGGACTTTCGTCAAAATAATCCATTTCTGAGATCGTCTCAGTATTGGAGATTTCGGATTGGTCCTCGCAGTTGCTGACGTCATCCGTGGATAACTTAATGTTGAAGTTAGCTTCGTTGCTTTCGTTGTTGTCGGTTTTGGGTTTTTTGCAACTAGGTGCAGCTAAACCAGTTAGTTCTGACTCCTCTTTAACTTCATTTTTACGCGAATTTTTGACTTTTGAAGGGTTAAGTAAAGCATTACGATTCTGAATTTGAGATTTTTTAGCAGACTTCCATTTCTTTCCATGGACGATTTTATAGTGGTTATCCGTGTAATTTCCCTCACTATCAATATCATCTAATTCCTCGTCGGGAATTTCAGAGATATCTTTTTTGTCTATATGAAGTCTTAGTGCCAAATCACTTTGCGGTGGGATAAGTTCCCTATTAAATTTAAATTTGAGCAGGCCATCGCTAGAAGCGCTAAGTGAAGATATATTACCTTCGGCCGATTGCTGGAGCTCCAAGAAGCCATGATTAACGAAGAAAATTCGTCATCCATCGATATACCATTACTGGCATACGTAGCTCTGACAAGAGCTTTTCACGATATATCGATACGGTGTCAGGCACTGGAAGGGAATGTCTATGCTGAGCTGACATACTCGCTCTTTTAAATGCGAGACATTTCGTCTTCTTTTAAGGAGAGATTTTCTCTAAGAAAATACTGGTGCCGAAGAATTATCTGGTCAGCAAAATTCCAGTAGGCGTACGAACCCTGTATATACTCTTATATAACTCGACCTCAAAAGCCCATACAAAAAAAGGTGATTAATAGTATTTCCTAACGGATACCATCGTCTTATTTAATCGAAGATTACATAATAAATTTCTTCGATTAAAAAAATAGAAGATAATTTTTATTAAATACTGGTATACAATCTGTTTTTACCTTTCTCATTTTGGAGTCGGCTTATATCCGAGTATGTACAGTATTTTCAGCAAATAATTTCCCTTGAAAAATTTACTGCTGAATTGTTACCTTATTGTAGTCATTAAAATTTGCGGAAAATATTTAAAATTCTTCATTAGTGCTTGGAATTGCATCAAATTTGCATCGCATATTGTATCTACATCTTTTTAACAACTTAACCCTTTCAGGGGCAAGTAATTGCGTTTCTGTAATGACGAATTCACACCGGAATCTACAAAAAAAATTATTATAAAATCAGGAAAAGCAATTTTACGTCTCTTTTACACCAAAGTTAGACAAGTAAAATTTAACAAAATTTTTCTGGTGCAATATTTCATTAATCGTAGAGAGGTTAAGGCAACAATATATAAGCATTTTTTACGAAATACAAAGGAGTCTAGTAGCAAAGGAATGTATTTACCTTTTCCGGCGCAGAGGTCCCAATGCGGTACCAAATAAATTTTATTCAGAATTTTCAAACGGCACAAAGAATATTTTAGTAAAATTTTGCAATTGTAATAACAGTTTAAAACAATGTTTGTTTTTTTTTTTTTCTAAGAAGTTCGTTTGTAAATTCTGGTGTAAGTCAATCATTTCCTCATTTTACGAACAGAATTTTTCTGCGCCGGAAAGGGTTAAGAAGACGGAGAAGCCGCAACTAGCAACTTATACATTTTAATCTCTTAACCCCTTGCGGACGAGCGACCGGTATTCACGCCGCGTAAAGTTATCATAATCGGGGATTATTCTCACCAGTAAATTTTTATTGTAAATTTTGCCTTATTTAATACGACCCTTTTCCCGATTCAATTAGGCAAAAATTTCTGTTCTAAAAAACCGGTGATTAAAGATGAAAAATTCCGTAAATAACGCTCGTCCCGAAGGGGTTAATGCTCGCTCACGTGATATTCACAGGCTGCGTCTTTTATTCAGATTATTTCATTCCCACGAGTTTTATAAATTAGTGTAATTGGCTTTATTATGGTATAATTTTACCTGTCATTAAATAAAGTGAATATTTCTTTTCAAAAATGTGGTGCCAATAAGCAATTTGAATTTTGAAACCGTAATTTAATACGACCGTTAAGCAATAAGCAGTGTTGTGAGTGGGCTACTTTTTCTTAAATTCAGATTTCTTGATTGCCATCACTTATTTGAAACTGTAAAATTCCCTTTGTTTTTCGCCTTAATTAATATGTCATTAAATAAGGCGCATTTTACAATGTCAAAAAAGGGATGCCAAGGATCAAATCAAGGATCTGAATTTTAAAAAAGTAGCCCATCTGGTAATACTGCCGTTAAGGGGTTAAGAAAGAATCAACAGATCAAAATTTAAATAAATGAGATATGAATAAACCACAAATCATTCGCTATATTGGTGTACAACATTTAACCCATTTATGCTTAGCGTCCCATTTTTGGGACGTTTCAAATTTTAATGAAATTGTATAATTTTCTTCTTCTTTATAATATGAGAATTGCATGAAATCATTATTTATGAATGTTTTTATCTGTAACCGAGAGATGACAGTACAAGGTGGATATTTATTTGCTTAAATTAAGGCTTTTTTCGGTGTTTATAGATTTTTAATTTTTCAAGAGGGCGAAATGTAAAAAGTAAGTTTATTTGAATTTTTTCTATCATGGACCCAAAATCGCAAGTTATAAACTTAGCTTGTGGACTTTTTTGAAATACGTATTTTTTTAAATTGCGAAATTAAATGTTCAAGCCTATTTTTTATGCAATTTTGTAATGTACAAAATATAGGGTTCTAGGCACAAATGGGCACATATTTTTGTTAGAAATTTAGGAGACAGTTATTTATGCAATCTCCTTCCGAAGATATTTATGAAATAAATTGTTATTAAGTCTGCAATATGATTATTCTTATTTTATTATTAATAATAATTATAACGTTATTAGTCTCTGCAAAGAAATAATTATATTTTTTTTGTAGTTCATTAAAATACTAATTATAGTACATAATATGCAATTTAAAAACATTTTAAATATAAATATTGGCAAAATATATAATTATGCATATTATTCTACTAGAAATACTCATATTTAGTTCTTTTACATTTTATCAAATAAATACAAAAAAAAAAAAATTTTTTAGTATTTTTCCAGTTCATTTTGCAACATTTTAAAGTGATTTTACCAAAAAATTTGAGAAAACAAAAATTCAGGCAGAAATGGTATAATATACATAAAAAACATTAAAAACATTAAATCTATATTAAATGTTGTGCACCAATATAGCAAAAGATTTGTGGTTTCACATATCGTTTCACATATCGTTTATTTAAATTTTGATTATCGATGGTGTAATTGTTCAAAATTTATTTTTAGAAACAACAGTTATTTGGTTAGCAAAAGATTGAAACCTAAACCAGGAAAATAACTTTGACTTATTCTTTATACACAATGTTAATGCAGATGTTCCTCACTTGGAGCCCATAACCATATACCGGGTGTCCCAAAAATGACTGATGGATTTTAAAATTCAATAACTTCCAAACGGTGACAGATATCAAAGAAATTCTTGCAGGAGGGTTATGTATGGTGTCAGGAGCTTTTGTACAGTGATTCTTGATTTTAGTTCGAATATCAAACAATAGATGGCGCTGTGAGCAATAGGCGCTCAGCCCAGACCCGATTTTTGGTACTTCGAAATCCATTCAATGCATTTTAATCTCCTTTTTTCGCATGGAAGAACAGAGAGGCCGAAAAATCGAGCTTTGATTGAGCGGTTATTGCTTGCAGCGCCATCTATTGATTCTATATGCTGCGATTCTCAGATCGCAGCATAAAAACTCCTGCTATCTTACATAACACTCCTGCAAAAAAAAAAAAATAATAATAATATCTGTCACCTTTTGCAAGTTATGGAATTTTAGAATCCATCATTCATTTTTGGGACACCCGGTAAATGGAAGCAACAAGAATTGTCTTCCGGGTCAACACATATACCAATCACTTGCTACATTACAATTTTAATATGTTATGCGCAAGGAATTTTCTAACAACACAACTGCAGGTCACAGAGCTATCACTGTTTAGGAATAGTAATGTTCAACTTTTTAATATCAATCATAATATAAGGCAAAATAGTATTCCCATATAATGTATATGTAATGCATTCAGAAATAGCGGTATTAGCTCTACGTACCACAATTGAATAGTTTCAAGTCTCTGCAGTATGCTAATGAATATATAGTTTACTCATTGTCATTAGTTGACTGCCTAAGAGAGATTTCCAATCACCTTGGAGTGTGTAGACGTTGGTTAACTACCATTTTGAAAGTCGGAAAAAAAGGAGGGGATAAAACTAGTTGTCATTGATTAGATAGTTTCAGCCTAAAGTTACAAGTAATTTACAAATTTTTTTTAAAACTTTCTTCTACCTTTACAAAAATAAAGTATTAGATTCGTAAAATTCTTTGAATTCCAGTTTTCGACGAATTTACACGTTTTAGGGGTCAGAGATGACGAAAACATGTTTTCTCCAAATGTCTGTCTGTGAATCTGTGTGTCTGTATGTGACACAAATTTTTTGGGCGCTCTATTTCAAGATCAAATTAAAGAAATTTGATAAAACTTTATATTCAGTTAGTCCCTGATATAAGTTGGCGCTGATTACATTTTGGTGTAAATCTCCCAACAGGTGGCGCTACTATGCTGCATTATTCATGATTTCCACAATAGCAATATTTCAAGAACTAAAGCGCGGATTTTCAGAAAACTTCAGATTCAGTTAATCCTTGATATAATTTGGTGCTGCTAACATTTTGGTATAAATCGCCCAATAGGTGGCGCTGCTATGCTGTATTATTCATGATTATCGCAATAGATTATTGCGATGATTATCTCAAGAACTGATGCACGAAGTTTCATCAAACTTGAGATTCAGTTAGTCCCTGATATAAATTAGTACTGTTTAGTTTTTGGTGTACATCGCCCAACAGGTGGCGCTACTATGCTACATTTTACACGATTTCCTCAATAGCTGTATCTCAAGAACTAATGCATGAATTTTCATCGAACTTTAGATTCAGTTAGCCCTGACATAAATTGATTCTGATAGGTTTTTCATGTAATTTGACCAACAGGTGCCACTGCTATGCAGAACTTTTCACGATTTCCCAAATAGCTGTATCTCAAAAACTAATGCACGGATTTTCATCAAACTTCAAATTCAATTAGGAGTTGACATAAGTTGTTGCTGATTAGATTTTGGTGTAAATCATCTAACCGGTGGCGCTGCTATGCTACATTTTTCAGGAAGTATCAACATGTATGAGATAGAAGAAAGTTTTGGGTTTGCCACATCCGACTAGTTTTATTTTGCCATTATAATTATTTCATTCAATGCTGTACATATAGAGAGGGGAAGCACGCAGCATAAACATACTAATAACAAACTTTAACATTTATAAACAACTCTTACCATAAAAACACACAGTTGGATGAGGAGACCCCTTAATAGTTGGCCAGTTCGCCATTTAGGAAGGTTATAGAGGCAGTCGTCCCTAAACCCCTTGAAGGGCAGTGAGATATATTATATCCGATCTACGATTAATGAAGATTTGCACCAGAAAATTTTTATTAAATTTTGTTTTTCTAACTTTGGTGGAAAAAAAGTCTAAAATTGCTTTACTTTATTTTCCAATGAAATTTTTTGAAGATTATGGTGTGAATTCGACATTACAGAAACACAATTACTTGCTCCTCAAACTGTTAAGTAATTTGACATTTCTGAATGTATCAGTCACTGCAGGTCAGGGGCATTTTTTTTTTTTTTTTTTTTTTTTTTTTTTTTTTTTTTTTTTACAGAAATTCCACAAAACCTAAAATAGCTTGTCGCATTTGACTAAAATATCATTATATCATTGTAAAAACGTTATCATTAGGGAAATATTTGAAAAAAGGTATAAATAATTATTGGATATTGCAACATCCTCAATATGAAAAGAATATTTAATCTAGTGAGTACTTGGATTAGTTTTAAAATATAGCGAGTACATTGGTTAGTTTAAATAAAAAAGCGAGTAATTTGGTTAGTTTTAAAATATATGTGAAAATATAACTGTATCAATTGCTTCCAGTATGCGCACAATAAGATGAAAAGCAATCTTTACCCTCGTTAAAATAAACAGCACCATCTGGTACAAAGTTTTGCAATAACACTTCTGAACGACAATCGGGTAATCTTTAAATATTAGAGTGGAAAAGAGGTACCGGTATAAGAAATAAAGGGATATGATTTCAAACTTCTGTTGATTCACCTCGAGTATGTCGACATATTAAATGATATATATAAGCTCTTTTTTTTCTCCAGATGGTAAAGGAAAGCGCACTACTATACTTTCACAAGTAATTAAATAAAAGTTTTCTTTATCAGGTGGTTAGTTGAAGAGAGCCTAAACCTAACAAGATTAAAACATAATCTTCCTTTTTTTGTTTTAAAATGTACTGGGTGTAACAGCAGTATCAACATTGTATTGTGATAATTTAATGTTCCTTCAGTCAGTAAAATTTAAAATTAATCTTCACAAATAGCTTACTCAAACCCTTAACCCTTTCCGACGCAGTGTACCCGAGTCGGGATACCTAATTTTAATTCCAAACTTACAAACGGCACCAAGAATATTTTAATAAAATTTTGAATTACAAAAAAAAATTCTGTGTCATATATTTCTGTTGAAAGTAGCCAAGTATAAGTGAATGACAAAGAGTATTTTTCAAAAATTGGTGCAAACAGAATGAAGAAATAGACACCGTAATCAAGGAGTTAAATCATTGAGCTTGAATGAACCTGAAACTAGTTTTAAACTAAGCACACCGTGAATTTTATTCAAGTTTTATAAAAAATATTTCTCATTAGCTTTTTTATTCAAAACTGTTTAAATCTTTTATTTAACTTGTTTGAACTGTCATTGTTTTTCTGTCATTTCTATTTTATTTATTTTATGAAGAAATTTCTGGTTATAATCGAAATATTTTCTTCTTGTACCAGTCATTTTTAAATTTTAAAAACAGGAATTCTAAATATATATATCCCTATTACTTCAGGAAATATATTAAATCTAGCATTCACTAAGATTCGAATAATATTTTTTCCTTCTAAGAAATATTGTACTTCCTGGACAAAGTTAGTTGTCAGAACATACTTTTGAAGTCACTATCAGATTGAAGTCTAAGATTAAACTGTAATTTTAACAGTTTGATATATTAAAAATACTGTTTGATATATTTTCTTTAATTTCAGTATTTATGTACCACGCTAACATACTGCCCACTTTAATAAAATTTAATTCTGAAGATAATAAAAAAAGTCATGTTTGATATTGAGTCAGAAATTTCGGAATAAGGATATCTTTAAATCCCTCGAAACTTTTTCATCAGCTCTCTTTTACCTCAAATATTTACAATTTTGAATATATTATATCCTTTATTAACCAGCTAGTCTTCTTCGTTTAGAACCATGAGTAAGAGATGGCTGCAGTTTCTCTGTTTAATATTGAAAGAAAAACTTTGTCTTCCATTTATTTAAGTTTTACACAACTTTTAAAGCTACTTTTCAATAATTAAATTTATATATTCATACTTATTTATACGCCTGCTTGTAAACGCGAAAGTTAAAAATATTTGATTTATTTTACAGAAGGGAATGAAATGAGATTCTTCACATAAAAGTGCAAAGTATGAAAGTTTTAGAAATTGATATATAAATTTAATTCAAGATCTTTCGTATGTTGTAAACATTGAATGCTTATAAAAGAATGGATGAATTTTTTTAAAACCTTTATTATTTGCCTTTATATATTAATATTTTTAAATAATATATATATATTAATATTTTTAATATATACAGTAAAACCTCCCTAAAGCGACCACGTTCCGTTCCAATGAAAATTGGTCGCTCCGAGAGGTGGTCTCTTAATGGAGGTCACGTTTAAATATAGATTTTAATTGTTGAAAAAATATGAAAATGTAAGTATCAAAACAAAAGTTAATTATATAAGTTAATTAGTGCAGAGTATAAAAAATGAATACAGTGACGTTTGTTTTGATTTTACGGTTTTATCTTCTATAGCTTTTTTCCAAGTCCTTTCGAAGTTCAGTAAATAAATGATTTTTTTTTTTTTTTTGGACGGGAACAAATTATGACGATTTCATTAATTTACCTATTTTTTTGAGTTTCCTGACAGAATAGGGCAAGGAAGTTTATTGACCGTCATCCTTACTTTGTCATCAGAGTTAAATGCATTGCCTGAAAAGGTACAAAGGGGTTTAAACACTTAAAAGTTACCGGAAAAAATAAAATTTCTAAACTTAGTTTAGAAGTTTGATGAATTATGCGCTCTGTGGAATTATTATTCTAATAAACCGTCTTCAAGCGACCAGAAAAAAATGAAATTTCTTTCATTTTCTTCAAAGAAATGGGTCGCTCATGGAGGGAATTCAACTGGGGTGGTTTCTGAATAGAGGTAAAATTAGTATTGAGCCTATGGGAATAAATTTCGTTCCATGAAAAAATGGTCGTTCAGGAAGGTGGTCGCTTAATGGAGGTGGTCGCACAGTGAGGTTTCACTGTATTATCATAAATATTATTATTAATATTATTATTTTAATAATATTTTTAATATATATTAATATTTTTAATATATATTAACATTTTTAAATAATATTTTGTACAGGATAATGTTTTGTAGACTCGATCCACTTTGATTTTGATCGACTTATAGTATATCGTTGATACCATGTCAGATTATCCAATATGAAACCAGTGTTGCCAGTGGGCTACTTTTTTTTAAATTTCAGATTTCTAGATTAGCACCACTTTTTTGAAATAGCAAAATTCGGCTTATTTAACCTTTTTTAATGACGTATTATTTAAGGCGAAAACAAGGGGGATTTTACCATTTCAGAAAAGTGGGACTAATCAATTGTGAGTAATCTGATTGGGAAATTTGAATTTTAATAAACTAGTCCACTGGCAAAATTGTTTTCGTATTGGATAGTTTGACATGGTACCGACGATATCAAGAAACCTGCATGCATTTTGATGAAACAAATTAGTGAATGTATGTCTATTTTGTTATATTTATTATTCAAAATAGTATTATCCTGTACAAAATATTGTCCGGAAATAAAAGAAATAATAATTTAACCCTTAAATGCCTGATTTTTCAAAAATCGCTGTAATAATGATTTTCGTCTTTCATTTTTTAAATAAATCATGGGAGAAATTCTTAAAAAAAATCATTTGATTTTAAGTATGGTTTACGGCTAAAAAACAGTTTGTTACTAATCGGCAATACTGGTCTTTAATTGAAAAAATAATTTTCCTTGATAAAATTCTATAATGTTAAACATACAAGAATTTTAAGAACTATAATAAGAAATAAATTTTACTTGCTCACTGCAGAACAAAATAGGGTATTTCGCAAGCTTCCAAACAAAAGAAAAAGAACAAGTAGGAACAATTGAAAAAAATAAATCTATCTTTATTCTTAAACAGCACAAGTGATGCCATCTACATGTTGAAAATCGATTTAATAATATTTTCATAATGTATTTTATTGGCAACATTAGGCATTATAGCTTCAATATTATTCTAATAGTATTTTAGAGCCTAAATAGGGTATGTTTCCGAAAAGCAACACCCGGCATTTAAGGGTTAAAAATTCCATTCTTTTAAAAGCATTCAATGTATATTGACATCTAATTACATGACATTAATTAATATAGTTTCAAACTCATTTCGTTACAATACTTTAATTGGGCGTGGTACCCGATTATTGAAAAATCTCCATTTTGAAATTCGTTTGATAGATAGCTTGAACTAGTGAATTTACATAAAAACAAAATACATTATTTCTTTTTTAAGATATGGCAACAGTAAACCAAAGAAAACTATTAATATTAAAAAACATTATTATTATTATTTACATTAACATCATTAATATTGACATTATTATTAAAAAACTATTCAGGATTTTTACATTTTCTCTCAAAGCCATATAATCATAATTTAATTAATATTAAACTATTAAATTACGAAAGAATATTTTTATGTGTGTTCGCAAATATATAAATACCAGGGCTGCCACAGGCGACTATTTTTTAATACTAACAGGCACCAGTTTATCAAAACAGAAATCCTCAAGAGACACTTCGACAACATTTTCAAGAGAAATTTACTTCGAAATTTATATTAGAAAAATACTCCTGCGAACAGAATATAAAAATAGTCGCCTGTGTCAGCACTGAAATACATAGCATTTATAGTCACCATCTGGTCCTCCCGGTTGTCTGCCTGACCGTCTATGAGCAAAAGCTATCCAATCGAATGGATTGAAATAAAATAAAGACAATTGTTGCAGATTTTTGCCGAGTGATTTAATACTAGAACCGCCGTAGAACCATTTTGACCGCTAAAAAATGAAAATATTTCGATTCGCACCAGAATTTTTTTTTTCTAAAATAAATTTAATATGTACCAGGGAGAGATAAGTTAAATATATAAGTTAAATAGTTTTAAATAAAAATTCTGGTGTAAAATAGTTTTATAACGCTTGAGCAAAATTTCCGGTGGTTCTAGTGTTAAGGTTATACGACTAAGGCTATAAAACTTACAAGCACATTTTTTTCTAAATAAAGTCATAGCTCAAGTTTTTTCAACAATTGTGAGCTTTTTACGTCCCAATATGAATTTCATTCAAAGCGAAAAGAATCAATAAACCCCTCTTTTAAAACTCCTTCCAGAAATAAATAAAAAGTGGGTGAACACTGAGTCATCTCAAACTGTAAGGGCCACCACTCCACGTGACCAACACGTGATAGAAACTCTTGCCCGCCTCTGCTATTTAAAGCAGGAAAAAATAAAATAAAATATTTGACATTTGTTATTGTGGCTTGAGTGTCAAGATTTTTCTTTCTTTTTTCTGGCACTGTATATCATGCGAGAGCATTATTAAGTTTCTTATACATTTAACATAAAAGTTTAAAAACAGACAGCCTTATATGTAAGCTCCTCATTTTTCATTTTTGAGGCATCTCTGCATTTGCGAGCAAGCTTAATTTTTTCCACATGCTTATTCATAAATAAACTGTATTTGTTTTCCTTCTTGTTGGTATATGCGGCTGTAGTCTTTTCACATGGCCATATTAACTCAAACTGTTACGGTTAAATATTTTCATCATGGAGGATACAAGTAGGAAATAAAATAATTCTCTATGTCCATTGGTTCGTTCTCTAGTGATCTAAATTAACTAGGATCGCTGAGAGGACGTGACGTCCCTTTAAATTCTGTCACCGACGGGGGGGGGGGGGGAATCTAAACAGATCAATACTTTTTTTGTTGTCATAAGTTACAAACATAACAACAACATTAAATACACAGAGACAACATAAAATGAAAAGTATATAGAATTTTCTTTCTAACTATAATACAATTTTCTACAGAAATTAAGTAGGAAATTTAACGGGACCCGGTGCCAAGTGCAAGGTTAGAAGACGTTATAAAAGATAAAGTTAGTGGTTGTATGGCAGAAGGGAATTTAAACAAAAACTATTTCAATTTTGAATTTCAAAGACTACAACGATGCGTTTGAGGTCCTCTCCTCCTTCTTTTGGAAAGTGGAACAAATCCGTCCTTTTGAGTAATGCAGTTATGAAAAAATGCAATTTAACAAATTATAACGACCATTTGTAAAATGATTTTTTCAAAGACTAAAATTTAAGACATAAAAAATCGCACGGAGTTCATTATACATTACGTACGCCATGGATTACATTTTTCGGTACTGTAAATTTTTAAACTTCTACGGAGCTGGTCATTCATTACGTACGCCATGGATTAAACATTATTATTCCTGGAACAATTTTAAAGGAAATTTCATTCAAAACCCACGCACACTCGAATACACTCTGGAATGCCATTAAAAAAAATGCAATTTAACAAATTACAACGACCATTTGGAAAATTATTTTTTCAAAGACTAAAATTTAAGACATAAAAAATAGCACGGAGTTGATCATACATTACGTACACCATGAATTAAACATTAATAGTGTTATTACACGTAAACATTGCAAGCGACAGAAATCGCCTGAGACTCGTACGTATTATCCACCTGAAACTTACGTATTATCCAAGCATTTCATTGGCTGTTTGGGAAAAGGCTTTTCCATCGTCAGATTTCCAAGAAATCTGACGGCCAATTTTAAATAAAATTTATTTCTTAAACTTCTAAACATCCCACAATATTACTTTTTACACCGTCGTATAGAGGAAAAGATGTACTTTTAAATGCAATTTGTTTGAAAACTGTACCTCAATTTGTTTCTGAGTTATTAATTTTTTTGCAGTTTTTATTACTTTTTGTCATAGTGGCAACAGAAGTATCCATCTCTGTTCAAAGTAAAGGGAAAGTACAGATTACTGTATAGTCCAATCAGAAAACGAATAAAATGCAGATTAAACCAATAAAAAGCTTCAGATATGTTTTTGATTTCCTACCTTGACCGAGGGCAATAACCATTTTTCCAAATGGTTAATAAAGATGAGGAGACATATAGTGTATTGTTAACGAGTTGTGAGTGAAGTAACTGAGGATATTGTCTCAAGATGGCGGCTGATTTTTTACATCCAATCATCAGTCTCTGAATATCGCTGGAGAAAACTTTCACCAGTAAATTTTGAATAGAAAATTTTGCCTTAATTTAAAGATTTTTCCAGGAAAAACTTTTCTGATAAATACAGTTAATTTTTTTATTTGATTTTACTGGTGGCACCTGACCCGGTATTATAATTTTTTCACTGACATTGAAAGGAGGTTGTCTAGGTTGTCACAATATGGCGGAAACGCAGGACCTGACTACCGCCGAAAAGAAACTTGTACTAGTAAAAATGAATTTCTGTTTTTGCCATTATTTATGGCTGAAATTTAGCATGAATGAAGTGTTTAAATAAGTAGAAATTTTCTATTTAAATTTACTGGTGGAAGTTTTCCCCTATGGCAATCAACTACGGCGAAAGCGGTTACAGTTGAAGCTTCACTATTTTAAGTATATGTCAGTTCCTCTTTATTAACAGTTCCATGTTTTGAGGTTAACGTACTCGTAGCTGCCAACCTTTCACTAATCTTCCGTAATATCTGGATTAATTTAAACCAGGTTAACTACTTTCGAACGAGAAAATTTATTTAATGATTTTTTTTTTATTTAATTCAATGGAACAATGTAACAATAAAGCAGGTGTATGGATTCCCTAGTTGCTTGGCAACTTTATATCCAGGCTAAGAATATATCGTGTTACAATGCAATGGGAGCCATAGAAAAAGAGCGTTTAAACGCGGCTAGTAGCCACGAAAAAGAGAAATTAAAAGCTAAGAAGATAGACAATTTTTAAAAGAAAAAATTGTTAGTATAACTAGTGGGGAAAAAAATGTTCCATATGATCCACATAAATGTCCAGGACAGGCGAAAAAGCTACCAAAGGAAGCCCCATTAAAAAAATACTCAATTCAGAGACCATACATTTAATATAACTTGATAAGTAAAAAGTTTAACACAATGAAGAAATGAAAATAAACTAAGTTATATACATATTTACAAGAGAGTTTAATTTACTGCAAGGAAAAAAGTAATAAAAATGTAAAAAAAGCTACTATGAGGAGAGTTTTAACTAAATAAACAGTTAAACGCAAAAGCCGAGGGGAGCAAACGACAGCAAGAGGACGGCGTCCACCCAGTCTAGTAAGTTGAGGTGAATGTTTCTACGTGGAACATATTTCATTTCATTTCTTAAAAAAATTCTGGTTTGAAGCGTATTAAACCAGGGTCAAATTAACGCTTGTGTTACGGAAGATTAGTTTGAGGTTGCCACCTATGGTACTGCGCATTAATACGATATTTAACTTATTTACATTTTACACTATCAATTTATACTACTTCTGCACTAATAAACACACATACACACATATGTAATGTAAATCAATATATATAGATATATGAATTCTTGTGATTATGCATAGTTGTCAACTTTTACGCATTTTAAATTCCCACTAAAATGTAACGGTACATTAAATTTTGATTTATTTAAAAGCCTAAAAATGCGATCAATGTTAGTGGCAGCAAATAAAAAAGCTGTATTTGGCAGCCATGAATATGCTTGTTTCTAATCGAGTAAAAAGAGTTTCGTTACCTTTGAAGAAGCGAAGAAAATCTGATTTTTTTTCTCATGAAAGTGCAAAATGTTAAAATTTCACAAAGTGGGAGAATAATTTAATTCAAGCAATTTTAAGTACTGTAATTTAAAAGTTGATATTAGTAATTTACATTGACTTTGCATTATTTTAGTGAATCGCCCAACCTTATTGTAATATAAAATACTGGAAAATTTCACATTTTAAAAACTCTTGTTATTATCATATTTCAGAATAAATAGCATTTACAAAGAGAAATTTTCTGCCTTTATTATTGTTTAAGGTGTAAGTTTCGGAAACTTTTGGTGCATAATAAACATTAAATAAGAACGGGGCTTTCTTGATTAATAACGAAATTCTAATGGGAGTTGTTATGCATGTTTTATTAAGATACAAAATGTAATAAATTTTCGAGTTGTGTAAAAATATATCGAAGACTATTGTATTTTAATGGGTGTATTGCTTGCTTATTTTGCGGTGCATAAATATTGTTTTATGCTATTAAATGTTTTGACTCGCAAAAACTTTTGAGTTTTGTAGAAATATTAAAAGTAATAAACATGGCATATGGTATTTTATGTTTTGATATCAAGAAAAATTAGTAATCCAAAATATATATTTTATTTTGATGTGAAATAAAGCTCATCAAAAAATTATTACGATCATAAATATACTGATATTTATGAATGTTAAAATATGTACCCTAGGATTATTCATTGTTTCTTGCCAAGTATTATTGAAAATATTTTGAAAAACGAAATCTTAAACATGGATGAGATTTCCGCGTTTTTGTACACCAGTATTTTGTTAGAGAAAATTATATCTCATTTAATCGGAACACTCTTGCTTTTTAAGAGAACATTTTCTCTGAGAATATACTGGTGTGCAAAAACGCGGAAATCTCATCCCTACTTAAAGCAGTTGTTTGTTTTATAAACATATTCATTAACCTGACGAATTCGTTTCCTTAGTTAACCCCTTAAGAGTTTATTTTTTTTCTTACACAATAAACTAAAATTAGGGACCATACACCAATTTTACCATACTAAAATACCGGGTGATTCAAAAGCTATTACAGATTATTGCAGATAATTCCATATTGCTCACAGAACGCAAGGTTTGGAAGCAAAAAAGTGTACATGCAGTATTCCTTAATGTTTTTGTATCCAAATCTTGTGTTGTGTAAACACTATGGAATTATTCCATACAAATATCTGTAATAGCGGCCTCCATTATCGAGATTTCGAACTAAATTTTGTTTGGTGCCATACGAAATCCCATACCACGCTGAATCTTTATCTGCAAACAGCATGTCTCTCCGACACATAGTCCTTTTTTTATCGCGTTTTCCTTTCACACCGGAATTTTGGATCAACCGGTATTTATCTTATATGACCGAAATATGTATGTTATTATATAAAGCGAATATTACTGTTTAAAATTAGTGGTGTCGAAAATCTTTTAGTAAGGAGACACGGAAACTCTTCTAGCGCGCACGATGTACAGGCAAAACGAATAACCCATTGAGGGGCAAGCAATTGTGTTTCTGTAATGTCAAATTTATACCGGAATCTCGAAAAAAAGTTATTGCAAAATAAGGAAAAGCAACTTTATGACTTTTTTCCACAAAAGTTAGAAAAGTAAAATTTAATAAAAAATTTTTGGTCCAAATCTTCATTAATCGTAGGTATAAAATATATCGCAACACCCCTTAAGGGCTTAATTTAAATTGAGTTCATATTTTCTTTTAAATACTATTTGAAAATATGAAAAAAAAAATTATGAATTAATGGTTTAAAAAATATACACTATTTATAACATTTTTCACATTTTTCATTCACGAAAAAATATGCCTTTTAAGAAATAGCAACAACAATTTTATATTTGATGTCTTTTTCATCTAAGCGATCGATTAGACGAGCATTTTCCAATCTTTTTTTCTCTTCTTCAACGCTTGCTTATGCTTTTCATGTATGAATCCCCCCCCCCCCCACCTTCCTTTCAAGTGGAATCTCCCGGGACATATATGAAAAAGACACTCCTGCTACTATAAGTTGTCTGCAATTAGATTTTTTTTTTCTGGAAATTCCAAACGAAAATCCCTTTTCTGTGTAGAGTGAGATATAAATAATGCTGTGCTTAAAACAATTTATTTTAATTCTAAGTTTATTCTGATTGAAAATAGTCTATTTCAAGATTTAAGATTGATATAGCCCTTTCGAAAAAATTATTGAAAATGAAGACCAAATTTGTTTCTACAGGACATAAACATAAATTTATAGGATTATTTATAATCATAATTCTATGCCACAAATTTTATAAAATAATTCTTTACCTTAATTAAGAGCAGCATTTTCAGAATTTGCTAAAGCATTTTATGATTTCCTAAACAAAATATATTTATTAAATACAGTTTTAGCAGGGTTGCAAGTTTGGCCTCTATTTCTATTCAGAAATTTCCTGTTGATACCAGAAATAAAGAATAGTATTTCATTGTTTAATTAATGAGTAAAATTAAGAGATTACATAAAGTTAAAATTATTCTTTGGAAATTTACGGTGTGAATTTCAAATTTCGAATTAAAATTGGCGGCCAAATTTCCATGTAGCTCTGAACTGAATTTATTTATTGAAGGTTAAATTTTATTTCATTTATTTGAGAGCTGTGCAATGTAGGGTTAATATTAAAAATATTGGGCGAAGCTACTTGTATAATTTTCAACTTATATTTTTATTTGTTAGGAAATTATTTTGTCTTTTCTTCTATAAAAAATTGTATAGTTTTATTGATAATATAACGATGTTTATTTATAGCAATTGTCATATATCACTTTTCTATGGCAAAAATGAGTTATTTTTACAATAATTCAAAAGAAATGCACATTTTTATACCCTTTAAAATCAGTGATTATTGTTTGCGTAGCTACAAGCATAAATGTATGTTTATTATACTTTATGCATAACTCAGAGTTGCCAAGTCTCCGGCTTTTTGCGCACCACTATTATCTTAGAGAAAACCTGATTCTGTTAAATCGCCGAAATCTTCCAATTAAATAAAACAAAATTTTCTGAATTAAAATACTGGTATCCAAAAAGCCGGAGACTTGGCAGGTCTGATAACTATACGTATACTATACTTTATGCTTAACTATATGTATATTATACTTTATGCATAACTATATGTATGACAAGTGACTTTTCATTAAATAACAACATTTTAAATTTATCATTTTATCAAAAAGAAAAAATCTAGCATTTAAAAGTAGGTAATAAAAAGTAAATAGGATATCCTGATATTTATAGTAACTTAAAGATTTTGAAGTTACGAACATGCTATTTATATACCCAAATTACTCCGACAAAGGATATAAAAATTTCATATGGCAAAGTTTAACTCTCTAAAGACCAGAGAGCAAATTTCCCTTATGCCTCAAAAGACCAGAGAAACGGCCCACAGCCTTCGAAAATTTCTCCCCCATCTCATCTGTCTAGCGTAAATCAGTGGGTGGGATTTCTGTTCAGAAGTTCACCGCCTGTGTTGAGAGGGAAAATGCGACAGGATTTTTTATCGGGGTTGTGGGCAAAGGGAAAAAATATCCATCACGGTTATCAAAGGAAGTAATAGTTAATTGATGATGCTATAGTCTGACCCTTCTCAGCAGTGCTCAAGTAATTAAATGATAAATTTAAATAAATGATAAAAACATCTAAAATTGTATTGTCTGTGGCAGATTCCTTTCGATTATTTTTAAAAGAAGTGTTTTTGTTCATCAGAAATAATGACAACTTGCTACATGGCAATTAGATGTGTTAAATTTAGGCTGCATGAAACCAATGTAAAAAAAAAAAAAAAAAAAAAAAAAAAAAAACTATGTAAAAAAAGAAAGAAAAAAAACTATGTAAAAAAAGAAAGAAAGAAATGAATGAAAATTGGAAATAAATTTTATTTCTTTCTACATTTAGAAAATATTTATAATATTAATTTTAAACATGGAATCGTATTGCACTGAATGTAATTTAGACAAAAATTGCGAAATTTACCTTGCAATCTTTACAATTGATACATTTACTTCGCAGTTTTCGCAATAAAAATGCACATTTTTAATAATGCTATTTTCATTCGCGAAAGTTTTTGCCTTTTAGAAATTCACTCACTAATTTTTGAGCCGATTTAATATATTTTGTATCTTTATTAATTGGTCGCATTTGTAAAATAATATTTCTCTATTACCAAGTACGCTTTGTTTTAAAAATCATGAAAATTTTATTCGAGTAAGTATGCGCTTTTACAACGATTAATTAGCATTATATTCATATTAAAAGTACGTTTCCTTTTTTTCCCTCACAAAATGGCATGAATAAATATTTAATAAACATTATTATTTCCTCTCGCCCTTAAAAAATAAAATGAAACTGTTGCAACCATTTCAGTTTATTAAGAAAATATCATTAATAAAATTTTTGAACTCATATGTAATGTTGAAAATAACTTTTTAAATTTGTAGAGCTATTTTGAGATAGCTGGTCTCTTGCAAATAAATAATGTTTGTTTAGAATCACAATTCATGCTATTATCCCAATCAAGGTATAAAGGAGTGCATCTATAGGAAATACATACCTAAACTCAGATTGTACTATATGTATGCTTAATGATGCTATATTAAACATGATTATTTATGACTATTTAGCCCATTATTAGTGCTATATTACGCATGATTATTAATGATTATTATGCATATCATTTATGTTATATTAATTTATACATAAAATTATGTTTTCAGGGTTTAATTTTGTAAGGTGTAATTCACACAAAAACAATTTTATGTGAAAAAGTGCATGGTTCAAATATTTTTTGGCTCTTCAATCCAAGAACATATACACTGCAAAGATGATTTTGAAATGTGTGAGATGGTGAGATCAAAATATTTTAATGTTTAAATTATTGAATCCGGATGATACACATGATTAAAAAATGACAAATTAAGGAAAATATTTCTTTAAAGGCATTTTTTAAAATGCATTTTAATAAATTTAAACACTTTATTATTGTTAAGACATTAAAAATATAACTTCATTGTATCTCTTATCTCATATAAAAGCTTTGCTTAATTTTGTTTTTGTTTTTTATCTTGTGATGCAGCGCGAACCGTCATCTGAAGGAACCTTTAACTTCGTGTATCTCAGAATGAATTTTTTCTTGATTTGCCAACTTTGAAACATATATCTAAAATGTCTTATAAAGTATTTGTATGAAATTTTCAATAGAGTTTCTGTATTATATTTCTAATAAATTGTCTTCAGGATTTATTATTTTGAGTGAGAATTGCGAAAATATGCTAATTTATGCAAAAGTTACGCGTGAAAAAAACTATTTTTTTCACTTTAAAATTTATTATGGACTTTATAAGTATTATTTTTAAGACTTCTGACCACAAGTTAAAACTACACATTATCTGTATACAACAGGGCAAAATTTATGCAAATCAGGCAAGTGCTTCAAGAGTTATATATAAAAAAAATTAAACATGCTTAAATTCTTAAATTTAAAATTTTTTAATGTTTTAAAGTTTTCAGTATTTTTTACATGCAATAAATTCCTTACATAAACACATATTTCACACACACACACAAAAAAAAAAAAAAAAAAAAAAGATATTCAAAAATATCAGGTGCATTCTCACAATCTTTTGACTTTCATGTCCCTGAATAATAATTTTATTTTAATACACTTTTTTTTTTTTAATTTCATATACTGGAGAACATCCCATTGCATGATTGCATAACAATATTAGCGAGATAAATAAGTTTTGGACGATGTTGGAGGTCCAAATGCCAGGAAAACTCCTATAACGTCCTATGTCCCTGATGCTGATTTTTAAGTTTGGAGATGTCTGTATAAAATTGTTTCAATAAAAGTAATTCAATGTAACTTTTTTCCGAAACTGGGATAATTGTTTTATATGAATATGTAACAAAAAATTAACCTGCACACATTTTTACTGTTGATATTATTTTTTGAACTCTGTCCCTGGGTTTTTCATCCTTATCGTCCCTCTTGCTAAACTTATACAGAAAATCACTTCAGATGTAGCCACATACTTTTTTTCAAGTTTTTCTCATGCAGAAGTACGATAGAGAAAGAATATCTAAAATTATTTGATAGGAAATTTACTGCAGAATTTAAATCAACATTTAAATATCAATTTCAAGATCGTGGCTTTATTGGTAGTCTTACCGTCCCCAAGGTTTATTCCTGCACTTTTCGAGGTAAATAAATAATAATAATAAAAAAAAATTTAATCCAATGTTAACAACTGTTTCTAAACATCAATGAACATTGTGGCTATCACTTAGTTTTAACATGATTTTTCTAAAAATAGGTGGCAATTTCCCTTACCGTTCCATCCTTATCGTTCCCTTTTTTCCTATACCGTCCCCTTTTTTTACCTTACCGTCCCTTCTTTAACACCCCTTTAAGACAATGTTATGCAAAAATTCTGCAATTAAAAGTACTACTACATTTTTATTATTTCTTATTTGAATGTCCTGTGGGTACTATGCAAATTCATTATAAGTAAAAATTTAGAAGAAAATAAAACGTTATAGTGGTAAAATGGTAAGGAAAATTAAACTCGCAAGTTTAACTTAAACCTCAGTTAAATAAAATATTTTTCACTGCTGACCATTTTTTCTTTATTTTGAATCATTAAAGCATTCGTCTATCTGATTAAAATGTTATTTAAGCAAGTTTAATTTCACCAGATTTTTTTCCCCCGAAAGTCAAAAGATTGTGAGAATGCCCCATCTACACATAAAGAAACAGAATTTTGTGCCCCGCATTCCTTAGTCTTATTAGCATGCCAAGTAGACGTAAAATTCAACTGTTTTCAACTTTCAGGTATACTAAAATATCAAAGGAAGACAAAAGTCTTCCTTTTAAATGCCATTTTGTTATTAACCACAAACGGTTGCAGAAGAAAGGGTGATAATTGTAGTTGCAGAAGGAGCACTTTATCGCCTTAACTTAGCCTTATGATATCCAGTTGCTCCTTAAAAGCTCTGAATGCTGTTTTAATTTAATTTTCTTGATTTTTTTTTTTTTTTTTTTTTTTTTTTTTTTTTAAGCAGTTTAAATCTTTAGAATGTATTATCTTTTGGTTCCGACATATTTTAACGACAGATTTCTTAAACATCCTTGTATTATTTATTTATTTTATTTATTATTATGAAAAAAAAAGTTAGAATATGTTATCACATAGTGGCTGGTTAATTCTGTTTTGTAATTCAATGTCGTCATAGGATTAAAAAGTCAAATAAATTTTATTGTGTCATTAGGTAAATAATTCCCTTATAAGATAAGCTCTGATAAGATGAGAGGAAATTTTTTTAACGATGAGATTTTTAGGGTTAAGTAATTTAAACTGCATTTAAAAAAATAAAAATATTCCAAATTTCTCAAAATTATTGTGAAATACACACCTTGCACTTATTAAAAGAAGTTTTGTATTTTCTTGGAGAGGAAACTCTTTTAAAAAAAATCATAATCCAAAAAACAATAGTAATATCTTTGCAATCATTAAATTGTCAAATGCAAGAGTTTAAAATTATTGTCTTTTATTTCAAAATGGTAGTGGTGAAACAATTAAAAGAAAATTAAAAATTCATCTAATAATAGTCTATGTTTTATCCATGGATATGCTTTCACGTCAAAGATACAGCTTAACAACAGCTTCATTTAAAGTAGGCATTTGTCTCAGACTTTTATTTCAGTATACAGTTGTTTTTTTTTTTAATTTTGTTATTCATATTAGTTAGAAGGATGCAAAAAGAAAAAAAATAAAGCAAGCCTATTTTTATTTGATGACTGATTTCTTCTAATAGAAAAAAATAATGCTTCATTGGGGTTTTTGTGTGCGTAATATTACAAATGTATATATATATATATATATATTCTCATTCCTTCCAAATGATCAATTTTTTTTTCTTTTGAAAAAGAATTGCAGTAACATTTATTAAAAATAACGTCTAACCTTTAGCTTCTGTAATGCATTTATTTAAACACATTGACAGTATTCACGTAGCAGCTCACACATATCTACTTTAGTTATCAATTTATAAATTAAAAAAAAAAAAAAAAAAAAAAAAAAAGAAATATATTTCTAATATATTTTTTTTTCAAATAAATTTATGAAAGACTTGAGATTTTTAACCTTATGTCATGTTGACGCAGCATAAATGTTATATTATAATATTATACAAGTATTATAATGCGTTTAAATTTGTATTTGACTTTGGCAGAAAATTAACAGATTAAACGATAAACATTATTTCTAGTTTTGCGAGAAAATTTTTGTTAACCAGTCAAGCGCACATCCATGGGTGTCATGGAGTATCATGACGCCCATCTAAACGAAGAAAGATACAAAAATACATTTAAAAAATTATGTGAAGTTAGTTTAAAGACAATCTCGCCCAACACCGCAAATTTTTGTGACGCACAGAATATAATTAAAATGGAAATATATAAAACTCGTTCTTTAATCGCCAGCAATCGATCAGCGTTTTTCACTTTTTTATATATTTTATGCAGCTTCAATTATAACTAATTGCTCCCTTTTAATAATCTTTTCGTGACTGTAGAGTCGCAAAAATCAAACAAAACAGCTAGCTTTTTTTAAACTTATCTGAAAGATCTTGCAATCTTGAAACTTTATTCGATTTCTTAGTATCTGAATATAACTTATGAATTTTATACATTTACGAATATATCTCCAAATGTTATTAATTTACGAATATACCTGAAAATTTTATGCATTTACGAATGAAAATATAACTTTGTTATGAGTCATGAAACAGAGAATTTAGAATTGTAGCAAACATAAGTTATAAGAATTTATATTATAGTTATGAGCCCCTCACTTTCCGACAAATAGACATGACCCCCACCCCCTGCTCTTTTTTAATAGAAAATTGGATTCGTCCTTGTAACGAGTACTGCAAGAACACCGTATTCGAGAAAAACTAAGGAATTCCATTCTGTGATGCGCACTGCATGGGGTCCAATCGGCCGTCTTCAAAAAGATTTTTGATAAAAGAGCAGAAAGTGAAAACAAATAGGTACTTCGCTCCGAGCCTTTCTCCTTACAAAGCGTGGGAAAAAATGTCACACGGCTTACATTTTGTTTGAATAGTGATTCACTAAAAAAAAGGAAAAAAAAACATTTTTTTCATTTTTCTTAAATTTTATGAATGAATAATTTCAAGATTGATAACTTTTAAGAGAATTCGAATTCATAAATTGTCGAACAATTTATATAATATTTTTGCATGAACATTTTATGAAAAATTAACAATATTACATTTTAAAAATAAATTGATGTTTCTTTATTGATATACTTTATCTGTAAACAAAATGTAAAATGTGATCGAACTAACTTTTATAAAATTTATTTGGATTTATTTATTTGTTATACAAGGGGAGTCTGCTCCATAAGATATCGCTTACTCACATCCAGATCCAGAACGATCGAAAAGAAGGTAATTTTTTATGTTTCAAAAACAGTACCTGATTACAGAAAATCGAATGATATTATCAAGAACGTTGGGGATCTTCTGTTATCTTTTTGCCATGTACATGGATATTTTTCAGTTCCCAAGGCCGCATCCACCACTATCATGACACCTGACATCAGTTTTCGTCATAAAGTAAGATAAGTTTCAAATTTCAAAGTCAGCTTGTAGAAAACAGTTAAGTAAAAACAATGTCGCTTCTTCTCCGACTTTTATAATAAAGCTACAGACAATCCTATTCCTTTGGCTCAATGCTATAAGAAATGAATGTGTTGAGGGGAAAAAAAAAAAACCTTCAGTACCGCGCTATTGAAAAACACTGCAATTAGATGTTTATGCTTATATTATATTTTACCTCTAGTTTTAGATATTTTCAGGAAGTGGTATAGGATATACATGAATTCTTTTAATGCAACTTCATACATATTGTTCCATATTATTTATAAAATGAAAGTTGTTTATTTTAAATAATGAGCATATATAAATTTTGTAATATGTATTTATCGAATAATAATTTGTACAAACAAAACCTAAACTATTTTTCTATTATTACTAACTATTTTATTTAGTATTAGATGGAAAAATTTAGCAGATATTCTTATTCAGATGATAGTAATTTGAAAAACGTTTTTGTACGTTTGTCTTACTTCTATTTATTCCTGTGTGTTTTTCGTTTATAAATACTTATTTACATGATTGCACTAATTTAGAGCTTACATAAATTATAGATTTTACACAATTAGTTTTTTTTTTTTTTTTTTTTTTTTTTTTTTTTTGCAATAACAGTTATTATAACATATTTATTTTCCTGGTAAATATTTCTGCAGTCTTGAACACCATAAAATTGTTTACGCATTGTAATAAATTTATCAGGCATTGTAATAAAGTGTCGGAATTCTGATACAGTGCAAAATATTCATGATTTTACAAAGAAAAAAAAAAAACCTTTTTACATGCTTACATCAAGATTAAATGGTATATAACCCCCCCCCCTTTTTATGACGTCTACTTGCATCTAAAAAAGCACTCAGTATAAAACGCTAATATATTTTAAGTATCTTAATGCAAGAATATATTAAAGCCACATAATTTCAATGAATGGTCACTTAATTTTATAAGAAACAGTAATAGTTTTTATAAGAAAGTTTGCGCGGCATTGTAAAATTTACTGAAAAGTTATTGCAGTCTATAAAAACAGTTATTTTAGCAGTTAAAGTAGTGTTGTTTAAGATAATATTTAAACGACAAATATTCTTAATCAAAATAAGAATCACTAATAATAATCATCTTCATCTTCCTGAAGTTAAAAACAAATGTTTTTAGAATTAATGCAAGCATGTTAAAGCTATGCATAAACACAGATAATAAAAATTATTATTCTCGAGGCAAAAGGCCTTTCTTTTTCTTAAAATAGCATAAATTATAATGAATAATTTTTGCCTTATTTAAAAATTAATTATTATTTATCTATATATATATCAGGTGTCGATTCAGGTAAATTTTGGGGTCTCTTTACAGACCCGTTCACACGCATACAAAAAAAAAAAAAAAAAAAAAAAAAAAAATAAATAAATAATAATAATAATAATAGTAATAGTAATAAAGCCCATCACAAAATTACTTTTAATAAAATAGTTTCCCTCACAAAATTCCTTTTTTATAAAATAGGTCGATTCACAAAAATTCAGTTCTATAAAACCACACTCTTCATTAATTATTTTCATTTTATTAGGTTTTGCAAACAAAACAAGTTGTTCAAATTTGACATTTGGATGGCTTAATTTCATCTTTCATTACATTTTTTTTTTTTTTTTTTACAAAATTATATTACATTTTACAAAAACAACTTTTATTCTTCACAATATGGATAAAGAAACGAAAAAAAAATGCATCGACTTATATATACATGTATATTATTTTAAAAAAACTTAAGAAACATTAAATCGTAAGATATAATTTCTCATTTCATGAAAAAATATCTTTATATATATATATATATACATATATATAACGCGTAATTTTCGTTAAATGGCTGTAACAATTTTTAGCTTAAAAAAAGCTCTTTTAATGGAAAAATCTCTTTACACGTTTAGAGAATTTCCTAAAATAAAACTTTTTTATCAATAAATTTATATCGTTTTATACATTTAAAAAACATGTATTAACTATATTAATCCATACAGACTTTTTAATACAATAAATACATATAGATTTTTTTTTTAATCTAATAAATACATATAGATTTTTTAATCTAATAAATACATACAGATGTTTTAATCTAATAAATACACACATTATATTAATTTTAGAAAGCTCAACTAATTAAGAAATCAGCGTATATTTAATAGTTTGTTATGCTTTACAATATTCAGTTAATGAAAGTTTTCCATTGAAAAAATCCCTGCAAAACTACCGCTTTTAGGGAAAGTCAGCATGAAAGAAGGACTGATTCTTATCGAAATAGAAAGTAGGAACCACCTGACAACCAAACAATTGGCAAATTGATTGGAGTAGCTACCACCCTTCTGGTAAGTGGGGGTAGGAATGACTTTCCATTTTCGGCCGGCGGCTTCGGTCGTCTGCTTGGCCGGCCGTTTAGGCCGTTCTGGTCGCCTGAAGGTTAATATGTCCGAATTTCATATACATTTTCCGATACATTATGTAACACATTATCGCAATTATGGTGCGGAAGCCTCCGGATGTTTGTGAATCAATCCGGCCTTGTGCGCAGAAGGATGAACAGAAAGCCCGGCCGATGAAGACGTGGCATGGCGGTCCTTTTCCATTTTCGGAGAGGAGGCCAAAGCGGGGTCTCTGAGTGGCTCAGGTCGCTGATGGAGTCCCACGTCCAGTTTTCAGACTACGTTTGAAAACATCGTGCACATGGGTAGCCTGTCGAATTGAGCGTCATCGTGTGAAGAAAAATGGTGAATATTAGGGTTGCCGGCATCAACCTGGGCGAGGGAGATGAAATGCGCTCTTGCCTTTTGGAGCGAATGTGTGGAAGGGTTCCACAGCCTCATTGTAGTGGTCTAGAGTAACCTGCAATGCGTAAAGTGCAGTGAGATGTCTCCAACTGCCTCGACATAGCTGCGATCTCTCTTCTGAAGGGAAGACAAAGAGCCTCTATCAGGATCTACCTACTCTTGTTAGAGGTGCGTAGGAGCCCTCGGGTAGTTGATGCAGATGGACGCACACGAGACAGGTGAGCTAACGGGACACAGACAGCCACCACCCGGTCCGGTTGGGCCAAAACCTTTTTGCTTTTTTCTAACCCATTCCAGAAAATTGATTCATCCACTAGGTGGGCCATCGACCTCAGTCGATGATTCCTAGGGAAGGTAGCGACTCCTTGTGGATGGATCCGATCTGGAATCGGGATTCAAATTTTCCTGTTTTTTGTGCTATCTACTAACATTGTTTTTGTGTGTGATGTCCTCGAAACCGAGAAGTTGATTCGAGGAGCATACTGGAACATCTGGGAAGTGTCCGATTTTGTGGCACGCCCCGATGCTCTTTGGATCCGTGTGGGTTTCGAAAACCTTTTTGCTTTCTTTGTAGTCTTAGTCTAATATTGAGACGCCAACACTTTGTACAAACGCGTGGCAGGATTATCCTACGCATCCCTCCCTGTTGTGGTGACTACCGTATGGGCGCGGTCCGATAGGTTGTAAGATTTAACTTTCCTGCTTTTAGTTCTATCGAATCTAACCCTTTGTTTGTTTTCCGGGGTCCCCTCAAGTTGTGCTCCACGAATGTGTCTCAACCCCTTAACCCCTTGAGGGGCACCGGTATATATTATATACCACCTACGATTAATGAAGTTTTACACCCGAAAAATTTTATTAAATTTTACTTTTCTAACTTTGGTGGAAAAAAGACGTAAAATTGTTTTTACTTATTTTGAAATAGAATTTTTCAAAGATTCCGGTGGGAATTCAGCATTTCACAAACGTAATTGCTTTCCCCTGAAGGGGTTAACGGTCGCATTAAATTATGGTTTGAAAATTCAAATTGCTTATTGGCTCCACTTTTTTGAAAAAGAAATTTTCAACTTATTTAATGGCAGGTACCATAATAAAGCCAAATACACCGTTTTTTAAAAACTGGTGGGAATCAAACAATCTGAATAACACAGCCCTGAAAAACACAGCCCGTGAATAACACGGGAGCAAGAATTAAGGGGTTAAGAGACTGCGTGGAGTCACGAAAGGGCCTCCGGATCGTATTACAAGTTGAAATGAACTGGATAACTATCTCACGTACGTGATGATGCCGGACGGCATTCGTGGAGGGAAACCGGCCCGTTGACTGGTAATGTGTTTTATGTTAAATTGTAATTTATATTTTTTGTATTTTTTTACTTCTTTTTTCATAACTCTGGTATTTCTCGGTTTTCTCCTCAGCTGGGGCTGGTCTTTTACCATTCGATGCTGAAACCGATCCGATAGAGTTACAAGATACTAACTTTCCTGTTTTTACTAATCTTTTTACTAACCTTCATCTGCTGGCTGAAATCATAGAGGTAGTTTTTTATGGGGTTCCTCAGTTTTGGCTGCCTGTAAAGCAAGCCGGGGTGGGGTCACCTTCGCTAGTCTCCGAGCACGGTTTTTCCTGTGAATTTCCGCGATTAGAAGTCGATGATGCGATGGAATCTTTGCCTCGGGATCGAACCTGTTCCGACCCTCTCTTAAGTGATTGATCGGGGTCTATCGCAGCGTCCGGACTTCAGAGTTTTCCTATGTGGGCCGAATTGGGGCCCAAGTGGGGTCCGTTGTGGACGCCATGGTGGCTCTTCCTGGTTCATCTTGTTATGACCAGTAATGTCCAAGAACACGTATCCATAGATTTACTGCAATTAAGTGTCATCAAAGGCTGTTCACCCTCGCGAAAATACCTGCTCGATAATGTTAAACCTAGGGTAATTTTTTTTAAATATCTTGCTTGCATTTCAATATTCTTAAATGATTTTTTTTTTTTTTTTTTTTTTTGCATCCAATACCTAAGGTTGGTCTCTACAAAAGCCGCTTTTTACATTTTCGATTTTCTACACGGGTTTTTTTTTTTTATTAGGCTACTTTTACTTTCGGAAACGCTTTCAAAAGTAAAAGAATAATACAAAAAAACCTGCAAACAAAATCGAAAAAGTAAAAAACGACCCTTGTACAAATGAACCTCAACTGTACAATGCAAAAAAAAAAAAAAAAAAAAAAAAAAAAAAAAGCAGAAAACCTTTAGAAAATTGAAATGGAAACGAGATACTATAAAACATTTCTCCTATAGGATTAACATTAGCGGGAGTTTTTTTTTTGTTTTGTTTTGTTTTTTTTGCATGAATGAAGTGACGACTGAAGTGCGATGTTCAATAAATATCGATAAGTGTATATGTATTCAATTATTTAGTTTTAAAAAGCTTTTTTACATCAAAATTGATAAAGACATATGAAATGCTAAACAAAATATACATTCTTTTTACTCTTTATGAATAATACATTTTAAAATGTTCTTTTTCTTATCTATGGATCTTTATCCGGTTGAATATACGAAGCGGAAATGTTAAACTTTCACAAATCGTCTTTCACATAGTTCATAACTGTTCATACATGTAGTGGAGCGAAACATCATCTGTGTTTATGGAAAAAAAAAATCTGAAAATAAAATAAAGTGAGAATCTAAGAACTTTGAAATGTCTGAACTTATTGAAGGTCATAAATATTTCTGAGCCGTTAGTTACGGAAACGAACTGGAATTTTGAATTTTATTTACAAGTAGTGGAAATTTCTTTTTTTTTTCTTAAACACTGCATGATAAAAGTATTTCGTTTTTATAAAAGTTGCGATCTTATTACAGCAATTTTTTATATTAATTTGAAAATTACTCAAATCAGTCTTGACTTTTATTTAATTCGCTTAATATTTTTATAATTTATTCTTAACGTTATAATAACTGGCTGCAATTATTCTTATTCTTGAGTCTCTTGTTATAAAAATGTTTCCAATACTAAAATAAAATATCGGTATCGGTACATTGATATACACAGACTAATTATAGATATTTCCATGATTTAATATGTATATTTACAATTCGATCATGTTCAAAAACTAATAAAATTAAAAGAATTTTGAAGTTATACTGATTATAAAAGTTCACAATACAGGAAAAGCCAAAATTAATTAATATATTTTACCGAATGCTAAATATTTTTTGATATGTATTAAAACACATTTCCGTTTCTAAAATCTCTTATGCGTGATGCTGAATAAAAATTGCATATATAATATTTTATATAGTTCTCAAAAGATTTCATATATTAAAGTTGACAAAGACAAGTGACAAACAAACATGCAACAAACATCAAACAATGCAATTTGGTTGCAATTATTCTTATTCTTGAGTCTCTTGTTATGAAAATGTTTCCAATACTAAAATAAAATAATCGGTACATTGATATACACGGAATAATTGTAGATATTTCCATGATTTAATATGTATATTTACAATTAGATCATGTTTAAAAACTAATAAAATTAAAAGAATTTTGAAGTTATACTGATTATAAAAGTTCACAATACATGAAAAGCCAAAATTAATTAATATATTTTTCCGAATGCTAAATATTTTTTGATATGTATTAAAACCCATTTCCTTTCTAAAATCTCTTATGCGTGATGATGAATAAAAATTGCATATATAATCTTTTATATAGTTCTCAAAACATTTCATATATCGAAGTTGACAAAGACAAGTGACAAACAAACATGCAACGAACATCAAACAAAACATGCATTTTTCAGGCATGTGATTTCCGCGTTTTTGCACACCAGTATATTCTTAGAGAAAATGATATTTCATTTAATCGAAACATTTTTGCGATTTAAGAGAACAACATTTTCTCTAAGAATATACTGGTGTGCAAAAACGCGGAAATCACATGCCTGATTTTTTCCTTTCTTCATTTTCTTTAATACATTTTGAAATACTCCACGTGTTCGAAATTGATTTTTATTCATTTGAATATATGGAACAGAAGTGATTATATTACGCTCAATCTGATAGAGACACATATAAACCTTAAACAACAACAAAAAATTGCGTTTCACTTTTTTTGTAAAATATTATTTGAAATGCCCAACTTGTTTCGATTGATCTTTACTTCGTTGAATACATGGGGCAAAAATGATAAACTGCTGCATATTTTCCTTTTCTGTGATTCATACATGAAATTGAACGAAATTTCATCCAAACTGAAGAAACAATATAACTCTAGAAGAAAACAAATTTGGAATGTCTGAAACGATCGAAATTCATAAATCTGCTTCATGAGTTAGTCCTTTAAAAATTGGGCTGTTGCTTTAAGTATTTGTGTCTAAACAAAATAATATTATTTAATTTTTTAAATATGCAATAAAATATGTTTCTCACTAAATCTACGAAGAACCGGTCATTTCCTCGGTACGAAAATAAAATATTTGTATTAAAACCAAAAATGATTTCAGAAAAAATATAGAGTATAAAGCAGAGATAAATAAATAAAAAAAAACAGTTAATTAGCTTTATTAAACAACTTTGGTGTGGAATGTTTTTAATGAAACATGAATAAAATTTCTGGTGTAGTTATTGTTAACAGTAGCAGAGGTGCCAAGCTCGCACTAATCTTCCGTAATGCGGGATTAATTTAACCCAGTTTAACAAAGTTTCGAACCAGAAAAATTACTTGATGAATCTTTAATTATTTAATTCCAGTTTTCTACGTAGAACTTGTTTAATTTCATCTCTGAAAAAAAATTCCGGTGCGAAATGTATTAAACCAGGGTTAAATTAACCCACATATTACGGAGGATTAGTGGCAACTTGGCACCTATGCAGTAGTATTTTATGTTTTCATAAAATTATTACTATTAATAAAACAATAAAACGGTCAAGTGCGAATATTACTCACGTACAGAGGATTTCATACAATAAATGTATGAATAAGTAGCTAGTCATTGCATTATACAAATATATCATTTAAAGTTATTATATAGGTTTTTAACTCCTTGAGGGGCAGTGGGATATATTATATTCCGCCTAAGTTAAATTAATATTTGCACCATAAACTTTTAACTAAGTTTTTATTTGATAACTTTGTGAAAAAACAGATGAAAAATTGCTTTTCCTTATTTGGAAAGAAAAATGTTCAAAATTTTCGGCGGGAATTCAGCATTATACAAACCCAATTGCTTGCCCATCAAGGGGTTAAAAGCTAATGGCGCATAGAGATCGCCACGCGTATCTTTATGCATGTCCAAACCGTCAGTGTCTTTAATCCTCTCACTGCGTGATCTTTTTATCAAAATAGCTTAAAAAATTGCTTATTTCGCGACGAGCGTCTTTTAAGAATTTTTATTCTTTTGTCACCAGTTTTTCAAAACAAAAATTTTCGTCTGATTTAATCGGGAAAAGGCTCCGATTAGATAAGGCAAAAATTACAATAAAAAGTAACTCTTGGGAATGATCAAGGAGGGTTAATTAGACGGAGAAAATGCATCCCCGATGAAATCTGGGGTTGCGCAAATTTTGCTACTTTTACGATGCCCGAGAAAATCTCGGGCTGCGCAGCGAGAGGGTTAAGGGTTAATATCTCGGTTAATGACTGATAATTTTTTTCAAAATTCATTATCAACAATTCTTTTATACTCCTCAACTCCGTTGTTGAACTGCCGCAAATCGAAATTTGCGTGTAACGGAAAAATACGATTTTCTCAAAAACGGTGTGACTTAGGGTAATCTCTATAGTTTTCCTGCAAGGTTGAAATTAAACTTTTTAAACACTATTCTTTTAGAATTTAAGTTTCAGTAGATTCGGAAATAGGACAGGGTATATTTTTGCATTATATTTTCTGCGATATCTCTGAAAATACAATTCCTAAAATTTAAAAAAAATCTATTTTAGAGTTCGACGCTATAGTCCAAGAGCTGTTAAACATTTTAGGGAAGGTATTTGAGGCACCCTGAAAATCTGTGCAACACTTCTTTTGTAATGCCTGAATACAAAATCGAATGTCTGGCTGAAGGATCGTGGCCCAAAACCTGTGCCAGACAAAAAATGGCACTTGACACGTGTCTGGCACAGTTTTTGTGCCGACTAAAGTGTCTGTCATTTTCAAAATATTTTTTTCTAAGCATAAATATTATTGTGCCTCAATCTCAGCGTGCCTCAAATACCTTTTTTGGGTAGTCAAAAAATTGCACTTGACACGTGTCTGGCACAGTTTTTGGGCCGACTAAAGTGTCTGTCATTTTCAAAATATTTTTTTCTAAGCATAAATATTATTCTGTTTCAATCTCAGCGTGCCTTAAATACCTTTTTTGGGTAGTGTCAAAAAATGGCACTTGACACGTGTCTGACACAGGTTTTGGGCCACGATCCTTCAGCCAGACATTCGATTTTGTATTCAGGCATTACAAAAGAAGTATTGCACAAATTTTCAGGGTGCCTCAAATACCTACTCAAAAATGTTCAACAGCCCTCCTACTACTACGAAAGCTTTCACACAATACCCCAAACAATATACAAAGAAAAGTTTTTTTTTCAATTAACTTAATTAGCCACAGTGAATGGTTAATAATCTATAAATATGTGGGTCAATAGCCTTTTTTACTTCAGTCAGTTTGAACTTTCCACGCTTCATTGTTTACGGGTAAAACGGCTGCGACAGGCGGGCAGACAGACACAGGAGTTATGTTATAATGGTTCCGTTTTACTTTTTAACTACGGAACCCTAAAAAGTAATAGCATTTTTAAAAATTACAATTCGTCAGTACAGTATATTTTCTCCTTATATTTTTATAAAATGCATAGACTTGTTTTTTAAATAAATATTTTGCTATGGAAACTTGGCAACGAAAATAAGAAAACCTCGCAGACATTTTAAATTCTATATTCATTTTATCTGAGGCGTGGGTGGGAGGAGGCAATCTGCATTAAAAATTCGGCTAATTATTTCTGATAGCTATTAGAAATATTTAAATAATTAAAATTTCGTTATGCTGCTTTAACCCCTTAACCCCTTCGGGACGGGAGCCTTTTACGAAATTTTTTAATCTTTTGTCACCGTTTTTTAAAAACAGAAATTTGTGTCTTCTTGAATCGAGAAAATGCGCTGATTAAATAAGGCAAATTTTACAGTAAAATTTTAC
Organism: Maratus speciosus; assembly: GCA_963932465.1. NCBI lineage: Eukaryota > Metazoa > Arthropoda > Arachnida > Araneae > Salticidae > Maratus > Maratus speciosus. The sequence goes on from OZ010798.1 coordinate 281,940,337, forward strand.
TGGTGAGAAAAAACAAGGTTTCTGAGCACTTCATGCGGCACGTATAGGTGTCGCTCGTCCCCAAGGGGTTAACGCTCGAATTAAATTAAGGTTGAAAAATTCAAATTGTTTATTGGCACCACTTTTATGAAAAAGAAATATTCACCTTATTTAATGACAGGAAAAACGATATTTAAATATAGCCAATTTCACTATTTTATAAAACTGGTGGGAATCAAACAATTTGAGTAAAAGACACAGCCCGCGAATATGACGGGAGCGAGAATTAAGAGGTTAAAATAAGATCATGAATAATACGTTGTTGATTCAATTTATTAGGTTCGGTACAATGAAATGTTCACGTATATCTCGTTTTTTAATATTTTTAAATTACTGAGTTCAAATCATGTACTGGAAATAAATTGTTGAAGCAAATCTTGCCGGAACAGAAACTCTTACGAATATCCAGTATAATTCCTCAGTAATCCATGATCTCGCATACATATTTGATATGTAATTTACATCCGAGGCGCAACAGGTATTTGAAAGTACTCATTATAGATGAAATATCACCCTGCACATCATGGTTAGAAATCATTTTCTATTGAATGTAAACATGTCAGAACTTAGAGTACCTTACGAAATGAAGAGACATGCTGTCATTGGCTCCAATTAAGAGACTACTTCATTCTTGAAACACGCCCGGTCTTTTGTCTTTAATGTAGGGAGCGAACTGAAGGCTGCCAGATTTGATATGGTAACTTTTTCATGCAGGGAATGACATTGCTGGTGATATGACATTGTTAGATGCCAGAATTTGTTATTCGTATAGATGTAAATCCTAGGCAGTTGATGGGGACACTCGCTAAGGCGCTCCAGGTTGATGAGGCCACAATGCGATGTGCGATTCATGAGGACCTTCGTTAGAGGTCGCAAGTTATGAGCAGAGGACAGTTCTTGTCCGAGACAGTCAAGGATAACCGCCTGACTAAAGCCAAACGTCTCCTTAATTAGGATAAACATAAAGAGGTGCCAGGAATGCTGTTGTTTTCCTCAAATGAGAAAAACTTTGTCCATGTCCTGGAAGTGAGCCGCAAAAATATTGGTGGCTGCATAGAATCCTGAAGAGGTTGAGACCATCATGCACAGGAAAATTCCAGCCTCCCTGATGAATCTGGGAGGTCGTGAGCAACGCAGGCAACCTGATGCCTCCACATGTCTTTCTTCACGGTGTCAGAGTCAACGCCGTTGTCTATATCGAGGTGTTATAGCTCTGGATTTATTCTATTACAGGTGAAAGGCCGTACATGGTTCATCAAGATTCGGCATCTTCCGTTGTTTTCGAAATACTCAAGGCCTGAGGACAAGATTTGTGACGTCATCACTAATCGACCGACATCTCACTAGTGTTGGAATTCACACCGTAAATTTTTGAATAGCAATATTCTTTTATTTTATTTGTGGAACATCTATTATCTTATAAAACAATAATAACTATTTAAACTTACTGGTGAGAATTTGAATCCCCCAATAAAAAATCAGCCAGATGCGGCAACACTGTGGCATTCCGCATCTGGCTGAATTTTCATTTTGGAATTCAGAATTCTCAACAGTAAGTTTAAATAGTTAGTATTTTTTTATACGATGATAGATATTCCACAAATTAAAAAAAAAAATAATAATAATAATATATATATTGGTATTCAAAATTTTCCGGTGTGAAATCCAAAACTAGTGAGAAGTCGGTCGATCAGTGATGACGTCACGCACGTGTCCTCTGGCCTTGAGTATTTCGATGGCAACGCATCATCCCATACAGCCAGGGGTCGTACGCTTCAGCGAATGTTTCTCGTTAAATATCAGTATTTTTTATAGAAAAGTAAATCTAGCTTAAACGCGCGAAATTTTGCCTTATTTAAGAAGAGATTTTCTTTAACAAAATACTGGTACGAGAGAATTTCCTAGTCGTGAAATTTTAGGACAAGTACGATCCCTGCATACAGCCCATAAAACCCAAGAATAGATGGCCGGAAACTTTCATGAGCACATCATCCTTAACTAGTTGCTCCCAGCTCACCGGGTTTTAACCCGACGAGCTATTACGCATGTGACTTGGTTATGACGGACTCCAATAGGCATCCATACAAGAGTGTTGCGGAGCTAAGAGCAACCGTTTGTATTCAACAGCAAATGTTCCCAACAGACTTCTTATTATTGCCTGCAGTTTGTTTCGACAGCATATAGACACTATAATTGCGGCTGAGGGTGGTTTGAGTGCATGATACCATCCATTATGTATGTCACTGAACGTTAAAAATGTAAAAAAAATGCTCCATCGCTAGTGTCTATTTAGATTTGAAAGCAGGCGTTATTTTGTTCTCAAATACATGCCGCACTCTATATATGAAAACAGTAGGAGAAGGATCAAATAAAAGTTGCGAAAAATTAATAGACATCTGAGATTAACAGAAAATTCTCTAAAATAAAAGAAACTCTTTTCTGCTATATTACTTCAGAAACGGAAACTTTACCAAAAAATTCAGGCAGCAAAAAAGCCTTTTTATGTGACAACTTTCTCGTTAATCCCTGAAAAGCAAATAAATAAATAGAAATGCTTAATTCATCTTTAAAAGTTAAACTTAAACTTACACTATGTGCAAAATTACTTAAAAAATGACACAGTATTTAAAAATGTTAAATTATTTTTATTTTATTTTATTTTATTTTATTATTTTATTATTTTTTATTTTATTTTATTTTATTTTATTTTTATTTTTTATTTATTTTTATTTATTTATTTTATTTTATTTTATTTTATTTTATTTCAATACCTATAAAAATAAAAAATAAAAAATAAAAAATAAAAAAAATAATTTAACATTTTTTAAATACTGTGTCTTCCTTTAAGTAATTTTGCACATAGTGTAAGTTTAAGTTCCCAGAAAAGTGTTGTTTTTAACACTTTCCAACAAAGTTGAAAAGTGCTAATGCATTCGGTTTGTCCGTCCGTCTGTCCACGTTCTAACTCCCGTAAATATACTTGAATTTTCATACAATTGAAAAGGGTAATTCAGGGTCACCAAAGCATGTTTGGTATTGCATATGAAGTATGTAGGATTAATAGTTCATTTACAGGGGCACTCAAAAGTATTCCATCACATTATGGTATATGGAGAAAATCGTTTGCAGAACATTTTAATGAGATTACGCTGTTTAAAATGAATTCAAACTGATGTAAATCACTGAATTTTACTACGATCACGTTAAAATAAGACATTTATAGCATTTTTTTTATTCATTTACAGGGGGACACAAAAGAAATCTGTTACAATCCTGTGCTTTGAGAAATAGTTGCTGGAGTGTACGGTTTAAAATTCAGTAAGCGCTTTTAAATTTAATTAAGCATTTGCATGTTACTCGTCATAAATAAATTCTAAGCCTCATGTACAGGGCTGCACAAAAGTATCCATGTACCAATCTCCTTATTAGAAGAAATTGCTGAAGGGGAATTTTCAACTGAAGTATATGTAATTCTTAAGTGAACTAAATTTTGGCATGCATGTAGTTAATAGATACAAATCTATTTATCATATACAGTGCTGCTGAAAAAATTCGGACACTTTTCCAGTTGTAGATGGGACCAGCTGAAATTGGGTTTTGAAATGTGTTATGCGTTTCCATATGGTTGAATTTGACTTAATTTTTTAAACGGTGCACTTTTGTTACATTATTCTGAATGTGTTGGAAAATGTTTCATACTCTATGCTTGACGCATGATTTTTTTCTTTCTTCTTTGAGTTTTGTAATTGGCAAGTATCCTAATATATTTTAAAGATAATTTACAAGTTTCCGAATCGCGGATAGCTACGAGGTACTATTGAATTTTCGAAAACATTATTCGTCTATGAGGAGCCGATTCTCCAATTTTTTTCTCCGTGCAATTCCTTGGAATTTATCAAGTGCCTGTTAGACTCAAATTTATACCAAATCGCTGGCATAAATCTACAAAATTATCATTCATTTCTTATTCTTATTCATTCAAATTCTTATTCATCTAAAGTATCACCGTACGACTATGTCAGAAAAAAAGAGTTCTGTTTTAGTAATTCCAGTAATTCTAGAAATGGACTTGAAACTGGTTGAGGGCGGAGAAGGGATATCCTATCCTTTTTCACAAACAGTGATAATAATACACTTTCTCAACAAGTCAAAACTTCAATTTTTTTTTTAAATAAAAACTTACTTATTTTTCTATAAACTAAATAAAGAATCTGTTAAGAAATTATAAAGCCAATTGAAAAAAAAATTATATACAGCTGAACCTCATTATCCCGACATTCTAATGCCCGGAAAATGTGTCCTTATAAACGGAGTGTCGTGGTAACCTGACTTTCAGAAAAATAAGCTGTTTATAAAAAGATGTATTTTTAATTAATTTAAGACAATTTTAAATTCATAAGTGTTCTTGCAGTTTTAAGCAATAAAACTTATTAAACAAAAGAAACCCAAAAACAAAATTGAAAAGACAATAAAAAGCAGATTTATGACGACTTTCTTTAATTGTTACATGAAATATTGATGAATTAAGGTTTGCCTATACATAGATGTGCTTTCTACAATTCTTTTTTCAATATTATGCAGTGAATTGTAATCAATATTCGTTGTTTCAGAATCGGATGTTAGATAATTTTTGATCGTTTCAATGCAATGCAATGCTGCGGTTTTACTCGGATGAAAAACTCCGTGCAATCACAAGAAAGCGCCCCCTGACCAGAACAAAAAGTCCGGCATTAGACTGATACGTCTATCTGTGGAGCTTAAGTGGGTTATTCATAGTGTGTGGGTTTATTTATTCAGATAAAGGATTGAAGTAAAATTTCTCATTTATCTCAATGGGTATTTTAGACACTTTTGGGAAAAGTTTGGCTTAAACATAACTGATCGCTTAATTTCTGTGCTTATAAGATGGATTATGAAAAATGGACAATTTTCCTATACTGTCGGGATATCCGGAGTTGAAAATTATTCAACGACGTAAAATCCGGAGTTTAGTTACATTAAAATCATATAAAGAAAATCGGAATTTTGAAAAACTGACGTGATAAGCGGAGTAACGTGAAAACCGGGTGTCGGGATAAAGAGGTCCGTATTACATGTCAAAACAGAATCATTGTAAATTGTATGCGTTAGAATTTTGTAGTCGTTAACAGAGAAGAAAAGTTTATCGTCTTTGTTGTTATATTCATGATCTACGTACATAACGTGTTATCTGAGTATGTTGTGAGAAAAATTTTATTCTATAAGAGTGCTGGTACACTGGAAAGCGAAATAGTGACGTTAATGAAACGTTTCAAATCTGTCTTTAACCCTTTTACGGATTGTGTCCACAAAAAAAGACACCCAATATTAAGAGTACTGGCACAAAAAATATTTAATTAAAATTTATGTTTTGTAAAGTACAGGAACATAAGCAACTTTTTATTTTCTAATAAATTCTTTTGTAAGTTCTAATGTCAGTCCACCATTTCATCATTTTACAAACATAATTACTCCGTGCCGGAAAGGGTTGACCATGTCATATATTTTTAACATTTTGCTTAAAAATTGTTTTGATCATAATTCTAAAACTCAACTGGAGAAAAAAAAAATACATAATCCTTTTGAGGTCAATTTATGCAAAAATCATATATAGGAAAGCAAAGTAGAGCCAAGTTTAATAATATGCTTTTCTAAAGTTTATGCGAAACTTCGTATCTGAGTGTGTGTGTTTGTGTGTATGATGCTACTCTTTTAAAAAAAGGTAGACAATTCATATGATGTCGCTGTTTTATATTCCACTAATAAACAAAGGCAAATATTTTAATATCAAATGATTTATTTTCTGTTTTAAAATTTTACAAATCAGAATAAAAATTGTGAACAAAATTCTTGAGTTTATTTAACCGTACAAAAATTTAAATTATCATATATTTTCTGAGACATTCTTTCCTTTAATTTATGTACTAGTTCAGTTTTTACCTTTTTTTACTTTTAAAATATATGAGAGTTTTAGATAAAGCTGACTGTTCATTTTCGGAACAAATGGCATGGAAAGCATTTATGTATTATTCCCGCTCAAATCGAATATTCCAAGTATACTTACTTGTGAAATTCAGTTTTTATGTTCCTTTATTTTCGTAAAAGTAAAAATATTTTTGCGAATTTCATATTTCAGCAGTAATGATGCTCCAGATGAAAAGGAATATGTAGTATTTTATACAATGGACTTTGTTTATGTCGCATCAGCTACGGGTATATAGAAATAAACGGCAAAACGAGTGATTGATATTTCAAATCTGCATCCCTGATATCCAATAAACAATTTTTACTGGGGGTATATACACTGGTGTCTAGAATTAAGGACCAGTCACAAAATGCTAATTTTTAAGTAAGCGAATACTCAAAAGGAAGTAATATATTTCAAATAATTACTATCCCTACAGCACAGCTACTCAATATAGCATCTCATTCATGTCACACAAGTGTCACAGTCACTACGATGAAACAAAAAATATGAAATTACACACGTCTCACTATGAGTCTCAAATGACCACTATATGTGATTCCACTGAGGCGTTAATGTAACTGCTGCTTTGTGACGATTCATCAGGTGACTTTGCAATGTAGTTACATTGTGACTCTCATGTGACTGTCATGTTTAGACTCAATTTCAAAGTCATCATGAACGTTGCATTATGATAAGTCACTAATAATGTCACATTATAGTCACATGGTCACTTTTCACAAAAGAGCATAATGGTGACTTCACAGTAGTCTCTCTGTCACCTGAAAGTCATCATGTGACTTTAATGTGACATTATTTGGTAACTTATCACAATGCAGCGTTCACGATGACTTTGAAATTGAGTCTGCAGATGACAGTCACATGAGAGTAACAATGTAACTACACTGTAAAGTAACATTGTGACTCGTCACAAAGCAGTAGTCACAGGGACGTTTCAGTGGAGTCACATATAGTGATCATTTGAGACTCATAATGAGATATGTGGTGTTTCCTATTTTTTGCTTCACCGTAGTGACTGTGACACTTGTGACTATGTGTGACATGAATGAGATGCTATAGGGACTAGCTGTTCTGTAGAGATGGTAATTATTCTAATTATATTATTTCCTTTTGAATATTCGCGTACTTGAAAATTAGCATTATGTGATTGGTCCTTAATTTTGGACACCAGTGTACCTGCAGAGGCGTGACTGTTACCATTTGTGGGTAATGCCCAGTTTTGACAGATTGGGGACTTTTTTAATTCAGATTTTGACTGTCACCACTTTTTAAAAATAGTAAAATTCGCCTTATTTTTCAGAATTTTTAAACTATTTTTAAATATGCCGAAAATTTCTATTTCAAAAAAGCGGTGACATCAATCTTTAGACAAAAAAGTCCAAAATCTGGCAACACTGGTAACGTCAATTACTTGAAAAATTAAGAAACTGCTAAAGAAATGGTGAATTTATGAAGAAGAAATATTACGTAAGTTTTATTTCATTTAATTAAAATTTATAGCAATACATTTTCTGTACTAGTCACGGTACAAAAATGTACTTATTTTTCTAAAAACTAAATAAGGAATCTGTTTTGAAATTATTAGGCTAATTGAAAAAATTACATGTTACGCGTCAAGTCAGAATCATCGTATGCGTTAGAATTTTGTGCTTATTAACAGAAAAGAAACCTTTGTCGTCTGTATCGTATTATTCATGACATGAATTACGTAGAAAAAAGGTTACCCGTGTATCGCGTGAGAAAAATTTTATTTTATAAGAATGCTGGTATATTGGAAATAGAAATAGCGGCGTTAAAGAAACGTTCCCAAATCTGCCATTCACAGTGTCATATATCTTTAACATTTAACATGAGAATTGTGTTGATCATAAATCTGAAACTCAACTCAAATAAATAAAATTATAACCCATTAGGCGTAAAATCTTGCAAAAATCAAGTATAGTAAAAGCAAGTATCGCCAAATTTAGTAATATGCTTTTCTAAAGTTCGGACGAAACTGAAATTATGTTTTTTTTTTGTGTTTATGATGCTACTCTCTTACAAAAGGTATGCTAATTCATATGATAACGCCGTTTTATCTTCGACTTATAAATAAAGTCAAATATTTGGCTTAGATGCCTTGTGTTCCCTCAGCCGTTGTTTTGAATTGTTTGGCGATTTTTTGTTGGCGTGTTGGTGGTGTTTATGGATATGGCGACCTCGATATGTGGAACCCTGTGTGACGTGTGTGTTCTGACGTGTTGTGGTCTGGCAATCCCTGAGAAGTGGTGGATTTTGTGGATGTATTTTGATATCGTGTTGTATCGTTCTGTCTTTTTATTTTTATGTTAAATTTATTGGATGTATTTGACTGACTATGGTTTCTGTAATCCGTTTAAATGCTTTTGCTGAAGTAATTAAGAAATATGAGGAAATTTTGACAAGAAAAGTAGGTTTGTGTATAGTGTGTCAATGCGTATTCATAAGCCTATTTTGGAAAATGATGGTGATGTTATGAGAGAGATTTCGTGCTGGAGCTTTCAAGAAAGCAGATGTCTGTTAATGTATGTTGATAATTTTTTGTATATTTTGCTGCTTTATAGTTTTTTACATTTTGAGATTGCTAGAAAGCGAGAACTGTTGAATTTTGAGAATGCTACACCGCGAGAACTGCTGAATGCAGTGATGATTTTTTCGGTTAATGTGCGCGAAGTGCTCATACAAGATTACTGATTGCCACTTTAGCAAGTTTCGTTTTTTATGTATATTTTGCTGCTTTAAGAGTTTTTACATTTTGAGATCGCTAGAAAGCGAGAACTGTTGAATTTTGAGAATGCTACACCGCGAGAACTGCTGAATGCAGTGATGTTTTTTCGGTTAATGTGCGCGAAGCGCTTATACAAGATTACTGATTGCACTTTAGCGAGTTTCGTTTTTTATGTATGTTTTGCTGCTTTAATTTTTTTTACATTTTGAGATTGGTAGAAAGCGAGAACTGCTGAATTTTGAGATTGCTACACCGCGAGAACTGCTGAATGCAGTGATGTTTTTTTCGGTTAATGTGCGCGAAGCGCTCATACAAGATTACCGATTGCCTCTTTAGCGAATTTTGTTTATTATTTACATTTATTTTCGTTAAGCGAAACATGCGTATAAACCGGTGCTTGGTGGCATTTACTACTTGGTGAAAAATGGGTTTTCTCGCCAAGAAAAATTCCAAGATGGCGGCCGTGGGAACTTATGACATCTTTTCCAAATATTTTAATATCACGTGGCATATTTTCTTTTTTAAAAGATTATAAATCATAATAAAAATTGTGAACAAACTTCTTGAGTTAATTTGAATGTCAAAACTTTAATTCATCATATATTTTCTGAGGCATTCTTTCGTTTAACTTATTTTAAGTACTAGTTCAGTTTTTACTTTCTCTCTTCTTTTAAAATGAATGAGAGAATCAGTTAAGGCTGACTGTTAAATTTTGGGACAAATGACAGGGAAAACACTTATGTATGTCTTTCGCTGAAATCGAATATTCCAAGTACGTTTACTTGTGAAATTTATTATTATCATTATTTTTTTTTGTAAAAAAACAAAACAGAGTCGGCCGGGCGGGGAGCCTACCGATTGGCTTTAGCACTACTAGCCCAGCCCCCCCCCCCCAAAAAAAACAATAAAAACTTGGACTTAGGCTGTCAAATATAATATTTAAAACACACTAGCAGTGATGGAACAGTAGCGCAGCAGTTGGGCGATCACCACTAAACTTTAATAGTATTCTTTGCTTTAACAAATCTGAGAAATTCTATCCTGAAATTAGACGAGGAATACAAATAAAATTTTGTGGTGTCAATTGATTCTTTGGTGATACACTGTTCCATCACTGCACACTAGATATTCACCAGGGAACAAATATATGAAATCAATATTAACCCATTTACGACGAGCCTCTTTTACACTTCTTTTAATTCTTCTACACCAGTTTTTTTCGCATTGTAATTTTGAATTATTTAATCTTTCAAAATTTGAGATAAGATAATATGAAATTTTCCAAACTAAAATTCTGGTACGCAAATTTAAAAGTTTTGTTCACCTTTCATGGCACGTTTTCTTGCCAACCGGCTCTAACCATTTATCTACTGCAATTTCTTTCATGTGATATTTTTTTTCAGTTAGTACAATGAAAATTAAAGGATAAACATAAAAAAATACTCACCCATGAGAAATTTAATTATTTAGAGGTAATTAATTAAAGTGGTACTTTAAAGCACCGTCAGTACACAATGACTGAAATATCAAACAGAAAACCCAGAAGGTATTTCAAATGCCACAAAAATATTTTCGCTTTAATAAGCGTGTGAAATGTAGGCGCCTTTTTTCTTAGTTATAAATAAATTTTTTGGCAAATTCCGGTGCCAATCATTTATTTCAACACTTTAGAATTGTAAATGCCTTTCCCCTGTAAGGGATTTTAAAAAAAACTGTGTTTTTTTTTTTTTTTTTTTTTTTGAGGTTTCGATCTTGTTATTAGTCCTTTAGTTATGCAACGTCTATATTCCAGGGGCAACATGTTCTTTCGCATCTCCACATATGCAATATATGAATTTACATATGCCATTTCTAGCATAGCAAAAACGAACCGGTGCCACAACTTTTTCAATTTCCTATAAAAACTAACATTTAACAGAAAAGAAATACCAGGGAAATCATTACAACACTACATTTTAGTAATTACATTCTAGAGCAGATGAAAACGATGGATAACTACACAGAAGAAAAGAAAACAAGAAGTTTTCCGCCAACACCTAGTGCACTAACGGTACTTATAAGTTCCACCGAGTAATTCAACTGTTAAATGAAATACATACACCGTTCAACTAAAATAGCTAGTCAAACTATATTCTAAGATCATAATGAACACATAAAAAAAAATTCAACACTTATCTTATATCCTTTACTGTGTTTGCAGCAATAAAAAGACGAGCGTGCCAATCTGTACAAAATGTCGGCACAAAACCCATCATCTGTGTCAAAGATAGCCTTCTTCCTCGCTAAAATAACAAACTTAGAACTACTCCTGCCATGTATCCGGATAAAGTGGAGTTAAAAGAGTGTTTTTCCAAAGTATCATTAGAATATTATAATATTCACTATGGGGTGAAAGTTTAAAATGAGTGGTACTTATAAGTACCGTCAGTAGATAAAGGGTTAATAAGTTAAAATAAAAAAAAATATTTAAAATACTCTGATACAATAGTGCCCTGAAGTTTGTGCTCTTTCGTAGAAATGATGTTCATTCAAGCAGAAAACCACCACCGAAACCCCTTAAGATGGTTTAACCCCTTCGGGACGAGCGTCACGTATACGTGCCGCATAAGGTTATCAAAATCCTTGATTGTACTACCAGTTCTTTTTAACTGTCAAGTTTGCTTTATTTAATCAAGGCATTTTCTCGATTCAATTAGGCAAAAATTTCTCTTTTGAAAAACCGGTGTTAAAAGATAAAAAATTTCTGTACAAGACACTCATCGCGAAGGGGTTAAGCTCAAATTTCGAAATGATGGGTGTATTGTAAATGTGTTTTTTTTAATTTTAATATACATTTTATATATTTGTACCGTGATGTGTATCAAGTATGTTTTTAATTGAAAATAATCTGAATTTCATATCTGAGCAGTAACAATGTTCCAGTAGAAACAGAACTCGAAATATTTTATACAATGGACTTTATTTATATCACGTCAGCTGCCAGTATAGTAGAAATAAACAGTAACACGAGTGATTGATATTCCAATTTTACTTAGAAGTGATAATGTTTGTAACGATGCCCTTTCCTATAATATTCCCGCAATTTGGTACAATATCCTAAATATTTCACGACCACCTGATAATATGAACTGATCTTTTCACCCCTCTGCAGAGAAATGAACTGAACTCCGCTTGCGCATGCGTACTATTTTTGTTTTTGTTTTTAAAATGTATTTCTGTTCAGTCAATCATCTTTTTTCCCTTTGAAAATGAACGCGTGTGTGTTCGATAGATCTCGGGTTACATTAAATAATATTATTATATGTTTTTATATGTTTTTGTCACCTTTTAAGTAGTTACAAGTATATTATAAAATTTATTCCCAATGTCATAATTATAAAAGATTGTCAAACTAAATTAAAGCGGTCCGAAAGGAAGAAGTTGACAGAGAGTTAACAGTCGACAAGTGCTTTGGCCACTTATGAAAAAAGGTTTTTCAATTCATGAAATATAAAACTAAAAAAAAAAAAAAACATATGTTACGATTTGGAATAATATGATTAATAACATTAAAATAAACTAAACCTTACATGCATGGTGTTAGTTTTATTATTAGTTGATGTGCGTTAAACTTATAATCCAACACTATTGCAGACAACGAGTGGAGTATTTAAGCTGATGGTACGGCATAAAAATTTGCATTTCAGCTCAAAGAAAGTTATTTTCACATATAGAACATAATTTCAGGATCCAACACTACTGCAGACAATGGGTGGAGTATTTAGTCTGATGATACGACATAAAAATTTGCATTTCAGCTCTCCAAATAAAGTTACTTTCGCATATAAAACATCATTTAATCGCAAATCCAGGATACTCTAAAAGTTTGTAATTGACTTTTTCTCATATCCCTTACATTTTAAAGGTAAGAAAAATAAGTTCACCCCTAGTTGGTTCTGTAGCTTAGAGATGATAGCCCCTTTACTATATCTAGAGAGCATGTTAATGACTATAGCTGACGCAGTTCTTAAATTAAATTGTTCTGGAGACGGCATTTAAATTCATCCTGTATGCATGAATATGTTGCAAAATAAAACCAGTAATTATAATAAAACTGAAAAGATAGAAATTATAATACAGGATTCGGTAACTGTTTGTTAAGAACAGGGATAGTAAAGAAAGAAAGGAGAAAGAATGATAAGAATCTACGAATAATAAAAACATATTGAAGTATTTTGTCCAGTTCTCCCAAAAGAATACTGAACCACATGAATGCATTTCAAGTGATAGCAGACGATGTAGTAAAACAACAAGTACAGTCATTCAGAGTAACTTTGATCCGCATTTTCTCTATTTTCATATGCCACACTCTTATTTTAAGAATATTGTTGCAACTAGGGCAGAAAAGAGAAGAAATGGTCCTAAATTATTGTATGACTATCACAAATTAAGGAATAATAATGATAAAAGCTATAAAATATGAATTGTTAACCTGTTTCAAAGTTACCCAGCCATTTAGGATAACTTTGCACCATATAATAAATATTATCTAAAATAATTCATTATAAAAAAAGTATTATAATTAGGACAACTTTGAACCCCCAAAAATGTTTTCAGATATGTAAAGACTCCGAATTTACATTTACCAACATCACAAGATTTGTATAATTTATGATATTACAACATATATCAGGCATAAGAAAAGTGGAAGAAGAGTACCATGAACATTTAGAAATAAAAAAAGCCTGTTTATTGTTCATATAAAAGATAAAAATGCAGTGGAAAACAATTTTCAATGTTATAACTCAATAATATTTATTGTTCATATAAAAGATAAAAATGCAGTGGAAAACAATTTTCAATGTTATAACTCAATAATATATCCATAGTTACAATAATACATACTAGTATTAGTATTATTCAAACAAGAATAAAAAATGTCGAATGTATGAAATGTCAAATTTGAGTAGCTCCGCCCAGAAAAACGCCTTTAAATGAATTGTATGTATTTTATACATATTTGTGAAAATATTTACATGTTATATCTAATGTCACTTTCGGCAATTATATAAAATATACGTGCAAATATGTGAAATTTTTGAGAGTAGCACCTATAATCAGTAAATTATAAACATCAGTATAACTTTGAGCCGGATCAAAGTTACCCTGAAAATGTGGTAAAATGTTAGTGTCTTCTTATTTTACATTTTATTAACTATTAATAAATAAATAATCACAAAATAGTATCACATTTACAACATTTAGACAATAATATGTCTGATAAATGAGTATATTGTTACTTACTATGAAAATGTAATTGGATTACAACTTCAAAACAACCTTGAAAACAGTACTTCACAAAAATAGTTAGATGATGCATTTAATTGCGTATAATGTTGCTAATTTATTTTCTAAAATAAACAGTAGAAATCCCAGTTTATAACTTTGCCAGCAGAGCACATTTCTGGAGCTTATTTAGTCTTTTGGAGTGAAAAATATTGAAAATTAGGAGGTGGTGCAAAGTTACAACCCATAGTTCAAAGTTACCCTGAATGACTGTATTTTTTCTAATTTCAAATGTTAATTAGTTGTTGAAACATTGCCGTAACTCAAGACCATTTTCATTCATCTTAAAATTTTCGAGTTTTCAACTTATCTACAAAACAATATTTCTGTGACATTTAATCTACCGTTTAGTTTAATTCCTTTATTAATAGTAGGAAAGTAAATTAAATTTATTTACATTAATTTTTTCACGTCTGAAATATGTACGGTGTACTTATATATTTTCTTATTTCTGAAACATAACTATTTGCATAAGAATTTCCATAACAACTGTATTTCTTGTTCAAAAAACAAAAGAACATTTCAAAAATAAGCATATTTCAAATTTTCGACGTGAACGAAATCCATAAATAAATATTTTTCGTACCATTAGCTCTGAAAATGAACAGTCACCTCTACACTATTATTTTAGTTCATTTGGGAATACAGTAAGTATAGAGAAGATGATTCTAAAAAAAAAGAAAAGAAAAGTTTTCTGTTCAAAATATAAGATTATTCTAAATTTTCTTGCATGAATACACTAGAAATTTTTTGGTTATAAAATCTAACTGGAAACTGTAGATTTTCAAATGGAAGCATATCTTTTGCGCTTTCCATTTAGTTAGATTTCTTTATTTTAAATAAATTAATGAATAGCCATTAAGCAGGCGCGCTATAATTTGTATCTTGATTTGGCACCACGAGTTACACAAACATTAACTAAATGTTAGTTTAATTGTTATCCCACAGTAAGAAATGCCCGCTTTGCCTAACCACTGGCCAACGAAATTTTTGCCAACAAAGGTCTAACAAATATTGACTAATCAGGTGTTTTTTTTTTTTTTTAATTCAGAAATCCTGGATTTTTCCCCAGAATGATTAATTGGTTAGTTTCGTTGATAATATGTCACCAGATGAAAGGTTTCAGAGGCTTCCTAGTTTCTAAGCAACTCCACGTCCTGTATATGAGTAACGGTATAGAAGTAAAAATGGAAGTAAAAATGGTAAAGAAGTAAAAAATGCATAACTGTAGTGCTTTTTGCGACTACTTAAAAAAGAAAGTATAGAAAGTTTAATGAATAGTAAAAAGTATAAAGTACAAATAGTTGACAATTCAACCCAGTAGGTGTCCACAACCGCACAAATGCCGGTAGCAGGCAAAATTGGCTTTTAATCCTCTCGCTGCGCAACCCGAGATTTCCTCGGGCAATGTAAAAGTAGCAAAATTTGCGCAACCCGAGATTTTATCGAGGATGCATTTTTTCCGTTTAATTAAGTCCCCCTTGATTAGGTGCTACGTATTTATTTAATTGCGAACGCACCTAGGAATGTAATTTAGAAAAATATTTATACACAATAATGGAGATATTTAAATTTTGATAATATTTGCATACAGAAACAACATCCATAACTGAACTTTTAACCTCTTGGGGACGAGCGACCCGGTATGTGTGCCGAATAAGGTTCTCAGACTCGGTGACTATTCTTACCAGTAAATTTTTATTGTAAATTTTGCCTTATTTAAACCGAGCATTTTCCCGATTCAATTAGGCAAAATTTTCTGTTTTGAAAAACCGGTGATAAAAGATTAAAAATTCTGTAATAGACGCTCGTCCCGAAAATCTTAATTCCATGAAAACGTGTCAGGTTGAAAATCGCTATGCTTGTTGGCTACCAGTATTTTAGAACGGAAAAATGTGACTTATTTTGTCGGAGATATCTCATCAATTCAATAAGGCGAAGCAAACTTTTCGAAAATAACGGTGGTCAACAAGCTTAGCGATTTTCAGCTGTGTGACAGACATGACAAGTTTTCATGAAATTAGCCGTAGGTAAATATCGATTATTATTGGGCTAGTTCCATGGGTACTTGTAGTGTAAGGTCACATGCTGTGATTTTGGCTACCAGTATTTTAAAAGGGGAAAATGTAACTTATTTTATAGGAGATATCTCATTAATTGAGTAAGGCCAAGCAAACTTTTCGAAAATAACGGTCGGAAACAAGCATAGCAGTTATCAGGTATGTGACTTACACTACAAACAGTGTTGCCAGTGGGCTACTTTTTTAAAATTCAGATTTCATGATTGACACCGCTTTTTTGAAGTCGTAAAATTCGCCTTACTGAAAGACATATCACTTAAGGCGAAAACAAGTGGAATTTTACCATTTCAAAAAAGTGGTAAGAATCAAGAGATGTGAATTTAAAAAAAGTATCCCACTGGCAAACTGACTACAAAAACCCGTGGAACTAGCCTATTGATGAAACAAAAAGAATATTTCGTAAAAAAGGATCAAGCGTTATTTAATGCAAGAAGAAAAAATTGTAACATTTAGTATTAAAAAAATATATCAATTTTCTCTTCTGTATTTTTTTCCCCCAAAAGTATTTATGTCAGGAAAAGCTTTCACAATCTACAGGAAATAAAGCTCAGGCTTTATTTCGTTTTTTGAGTCTTAATTTACATCATTTTGTATTTTTATGTTTAGCGATTTTTTTTTCAATTGATTTTCCTCGTTTGTCCTTTGTCTATCGAAAATCTAGTATTTCTTCTGAATATTTATCGTTTGACTGTGTAAAACGAAATACCAACTCGGTGTAACACTATAAATTACATCATTGTAGAAGTTAATTTTTAAAACGTAATATATGTAATTAATGTATCAACTTTAGAAAACAAGATCTAAAGATATGGACAAAAATAAAGCAAATGTAATAGATCCACTAAATTTCGATAAATATAGAATTTATGCCGAGTCATAAACTGGTAAAGTTGTTTCCGTATAATGCAAACTATCTTCTGTATGGCTGATCATGCCATTCACTCCTTGATGATACAGCTGTATTTATTAAAAAACAAGTAGCTTCAAGTTATGATTTTCCAGCATTTTTTAGCAGTGTTCTTATAAGACTGCCCTTCTTCTATAAATTATATATATATGCCCTTAAAAGCTTTAATTTTTATTAAATCCTGAAAGAAAAAGAATGTTTTATTCACACAGACTAATTTACTTGCATGAGTAATCAAAAACATATTTATTCTGAATAAAATAAAATTTTACTCATCAAAATTCGATGTTTAGTTTAAAAATGTAAATGAATGTTGAAAATTCTTAAAAAAGTTATTTTTATTTACTAGTTTAATTTATTAAAAGTAACAATTTTAACATACATGTATTGTTACAAAACGTCTAAAAACAACACAGAGTGCCATTAAAAAATGTCCCAGTTATAAATTTAAACAGTATCAACTATAAGCGTTGTAGAGTGTTGTTTCCTGGTCAGAAATAAAGGTAATTCAAATAATTCAAACAGTTTTAGATAAGCGCATGCGCGAGTACTGCTTTGTTATTGATTCTCATGCAGTGCCACATACGCAAAATGGCGACTCCTGAGCATAAAGCGTTATTGCTGGGCTGAAGATTTAAAAGCCGTTAGAGCAATGCGAGTTTTAGGTAGATTTCGTATGAAATACTACCTATTGGCGTCTTTCCTATGTTGTAATTTCTGAAAAATTTTTGCAGATCTACACCGATCATGACACCTAGTGCCCAAAACCACCCTCAGTAAAAAACTTTATCTATCTATCTATCTATCTATCTATCTACCTATGTATCTATCTATATATATCACTTTCTTCTGGACACGATAACTTCCACAATTCTGTACCAATCTCTTCCAAACTGATACATAAAATCAAGGGGCATAAAATCTCGGTCGAGTTCGTTAATGGGCAAAATTGGACCAAGGGGATGGAAATAGGGAGGGGTTTTGTGAAAACCGAAAAAACCCCATAACTTCTTAAATTTTGTACATATAGAATCAGTTTAAAGGTTTTATTACTTTTAAAATAGGACCAAAAATTTATGTATCACAGATTTTTGATAAAGTTAAAAATGGGCTCAAGGGGCGCAAAATATCGGTTTTTTGGGAGAAAAAAATTCATGACTTCGTCAATTCTCAAGATGTCAAATCCAATTAATTTTATCATAAATCTCCCTAACATTATCTACAACTTTTTTATTTACAAGTTTTTGATAGGACCAATTCGTACCGCAAACAAAAATTGAAAACGAAAACAAAAAGGGCGTTTGAAGAAGAAAAAAATCAGTAACTCCGTCAATTCAAAAGATATAAAATCCTCATGAATTTATCATATATCTTCTTAGAATTGTCTACAACATCTATATAGACAAGTTTTGGGTAGGACCAATTCTTACAGCAAAACAAATTAAAAATACATAGCGGTTGAAGAAAAAAATCATCTTAGTAAGGGTGTATTCAAATCCAAACTGCTTATTTTCTTACTCATTTTACAATTCATTTTTACTCTCAAAGGCTTACAGTTGGTACCTTTTATTACTCAGAAACTATATAATGTATCGTAATGGTCATTTTTTTGATAGAGGCAGAATATATTTTAAAACATGCTGTCAAAGTGGGCCTTTTGAACCGAATTTCCCGAAGCGGATTGTGCTGGAAAAATCATCATATTAAGGGAGTATTCAAATCCAAACTGCTTATTTTCTGACTCATTTTTAAATTCATTTTTGCTCTCAAACGCATAGAATTGGTAGATTCGCTTATTCAAAAACTATTTAATGTACCGTAATGATTGATTTTTTGACAGAGGCAGAATATATTTCAAAAAATGATGTCAAAGTGGGCATTTTGAACGGAATTTCCCGAAACGATTGTGTTAGAAACGAAAAATATTGTCTTACTGAGAAAATAATTGTTTATGTATCAAGTTTTAATTAATTGAACGAAAATTAAAAACGCATATCGCTTATAAATCTCTTCAAAAATCACGTCAACAAGTTTCTTGTTTTTCCTATTAAAAATGAATCTGGAGTTATGCCAGAAAATTTCGAGTTGTTGAGCATGGAAAAGTATTTTTTTGAATACCGCCCTAACATGATTCTGATAAAACCAGTTATTATAAAAATGAAATAAAAACTCGTCAAAAGCGGCCAGATTAAATTGTTAAAGTGGGTTTATCTCTAATCATGATTTGGTTTTCGTTTGTGAAATTAGTATACTTAACTTCGAAATCTACCTCCGCCTGTAGGCCAGGCCTGCAGGGATTTTTTCCTTTGGGGGCTTTATAAAAGATCATGTATACGTTCCGCTACTATTTAATGATTTTGCAGAGTTGAGACAGAGAATTGAAGAGGTTATTGCTTCCATTACTCCGGACTTGTTCAACGAAGTGTGGGAAGAATTCGACTTTAGGTTGGATGTGTATTATTTAACTCAAGATGCACCCATTGCCATTTGCAAGAAAAACTAAGTTAGTTTACCTTCAATTTCATGTATGATTTGTTGTAAGTAGTCTAAATTAAACTGTTATAATAGACTATTGAAACAGGGCATTCTTTAAAGACACTCTGTATTCTGCTAATTTTTATTGCCGCACTGCAAATAGAGGCGTCTTAAATTTAGACACATATGTGACTGAAAAAGAATTTTAGACACTTAAGTGTCTTAATCTGAAAATTAAGACATTATAGATGTCTTAATTTAAGATACATAAGTGTCTTAGTATGATCATGGTGTAAATGAACTGAGAATAGTGTCTAAAATATCCGCAAACGTCTTATTTTAAGACACTTCGTTGCTTCAAACGTGTCTTAATTTAAGACGTTTTGATTCTTCCGACGCAATAACCACCAGGGGGCACTGGGGCACTGTCAGTCGCGCATGCGTTTTAGATGTCTTCGTTCAAAGTTGGTATACGTTGTAATTCAAACGAAGTTTGTTTTTATGTACGCGTGTATTTTAATTCGTTTTTCGCGGAATGTGAAGTTCTGTGATTTAAATTCGTATTCACTTGGATTATTTATTTATTGAATACATGCATCTGACGTGTATGCTTGACATCAAATGTCTCTTAGAAGCTGTCGTCCATATAAGGGCGGTATAGACACAGAACAGAAGTAGACGACGCTTGAAGATTACACCCGGAAATTCTACAAAGCGTGTGCAATGGACTTAGTGTTAATTCGTATTAATTTATATCAATAATATTGTGTTATTCATCTTCGTCCTGTCGAAGCTAGCAAAAAAAAAGAAACTTTTGTCTGGCGGATCCCATTTTGAGGATGAAACATTTCATTATTTAATTATGGCTAGTCGGATATATTATTGAATTTCGTACTAAAAGGATGCAAGCCCTTCTCCTTCACTGGGGTAGTTTTTGAAATTTCAAATCGAGGAATTTTTCTGACCTCTTGCAACATCGATTGAAGTAAGTGTCATAATTTCTTTATAGTACTGAAATTAGTGTCTTTTATGATTTTATTTATAGTATAAACAAAATCTTGCATGAAATTCAATTAGTTTTGAATCTGTTTGCGAAAAAACCCATTAATTCTAGAAGTATATATTTTTAAACTTATGACGTTGTCTTTTATTACAAATTATATATTCTGAATTTTCATCTTTTTTTCCCAAATTTAAAGTAATAATATTACTAAAAGAGAGACATTTTAAGTTGAATATTCATTCTCTTGCTTTCAATCGCAGTTTCGTTTAAATGGTTAATTCTTATCTCACATAACGACCACAATGAAAGAAATAAAAAGCTTTGGAAAGATCTTTCTTCCTGACGTAAAACCGCAGATTAAAAAATAAGATAAATAAAGTGCCTGAAAACATATGACGTTGTCATGATTCATCTATTATGTGCTCCTTAATTTTAAAACTGCCAGTAAAAATATACATATGTATTTCATTTGAAATCAAGTATAATATTGATTTTTTGATTATTTTTAGTACAAAAGTAATTTGAAATTTATAATGGGAAAAAGTAAAAAGCTATAACTAGATTTTGTACTTAATATTGTGATTTTTGCAACTGTATTTATATACACTTATACGAAAATTACAAGAATGACATTTAGATGTTAAGATATATATTTAAGACAAATGAAGCTTGGAAAGTATAAATTATTTTTTCTTCTTGCTATTAATGTAGGATATTTATTTATTTATTTTTATTGATAGTTGAATAGCTTTTGTGATTACCCTGTGATCTACATAAAAACTTGCTGAAGTGGCATGTGGCAATATAATTTTTTTTTAAATTTAATTTTTAAATGATAAGAATTTAAAATTTTTTTCGGGAAGGGGGGTGGGGGGAGGGGGATATTGTATTCAATTTTCGTAAAGCTGATATCATAAATCCTTTTCGATATTGCACTGATTATAATGAAAGTTTTGAACTTTTAGAGTAGGGCAAGATTAAAAACACAAAATACCGAAGTAATTTTTTTCTTAATGTTATTAAAGTGGAATATTTATTTTTTAATTTTTTTACTCATAGTTAAATAGCTGTTGTGATTATCATCTGATAGATATGTAAAATTGCCTATGTGTCAATATAATTTTTTTTTAATCTAATTTTTTAATTATATGAATTTTCCTTTTTTGGGGAGATGGGGGGATTTTATTTGCAATTTTCGTACATCTGACATTTTAAATCTCTTTCGACATTCAACCGAGTATAATAAATATTTTAAACTTTTAGAATAGGACAAGATTATAAAAAAATATATATTTATCCATGTATCTTAAAAGACCTTAATAGCGGAAACTTCGGGATCGCGGAATTTGTCTGATGATTGGAGATGTCTGCTTTTGTGAGGTAAAAATATACAAATATGTATGCGTGTGCTTTGCGGATTAAAAAAGTATTCGCTAAATAGAGCTGTCCGCTATTCGTGAATGTCCATTAACCTCCACAATGGATACTCCCGAGTACCGGACATCTTTATTTAGATAACCATAGAGTAGGGTTGCATTTTTTGCAAAAGAACTTCTTGATTAAAGCATGGGTATTAAAGCAGTGTCCCGTCCCCCTACGATTTAAGTGCCACCAAATTTAATGTGCAATATTTGTAAAGCTTATATTTTAAATCCGTTTCGAAATTGTACTGAATATAATCGATGTTTTGAACTTTTAAAGTAAAATAAGATTTTTAAAAAAATCATATTCAAAATCATATTTATCATCAAAACAAATATTTAGATAAATATTTTTTGCTTTAATCTTGTTCTATTCCTGAAGTTCAAAATATTGATTATAATCAGTAAAATGTCGTAAAAGATTTAAATAAACAGCTTAACAAAAATTGCATACCAAAATTAGGAGCACCAAAAAAATCAGGCTGCGGGGGGGGGGGGGGGGAGGGGGAGGGCGTGTGGAGGGGGCAAGACCCCAGCCAAATATTTTTCCAGGGTTCAACGTGGTCAAACATGGCTACGTGTGATACTTACAAAAAAAATGGATGCTATTAAGACGTTTGAAGTGTCTGAAATTCAGACGCAAAAAGTGTCTGAAAAAATTCAGACATTTTAAAATGTCTGAAAATTGAACACTCCGTTTCAGACACTTAAGTGTTTGATTTTCAGACATTTTAATTTACAGTGCGTCCTTAATAATTAATTCTTCAACATAATATACGATATGACTTAACCCCTTGGGGGCGATCGACCGGTATTCGTGCCGCGTAAGATGCTCAGAATCAGTGATTATTCTCACCAGTAAATTCTTTTTGCAAATTTTGGCTTATTTATTCCGAGCGTTTTCCCGATTCAATGAGGCAAAAATCTCTGTTTTAAAAAACCGGCGATAAAAGATTAAAAATTATGTAAAAGTCGCTCGTCCCGAAGTGGTTAACCCTTTCGGGACGGGTGATGTACAGTCGTGGAAAAAAAAGTAAACACCCCCTACTAACTCCTCAACAAATCATCGCAGAAGAAAGTTACTGGTACCGAACGATTGGAAATAAAGTCTACTTTTAAATGATGTATATAAAATCTTCTTAGGGGTCATCTACATATTAAAACGAATCCAAACTTCATTTTTTTCAATGGCAATACCCAATTTTAACGAGATATTTCAAATCTTCGGTTCAAACTATGCCTAGACAACAAATTTCAAGTCATTTGAACGATAAGTTTTTGAATTATAAACATTCAAAATTTAGTGCTTCTAATGTTAAATTACATTTTCATATTTGTATTCATATCTCCCGAAATTATGCTCCTAATGTGCTAATTTTTTTTGTAGTAATAATACTAATATACCCAAACATAAATAAGCTGAATTTGCAATTTTTATAATTTTATGATATGAATTATGAATTATGAAATTAATATAAAAAATTATGAAATGCAAGCTACAATTTTTTTGATGGATTTAGATTTATTAAGTCCTGCTTTATTTAAATTAAAAAATTTCACATTTTTCTTCTAAGTAGTTTTCAAATTATGCTTAAAAAACGGCAAAATGATGGATTAAGGGGCCGTCTATGATGGAAGTGAGTAGACATTTTGAAATATATTCTCCTGTACTGTAATCTAACACACTTCATTGACTCCTTGAGTGGCGCTTAAGGTGCCTTGATCAAAGAAGCGGCTCTCTCGTTTAACAATCCAGTTCGGAACTTCAATTTGGATACAGCCCTGAAAATACGCTCATTTTAAAATAATTAATTTCTCGGAAACTGATGGTAAGAATTGCATAAAAATTCGTTTTTAGGCTAATTGAAGGGTGTAGAGTTCTTTTATGCTGTCAGAATTAAGTACTGCTATTGAAAAAAACAAAGTTCTGGTTCGTTTTAATATGTAGATGGCCCCCTAAGCAAATTTTATATACATCATTTAACCCCTTGAAGGGCGCCGTTTGCAGTCTGCAAACGGTTAATTTTAGTGCCCAAAATTCCAAATGGCACCAGTAATTTGTTAGTACAAGTTCGATCTCATAATAAGCTTGGAAAAAAAGCTTTTGATTATTTGCAAATAAATTTGTTCGTATATTGCGGTGTGAATTAATGATTTGAACATAATCGGAGCAGAAAACTCTTGCCCCTGAAAGGGTTAAAAGTAGACTTTATTTCCAATCGTTCGGTACCAGTAACTTTCTTCTACGATAATATGTTGAGGAGTTAGTAGGGGGTGTTTACTTTTTTTTCCACGACTGTACATATGCATCCTAAAAAGTGCACGTGAAATTTCGTTTTGGCACCATTAATAAATAAATGTAATATATTTTTTTTTAAATTAGAGCATTGTTTGGTATTGTATAAGTAAAGGGAACTGTTTAAGAAAAGTGGTGTCATCGAAATAAAATCTGTGTAAGGGATGCCGTCTGGAAAGGGTTAATGCACGTTTGATTCCTGTTACTCAAATGTTTAATAACCTCCTGAGACCCTGCATCC
Source organism: Maratus speciosus (assembly GCA_963932465.1). Classification (NCBI taxonomy): domain Eukaryota; kingdom Metazoa; phylum Arthropoda; class Arachnida; order Araneae; family Salticidae; genus Maratus; species Maratus speciosus. Next base: position 281,964,875 of record OZ010798.1, read on the forward strand.
ATTAAAATGGATGTTTTGGTTTAACATACTGATCACATTAATTATACAATCAATGTACTATGCCCATAAATACATTGATTAGTAACAGTATCATTATTTATATATCCATTTGCAATATAAATATGAATATAAGAACATAAGCTTCACTCACACAAAAAAACCCCAATCAGGTATACTTAACACTACTTCTACCGGTGTCAAATGACACCTCTTAAAAGATTTCGATTTGTGGTTCTTCATTTGTAATTTTTAGATTGAAATAATTACAAATCATTTTTAATACACTGAAGGCTTGTTTATGCTTATTAATATTACATTCAAAAACTACAAGCAAAATAAACATAAATCAAAACTTTAAAAAAATGTCATTTGACACCGTGTAGAAATGGTGTTAAACCTCTAAATAAAAAAAAAAAAATCTCAAATAATCACTGTTGTGTTAACCCTTAAATGCCGGTTGTTGCTTTTCGGCAACATACCCAATTTAGGCTCTAAAATACTATTAGAATAATATTGAAGCTATAATGCCTAATGTTGCCGATAAAATACATTCTGAAAATATTATTAAATCGATTTTCAACATGTAGATGGTAACACTTGTGCTGTTTAAGAATAAAGATAGATTTATTTTTTCAATTGTTGCACCTTGTTCTTTTTGTTTTGTTTGGAAGCTTGCGAAATACTCTGTTTTGTTCTGCAGTGAGCAAGTACAATTTATTTCTTATTATAGTTCCTAAATTTCTCGTGTGTTTAATATTATAGAATTTTATAAAGGAAAATTATTTTTTTCAATTAAAGACCAGTATTGCCGATTAGTAACAAACTGTTTTTTAGCCGTAAATCATACTTAAAACAAAATATGATTTTTTTTAAAGTATTTTTCCCATGATTTATGTAAAAAATGAAAGCCGAAAAACATTATTACAACGATTTTTGAAAAATCAGGCATTTAAGGGTTAAGACAAAAATAACATTTTAAAACTAGTAATGGAAGTCTGCCTCTGTCACCTCCGTTGGATCCTGATGTCATTCAAAAATTTTCTTGTGTAAGACTCTTTTGCTGAATACAGGGTTCGTACGCTTCAAGAACTTTCAAGCACCTTTTATCAGAGTTTTTGTAAAGAATATTTATCTTATTTAATGAAAATAATTTCTAACTTTGGATATAGCGACCAGTACTTTACGAAATTTCTAGTACAAAAACACCTAAAACCCCTGAATTCTTTGATGTGTACGAACCCTGTCCTGTGTTTTGATAAAAGCTTTAAATGACTACATATTTTGTTTTCTTTATTAAAATAAACAAATAATTTAAATTTGTGTCTATTGTTTTTAACATATCTGAATCGCAAGCAACAAAATTTTATGTTTTACCTTTTCTTACGAACTTAACTATCTATACATGAAGATCTGTAAAAGTTCAATTCTTTTGTAGACAAAACAAAAGACTATTTCAAAAATAAACATATTTCAAACAGCCGACGTGAGCGAGAACCATAAATAAATATTTTTCATAACCTTATTCTTGAAAATGGACTACCCTATTACTCCACTTCATTTAAAACACATAGAAAGCATAAAGGAAAGGACATTGGAAATATAAGAAAATGTAGTTTTGTTTTAAAATATATGATATGATTTTAGATTTCGATATTTTAAAAATTCAAAGATTTTTTTTCGTGGAATTTGTAGAATTTAAATTGTAAGTATATGAATCATTTTTTTAAATGCGTGTTCTTGTTGAAACTTCATTGGAGTATAGCTTTTGAGGCAGATTTAGATTATATCCGATTATTTGTTTTTTTATAAATTTTTATAGAGACGGTGATACAAAAAAGATTGAAATGGGCTTTAATTTTCGCACATCATAGTTATAGCTGCCCCCGTGAATATAAAGCCAAGCGACTTAAAACATTACCAAGTTATATGGCATAAGGTTAGTTGGGGCAACTGGGCCATGATTTTACAATGTGACTGGGAAGCTTCTGACAATTCAGCTTCAAAAATCTAATGTTCATTTGAATTAAAGTCTAAACTTCTGTAAATGTGTTCAGTTAGGTTCCCTCTATCAGACAGAAATGCTCAAAATTACATTTTAATATTTAAAAATATGCATATTTCATTTTTCTTTCCTCATGGGTCCAATTTGCCCCATAGAGATGGGGTAAGTGGACCAGGAGGGCCTATGTTCCACACGCGTTTATTTTTTTTTTTTTCATATTGGATATCAGGTCCTGTTTGAAAAAAAGTAAACAACTTAAAAAAATTTAAATCAGGCAGATCGTGTAAATTATATATCAACTAATGAGCGTTGTAAGTGAAATCTTTGCCGTCAATGTGTCTAAAAAAAGCACTAAAAGTGAAAACATTAGATTTATTTATACCAAAAACATAAAAATTAAGTAAGTACTTATGCACTTTAGTATAGGTAATAAGTATAAAAGTCACGTGGGTATTTTAAGGGAAAAAAATAGCAAGGTAAATCTATGAACAAGCAGCTATGTAAGTACTTAAGTATTTTATCTGTATTATCGTACAATTTCAAGGTTTAGCTATCTCGCTTTCAGAGGCAAGGTACTTGCATTCGTAAAATGTTGAAATAATTTAATGACACCAGTATTTACAATAGAATCTATTTGTAAACAAGTAAAAATATATTTTTGCGTATTTAATAAAGGTGAAATTTTCATTATAAAATTTTGGTGACAATGTCGCAATTAGGGATTAAAATTATGTGATGCCATAACGGCGTCACCGCCTCGCAAGGGGTGAAGAAATTTGGTTTGATACCACCCAATATACTTTTTAAAATTTATTGTCTCTCTTTATGACCACCTCCCTGAACTATTTTTTCTTGGAACGAAATTTATCCCCATAGGCTCAGTACTACTTTTACTTCCATTCAGAGACCATCCCAGTTAAACTGCCTCCACGAGCGACCAATTTCCTTGTAGAGAATGAAAATAATTCCGTTTTTTCCCTGTCGCTTGAAGAAGGTTTTATTAGAAAAATAATTTCGGAGGGCGCATTATTCATCAAACTTCTAATGTAAGTTTACATTTTCTTTCAATCTAGTAACTTTTAAATGTTTAAACCCCTTTGTGTTTTTTTAGGCAATGAATTTAATTCTGATGACGAATTAAGAGTGACGGTCAATAAACTCCTCTGCCCTATTCTGTTAGAAAACTCTCAAAGAAATAGATAAATTAATGAAATCGTCATTGTTTGTTCTCTCCAAAAAAATTGCATTTATTTACTGGACTTCGAAAGGACCTGGGAATAAAAGTTACGAAAGGTATAATCGTAAAATTAAAGCAAACGTCAATTTATTAATTTTGTTTAACTCTGCAGTAATTAAGTTTGTAATTAACTTTTGTTTTCATATTTAAATTTTTAAATTTTTTTTTCCTAATGTGAAAAATAAATTTTAGTAACAGTAATTGTTACCTTTTTTTACAACAATTAAAATCTAGATTTAAACATGACTTCCATTAAGAGCCCACCTCTCGAAGCGACGAATTTTTATTGGAACGGAATTTAGTCGCTTTAAGGAGGTTTTACTGTATATATATTACATGTGTATAAGACGTATATGATTATATAAGGCATAAATAATATGTGTATGGATGATAAATGTAACTTATAAATGACGTACATGTTGTATATATATAATATATATATAAGCTTGGTGACAATTTTGGCAATTTTGTGAAAATAGGAACTGCAGTCTTGGCATAATCGCAATGCTATAACAAAGGAAGTACCTTAATTATTTACCTTTGGAAGATAGATTGGCACTGTAAATTGCAAAATGTTAAAAAATATAGAAAGTATCCCTACGTTTAATTTTTAAAAAGCTATATTTTTAAATTTTTATGTCATCCCAGTGGACACAATTTGTCAGTTAGAAAGGAAATTAATACAAAAAACTGCATGCATGTATCTTTAAAACTGACTGTGTTACACTTAATTAAAAATTGACCTTTTTGATTTGGGACTATTTATTAAAATTAGATGTAAAACTGTGAAAGTTCAGAAGAAAAACGAAACAGTGAAGATAACACAAATGCAGTTGAACTTAAATAAAAAAATAATCAACGCGTGCAGAAATGTTAGTAGCGAAGAACTCCAAAATAGTTTCAGTAGCACTATTAGAAGACCTTACTTAAGCATTGGAGTTCAGAAAAACATTTTTGAATGCTTTATGAATTGCTTTTTTTTTATTGTGCTTCTAGCATTTCAAACTACGATTTCTTTTTAGAAAAGATATTTAGTTGTATAATTTTTTATTTAGATTTATTAGCGATGAAACGTTTTCACACTTGTTAAAATATATTTGATTTAAAGAACGCAATCTTTAACCCCTTAACGCTCGAATTAAATTACGGTTGAATTATTCAAATTGCTTATTGGCACCACTTTTATGAAAAAGAAATATTCACCTTATTTAATGACAGGTAAAACGATACTAAAATATAGCCAATTTCACTATTTTATAAAACTGGTGGGAATCAAACAATTTGAGTAAAAGACACAGCCCGAGAATATCTCGGGAGCGAGAATTAAGGGGTTAATTTGTATGTGATTCATATTTTCAGTCATAAAATCACATTTTAAATTGTGCGAAAATGTGGTATATCAGGCTTTTTTCACTTTTTATATTTCAGTTAAGTTTTAAGATGTAGATGTGCAGTTTATGTAAATGACCCTGTTGGGCAAAAGTAAGAACTTTCTAACTGAGCAATTTTGATTAGCTCTAAGGTATGGTTTAAAATTTTAAAAAGCGTAACTTTTTAAATCTTAACGGTAGTAACTGAAAAAGCAGCTCAAACCATTAGGGGGCCTCCACCTAGTAGACGCTTGGAAAATACACCCTTTTCCTTTTGAAGGTCTTGCCAATTTGAACAAATACCATCCGAAACATCAAAATTAAACTTATTTTCATCACTGAAAATAGTTTTAGACCAATTCGTTTGTTGCTTCATATGTTTGACTGCAAAGTGAATGCGTTTTTTTTTATACCAGGTGTTAACCCCTTGAGGGGTGGTGGGATAAAATATATCCCACCTAATTTAAACAAGATTCTAACCAGAAAATTTTTACTAAATTTTATATTTTTAACTTTGGAGGAAGATTGTTAAAGAATTGCTTTTCCTTATTTAAAAATAAAATTTTTCGATTATTCCGGTGAGAATTCAATATTTAGAGTCATTTTTGGTTGCCCCTCAAGGGATTAAACACGGTCACCGATGTGGTTTAAACAAATTTAATGATTTTTAACCTAGTAATTGCTCTTGATCTAGTTCATACAAGCGTTAAATTCAGGGGTGCCCCGTGGGAGACATTCCCCAAAGGAGTAATGAGACACCTCCCGGAAGATTTCAGATTTTCTGTTTTCAATGATCAAAAGATGCAAATTTCTCCAAAGCTGTATAATGCCATTCCGCCTCCCCGGGGTCACAAAAAATCTCCTGGAGGAAAGTGTCTGAGTTCAACACTGGTTCATACCGGTTTTGGCTTCGAATTTCCTTTGCTGTAATTCTTTTGCTTACGACAGTGCGAAGAATCAAACTTTCGGATCGTTTCAAAAGGCTTTATGACCTTATATAGCTTATGCAACACAATAAACAGTTATTTTCTGTTAGAAATTAAAATGTCTGTCTTTGAACATTTAACTTTATCAGCAATTCTTTTAAGAGACATTTCGATTTTGTATAAGCTTGAAGTTTGCCTCTTTCGGAGTCAAAGAGCTTTTTTCCTCTGCCTACTGTCAGAAAGTTTTGCGAACTAAACGAATGTGTTCAGAATATCTTTTAAATGCTAATGTTAAATGATATGCAAAAATATACACCAATCACGAGCCGCGGTTTTGAAGCATTTACTGCGTTCTTATCATTTTGCTCCAAAATTGTAAATTTCGAAAAATACATACTTTTAAAAATATTAATATTCAGTGTAACCTCTGAATAACGATTACCCGTGAGACCGGTGAAAAGTGACCGCTCTTCAGAGGTGGGCGTTATTCAGAGGTTTCATTTAAAAGAAATCAAAATTGCAAAAATTTAAATAGAAGTACACACAGTTATTTTAATTCACCCTCATTGTTTTAATATAATAATAAAATCAGTAATTTGCAGTTGCTTTTTTTTTTTTGCAGCAAATGTCTTTTTCCAAAGAAAAAAAATGATTTGCTGCACAACACATCCTCATTATGATTTAATGAGAAATTTTAGATTTCACGAAGTTTCATGAAACCTTCGGTATATGTGTTAATACTGGAAATTTTGGGTGATTCTATATTTCTATTTCCTCTTTCTCTCTCCTATCTTCCACCATTTGCTGAATGGAATCAAATGTGGCAGTAATTGACAAATTTTTGACCAGACATACAAACAAGCTGGGCTTTACATTAGTTATGCCTGCCATTCTAGCAATATTATGTAAAATTTCCCATTATTATTGTCTTCATTTTCTGTTCACATATCAAGTAAATTTTGTTTAATCTGCTTCACATTTTGGTTTGCAGAAAAATATGAAATTGTACCAGGGTCTGTAAATTTTTTTTCTTGTGACCTTTAAGTGGCCGTTGTTCAGAATTCCTTATTTAGAGGTTCGTACTAATGTTAATGCTATGGAACGTGTTTGGTTCCATCAACATGTGGCCGGTATTCGGAGGTTTCCGTTGTTTAGAGGTGGCCGCTCAAGGAGGTTTCTCTGTATATATATATACACGTTTTGCTATTGATTTAATATTGATTGGAATATCATGTATTTAATTTTAACACAAAGATCTGCGAAATTGCATAGCAACCGCGAGCTGATTTCTTTGTTTTTATTTCGTTCCTATGATTGTGCACATCGCTGTAGTAGTTCAGACAATATTGTGTTGAAATAATTTCATTTTTTCGATTATTTGAATATTCGAATGGCACACAATAAAATAATATATCTATATATACTATATATTCCCCAAATATAACAAAATACAAATGAAATTCCGTAAAAATTTAATTCTTGTTCAGAAAATCAAAAGTACAGTCGTGGAAAAAAAGTAAGCACCCCCTACTAACTCCTCAACAAATTATCGTAGAGGAAAGCTACTGGTACCTAACGATTGGAAATAAAGGCTACTTTTAAGCGATGTATATAAAATTTGCTTAGGTGGCCATCTACATATTAAAACGAACCATAACTTTGTTTGTTTCAATAGCAGTGCACAATTCTGACAGCATAAATGAACTCTACACCCTTCAATTAGTATAAAAACAAATTTTTACGCAATTCGTACCATAAGTTTCCGAGAATTTAATTATTTTAAAACGAGCGTATTTTAAGGGCTGTATCCAAATTGAAGTTCGGAATTCGATTGTTGACCGAGAGAGCTCCCTTCTTGATCAAGGAACCTTAACCCCTTGAGGGGCAAGCAATTACGTTTGTGAAATGCTGAATTCCCACCGGAAAATTAGGAAAATTTTATTTCAAAATAAGGAAAAGCAATTTTGCGTCCTTTTTTCCACCAAAGTTAGAAAAGTAAAATTTCCTAAATTTTTTCTGGTGTAAATCTTCATTAATCGTAGGTGGGATAAAATATATCCCACCGCTACTCAAGGGGTTAAGCACTCAATTAAGTCTGTTAGATTACAGAATAGCGTAAGATATTTCAAAATATTTAGTCACTTCTATCATAGACAGCCCTTTAAAACATCATTTTGCCGTTTTTTAAGCATAATTTGAAAACTACTTGGTAGAAAAATGTGAAATTTTGGATTTCCATAAAGCAGGACTTAATAAATCTGAATCCATCAAAAAAATTGTAGGTTGCAATTCATAATTTTTTTTTAATATTAATTTCATAATTCATATTCATATCAGAAAATTATAAAAATTGTAAATTCAACGTATTTATGTTTGGGTATATTAGTAATATTGCTACACAAAAAATTAGAACATTAGGATCACAATTTCAGAACGTATAAATAAAAATATGAAAATGTAATTTAACATTAGAAGCACTCAATTTTGAATGTTTATAATTCAAAAACTTACCATTCAAATGACTTGAAATTTGGTGTCTGGACATAGTTTGAACCAAAGATTTGAAATATCTCATTAAAATTGGGTATTGCTATTGAAAAAAAAATATAGTTTGGATTCGTTTTAATATGTAGATGGCCCCTAAGCAAATTTTGTATACGTCGTTTAAAAGTAGACTTTATTTCCAATCGTTCGGTACCAGTAACTTTCGCTTACGATAATTTGTTGAGGAGTTAGTAGGGGTGTTTACTTTTTTTTACCACGACTGTACATTTAAGAAGTCGATATATTTCAAATATTCCATGTAAGCGAGAACCATAAATACATACCTATACCATTCATTCTAAAAATGGATATTCGACCCTATTACATAACTCTAGTTTGCTTGAAGCATGGAGAAAGTTTAGAGGAAAAGACATTGCAAAGAAAAAAAAATCAAGTTTGGCTTGAAAAGATATGTAGCTTTTATAGATGAATATACCTAGAATTTTTGTTTCATAAAATCTCTTTGAAAATATTAATACTTTTCACAAAAATTACATGTTTCATTTTTAACGATTTTCAACATAAATTAAATACATTTATGACTTTAATTCTTCTGTCTGTCTGCTAACTTTCTATTTCTATGCCTGTCTATCTACCCATGCTCTATGTTTTATAAATATGATTGGATTACATATTAATTGACATAATGATATTGACATTTATTATACATATCAACAATTAAAATTTATGTTGTATTTAAATTTCGTTTACAGGGATATTAAATAAAAGAAGTCTATGGGGATATCTGTTTTAAGTACATTTTAATGATGTTACGCTACTTCAAAAATTACGAAATTTGATAATAATTCTTGAAATACATTATAACATTTGTTTAATACAGAAAATGATTTGTGTGTAACATTTTTCGATCATTTACACGGACACAAGAGGATTCGATTTGATTTTCGTTTTTAGACAGTGGTTGCCCAACCCCTTGAGAAACGAATTTTAACTTTTAATTAAATTTTACTTTTATAGCTTTCGTGGAAAAAAAGCTGTGAAATTGCTTTTTAAAGTTTGGAAATAAAATATTTCGAAAATTCTGGTCTGAATTCAACATTACAGAAACACAATTGCTTGTTCCTGAAAGACTTAACACTAGAACCGCCACAGCGGTCAATTTGACCGTCACCAAATAAAAATACATGGATTCGAACTAGAAATTTCTTTATAAAATAAGTTAACTAGGTACTATGGAGAAATAAGTGAAATAAAGAAGTTAGATAGTTTTTAATAAAAATTCTGGCATAAAATATTTTTATAACACTTGAGTAAAATTTCCGGCGGTTCTAGTATTAAAGTGCACATATTATGGTCCAAAGTTTCCGAACACTTTTCACTTCAGACATTTTATCGAACATATAGAGAAATGCTTGATGTACTGTTCTTGAATTTTGAGGACGTAAAAAAACAATTTTTATACTTGACAGTTAAGGTTTAGTCATGGTGGTTATGAAAAAGATGAGTAACAAATTTATTGTAAAGTAATATTTTCGATAACCTTGTATCATAAAAGCTCTTCCTTAAGAGGGCCGGGAAAGCCCTATCTCCGCGATGTCAAATTCACCAACTTTATGTACCTTTGTCTCAGAAATGATGAAAGATAGAGGTCTAGATTTTTTAGAATAGTTCGAATAACATGTTTTACATATTTTAACGGGCCATTTTATTTCTAAGTGAAACTGAAAATTAATTATTAATTATTTATTGAAAGTCATTTTTAAATTAGCATTTTTGGTAAGATTTCACTGCCTAAAATAAATAATTCACAACAAATCTTTAAATCCCTGTGTTAAAGTACAGAGGGGTTATAAGTAAACTTCCCCTATAAGCAGCATCCTAGAGCGCAAACGGGTGAACGGAATGCAATGAAACTTGGTATATAGACTATACACGAGATGCGCTCACGGAAAAAATTAGTTCCAAAATGTCCACCAGATGGCGCTTTTTACGAAAAAAAAACATGAAATTTAACACATTAAACGGCCAAAACAGCCAGTTTTACATTTTATTACTCATAATTCTTGTTCGGGATTGTTAATATTGTTTTTGTATTCCGTTTTGGTCGTTTATTGTGTTAAATTTAATGTTTTTTTCTGGAAAAAGCGCCATCTGATGGACATTTTGGAACTAATTTTCTTTTTCGAAATTCCGTGAGCGCATCTCGTGTATAGTCTATATACCAAATTTCATTGCATTTCGCTCACCCGTTTGCGCTGTAGGATGCTTTTTATAGGGGAAGTTTAATTATAACCACCCTGTATACAATGTAACATAATATAAATATTTAAAAAAATCTGAGTTCATAAGTTTAAAAGATATTGAAAAAAAGGAACACAAACATGAAAAATCCAAGTTTTTGAGAAAAGTCAGTTAAAGATTTAAATAGCCATTAAGATGTGAAGTACTCTTAGAAAGAAGGAATAATTACAACACTTCTTTTTTTATATACAAAAAAACATGTGTGACACATCGTTGGAAAGTTAAAAGTTGAATCTATTTAATGATATAAAAAAGGAAAAATTGATTTTTTTCCCAAATTTCGCTTACCTGGTCCCTTAAAGAGTGTTACGCATTTACAAATGTATAGCTAGATCTATAGCCGAATTACTAAATTTAATATTTATAATCGTAATAAATTTTGTATTCGTGCATTTTATCACAAGAGTGCAACAGCTATTGCACCATGATCTGAATATTTCTAAAACTAGATATAGTACGAACGCACCTCATTTACCACGTTTGACGTATAATTTCCGACTTGTATTTCTAATGAAGCAATGGATAAAATATTCGTAGACTTGTTAAGTAACAGTTGAGGAATAATTCTTAGGCATGTGTAGATTTGTAAATGTTGTAACTAATTATCATACATTGAAAGCAAAAAAAGTTTGATCTTGACAGGGTGAAAGGAACATGAGAATAGAATTTTCAAAGAATTGTTTACAAATTTTATAATAATTATTCAGGTAACTCAGTGCAAAATATCATACCAATACATTTTTGCATACCTCAATGTTATACTAGTTATATACATAATTACCTATTTTGGCATTCTAATTAGCAATGGACAGAATGAAATTTTTAAAAATGAATTTCTACCAGAATGTTTGTACAGGAAACAAAGTTCCTTATTTTAATTACAAATAATTCAACAACTTTATAAAAATGTAAAAATTCTTTGCTATGTTCTCCATTTATAAAGATAATTCATTAAAAATTACGACGGCTGGCAATTTTGCTTTTGCTTGTTTTCTGTTTATAAAATTTCTGGTGGAAGGCGATTAAAAATACATACAAAGGTTGAAAACTTTGTTTTGTGCATATACCTATGATTCATTCTAATAGTATAGTAATTCAATTCTGCACATCCGTAATCGAATGTATCATTCAGACAAAAACATAGCTGCCAAACCTACTATTAATTTTAATCAATTAAAAGCTAAAATTTAATTTAAAAAATGGGGTAAGTGTCCCTATTGTAATTCTGTTCTTCTTCCTTTAAAAAATGTCTGCTTGTAATCGGTTAAAAGCGAATGATTAGTTCGAATCTCAAAATAAGTCTTTATGCTTATCAATCTGTTACACAATATTATGTTATGCATTTAAAAAAATTCAAACGTAAGTACTTAAATATGAACTTTACTAAAAAGCATTTTCTTATTTGGATAAAAAAGGAAATTTCAGAAGTAAATACATTTCAAATATTCGACGTGATGGAGAACCATAAATAAATATTTTCCAATCCATTACCCTACCAAACGACAGTTATTCCTAACTTATTACTTTACTTCATTTGAGATGGGAAAAAATATAAACGAAAAAACTCTGAAAACAAAATAAATGTTATTAATTCTGATTTGAAAAAAGTACGCCTATTTTAAGTTTTAATATTTGAATAATTTCTTGAGTTTTTTCTATATTTTTTTTAATTTATTAAATTCAAATTGGAAAATACATCGATCACTCTTTTGAAATTACGTACACCGATTGAAACTTTATTTAACCCTTTAATTCCCATGATAGAATACGTTCTAGAAATTACGTAGTTCAAAGAAACTGATTTTACACCAGAAAGATTCAATGGTTAATTTCTCTCTATTTAAATACGGAATGTCTGTTTATTAACTAAAGCAAACATCGCAATTTTAATTTTCTGGAGTGAATTAGGTGTATACGAATAAAAAAATCTTTTAAATTCAAAACACTTATAGTTTGCATATGTGCAAAGCTGCGCACACTGTAAATTAAAATGTCTGAAATTCAAACACTTAAGTGTCTGAAACGGAGTGCTCAGTTTTCAGACATTTTAAAATGTCTGAATTTTTTCAGACACTTCAAACGTCTTAATAGCATCCATTTTTTTGTAAGCATCATACGTAGCCATGTTTGACCACGTTGAATCCTGGAAAAATATTTGGCAGGGGTCCTGCCCCCCCCCCCCCCTACAACCTGATTTTTTTGGTGCTCCCAATTTTGGTACGCAATTTTTGTTAAGCTGATAATTTAAATCTTTTACGACATTTTACTGATTATAATCAATATTTTGAACTTCAGGAGTAGAACAAGATTAAAACAAAAAATATTTATCTAAATATTAGATTTTTAAAATTTGTTTTATTTTTAATCTTATTTTACTTTAAAAGTTCAAAATATTGATTATAATCAATACAATTTCGAAACAGATTTAAAATATAAGCTTTACAAATATTGCACATCAAATTTGTGGGCACTAAAATCGTAGGGGGGCGGTGCACGGCCCAGTATGCCCATTCTTTAACCAAGAAGTTCTTTTGCAAAAAATGCAACCCTGCATTATTGTTATCTCAATTGAGATGTCCGGTATTCGGGAGTATTCGTTGTGGAGGTTAATGGACATTCCCGAATAGCTATTCTGAAACATCTATTTAGCGAATACTTTTTTAATCCGCATGACATACATATTTGTATATTTTTACATCACAAAAGCAGACATCTCCGATTATCGTACAAATTCAGCGGCAAGGGCTATTGAGGGCTTTTAAAGTACATGGATATATATATATATAGTTCTTATAATCTTATCCTACTCTACTTCATATAATTTAAAAATAGATTTTAAAAAAAATTATATTGCCACATAGGCAATTTTACATATATATCAGATGATAATCACAACAGCTATTTAACTATGAATAAATAAATAAATATTCTACTTTACGACCGGAGCGGAGCCATTTAAAATTTGCCTTCAAACTCGAGGGCTCCGCTACGGAGACAATGCAAATAATTTTGTGATACCTGTCTAGAAAAGCCAAGATTACATTATATCACAAAATTATTTGCATTGTCTCCGTAGCGGAGACCTCGAGTTTGAAGACAAATTTTAAATGGCTCCGCTCCAGAGCCCTCGAGTGCAAAGGGTTAATATTGAGAAAAAAATTACTTCGGTATTTTGTTTATTTATATTTTGTGTTTTTTAATCTTGTCCTACTCTAAAAGTTCAAAACTTTCATTATAATCAGTGCAAGATTTAAGGTATCAACTTTACGAAAATTTCATACAAAATCCCTTCCCCCCTCCCCGAAAAAAAAAAATCCTTATCATTTAAAAATTAGATTTTTTAAAAATTTATATTTCCACATGGGCTCATTGTTATCATTCCTATGAGCTACTAAACAAGACATCTTTAAAGCAAAAAAAAAAAAAAAAAAAAAAAAAAAAAAGTTAGCACATGATATCACTATGATACAAAGTTGCGATGCTTATCAGTAAAGTCTAATTGGAAAATGACCTTCGAATCCACACATGCAGCGAAATCTAAATAAACAAATGATTTCCTTTTTCCTGACTGGCTTACTTCTATGTTTCCAATTCAAAAGTTTTCACGCATTAAAAGATTTAATAGCTTTAAGAAATACTTGAGATAAACATTCATTTTCAATTATATATAAATTTCATGAAAAGCAATTGATTTTCTTTTCCAAAAGCGAAAGTTTATAAATATATTTTTTTTATTTCAGCTGAATATTGTTCAATGGAAAAAAAAAGGCAATCCCGAAAATCCCGGAATTTTCCAGTAAAAATTCCGGGATTTTCGGGGTTAAAATTAAAGCGGGATCCCGGGATCTCAATCCGGATCCATTGAAACTAAGAACTGCCATATTGAAAACAAAACAAAACAAGAGAATGAACTTAACTTTTAAATATGTCTGTTTTTTAGTGATGTTATTACTTTAAATTTGAGAAAAAAGATAAGAATAAATAATACATAATTTGTAATAAAAGACAACGTCATAAATTTAAAAATATATACTTCTAGAATTAGTGTTTTTTTTTTGCAAAAAGCTTCAAAACTAATTAAATTTCATGTAAGATTTTGTTTAGTACAGTAAATAAAATCATAAAAGACACTAATTTTAGTACTATAAAGAAATTATAACACTTACTTCAGTCGCTGTTTGCAAGAGGTAAGAAATATTCCTCGATTTGAAATTTTAAAAACTACCACAACCACAGTGAGGGAGAAAGATTTTCATCAGTTTAAAAGGTAATCCCATAATACATCCGACTAGCCATATTTAAAGAATGAGATGTTTCATCCTCAAAACAGGACCCGCCAGACAAAAGTTTCTTTTTTTTTGCCAGCTTCGACAGAACGAAGATGTATAACACAATATTATTGATATAAATTAATACGAGTTAACACTAAGCCCATTGCACACGCTTTGTAGAATTTCCGGGTGTAATCTTCAACCGTCGTCTACTTCTGTTCTGTGTCTATCCCGCCCTTATATCGACGATAGCTTCTAAGAGACATTTGATGTCGAGCACACACGTCAGATGTATGTATTCAATAAATAAATAATCCAAGTTAATACGAATTAAAATCGCAGTACTTCACATTTCGCAAAAAACGAATTAAAATACACGCGTACATAAAAACAAACTTTGAATTACAACGTATACCACTTCGAACGAAGACATCTAAAACGCATGCGCAACTGGGAGTGATAGTGCCCCCTGGTGGTTATTGCGTCGGAAGAATCAAAACGCCTTAAATTAAGACACGTTTAAAGCAATGAAGTGTCTTAAAATAAGACGTTTGCGGATATTTTAGACATTATTCTCAGTTCGTTTACACCATGGTCATAGTAAGACACTTATGTATCTTAAATTAAGACATCTATAATGTCTGAATTTTCAGATTAAAACACTTAAGTGTCTAAATTTCTTTTTCAGCCACATATGTGTCTAAATTTAAGACGCTTCTATTTGCAGTGCACATTAGGGTGAAGTAGAAATTTAAAACATCATCTAGTTTTTGAAAGGCTGTATCTCTATATGACAATAATATTTTAATTTTATTTGCTAAAAGGTGTAAAGCAAACCTTTAAAAGCAGTAAAAATAGGTTTATTCGACTGTTTACATGTTTCGACTCTACCCGAGTCACTTTCAAGACAAATAACTAAAAATATTCTGAAATTGGACGGTCTGTGAAACGCCATCATTCAGTTTCTCACGTACTCTTTCATATTATGCGTTGCCTTTTCATTTTATTTGGATGTTTATTATTTAAGTGTAGACAAGTTGGAAATTGCTCTTCACACGTGGCAAATGAGGTGCGTTTGTACTATAACTAGTTTTATAAATATTTTTTTTCACCGCATATTGTACAGAATGTATATTTTAGTGCACTTCATGAATGCATATGAATTTCATTCTGTTCGAAAGGCTGTAACATCAGTAAAATGCACTTACAATATTTTTTTTCCCATTGGCCGTAATGTAACGGAAAACTTTTGACTGTCCCTGTAATTAAACTATACATCCGATTTTCATAAAATTGGAAATGACTTAACACAATTTTGCAGCAATTATATATTTAAAATTTCAGACCATTCGGAAGGCTATAACATCATTAAAATGCACTTGCAATAATTTTCCCCATTGGCCGTAATGTGACGGAAAACTTTTGAATATCCCTGTAAATAAACTATACATCCTATTTTCATAAAATTTGAAATGACTCGACGTAATTTTACAACAATTATATATTTAAAATTTCAGACAATTAGGTTGGGTAGTTTTTGCTCTGTATAACAAAGGACGGACAGACAGACAGACGGACCGAACGACTACTATAGGTGTTACATATTTATATAATTACGACCGCACCTAAAAAAAGGAGGATGTAGCTGATATTAAATATACAAAAACCGCTGCCCTATCAAGATTGTTTAAAAAAGAAACCATCCAAATAAATTTCAAAGAAAGTAAGGTCATTTTTTCCTCCAGTCTTTACTATCCATTCATTATAAGAGAAACCATAGACATTATAACACGAAAAAATTCAATATGTAACGATGCAGCACCATTTATCTTATCAAAATTATGGCTCGAGTTACTCAATGGTTACGAAAATAAAAATAAACATCCAAGTAAAATAAAAAATAATAACGTGCACAATATAAATGAATACGTGTAAAAGCCGTGCAATTTTAGAATATTTGTATTTATTACCTACCCATCATACGTAGTATAGGGTAAGTTTTGTAATCGTTTTGAAAATCGAAAAAACTTTTTTGACGGATTTACACGTGTCAGACACTGGAGATTCCGAAAAACATATTTTTTAGAAAAAAAAGATTTCCGTCCGTCTGTATGTCTGTGTGTCTGTAATCGCTCTATCTCCCGAATAAATTGAGGTAGAGACTTGAAATTCGGTGTGTACGTAGGGAGTAATAATGGGAAGAAGTCTATTGAATATCAGTAACCTCGATTAACCGGAACTATTTATTTCGGACTCTTGAAATATTCGTTCTGATAAAAGGTATACAATAATTTTCGAAATTGTTTATTTGAAGGAGTGAATATAAAAGACAATAAAAATCCATAAATTTTGTATCATGAATGAACTCGATCGGATACTTAGTTGCCGAGATATTTGTAATTCTATTTTTCACACACTTCGATTTTTCATGGCCCTGTATTACATTCAAATTTCAATTCAAAGATATATTTTAATTGGAAATGAGACGCTTAATCCGACGCAGTAAACTGTTAGATAATAGGATGATAATTTTTCGAGTTATAAGGATGTTTCTTTTACGCAATTCGGTACTAGTCGATTATCCCGCCGACCAAAAAACTATCGCTAAACTATAAGATTAAATGTCAATAATGGCTTAGCGTAAATGTCAAGTATTTAATGCATCTTGATACCTATAAGGGGTGTTACCATAGGCGGGAACCTGTTCTGTCGCCAAACACAGCCAAGTTTGTCGCCAACTTGGCGGTATATCGCCAAATTTGGCTGCCAAAATGAGTCGCCAAAAATGATGCCAAATTGGTGGTATCTGTAATATTTCGCCAAATTCCCATAGACTTCTATTGTAAACAAATAGCGTTTACTTGCTTACAGAAAATCCGCAAATTGAGATATTTTAATGCAACAAAAAGTAATATTAGCTTAAGGGGTTATATTAATTATATTTAAGGAAGTCCAAATAAATTAAATTATGAACAAAAGTAACATGGTACAATGCAAATATCACATGTTTTATTTTCATATTTTATATTATCTATATCCATGATGGGTAAGTATTACGCTGACCCCCAACGACTAGTTTGTTTTGAAAATCACTCGGGTAGAGTTGAAACATCTAAACAGTAAAATAAACCTACTTTTACTTTTTAACCCTTTAGTGCGTAGCTTTGCATATACAAACAACACTGTTTTGAATTTAATAGATTT
This sequence comes from Maratus speciosus, assembly GCA_963932465.1. Taxonomy (NCBI): domain Eukaryota; kingdom Metazoa; phylum Arthropoda; class Arachnida; order Araneae; family Salticidae; genus Maratus; species Maratus speciosus. The sequence goes on from OZ010798.1 coordinate 281,982,691, forward strand.
TTATTATTCGCATATATCAAATTCACACCAGAAAATTAAAATAGCAATATTTTGCTTTATTTAAAAAACAGACATTCCGTATTTAAATAAAGCAAAATTAACTATTGAAACATTCTGGTGTAAAGTCAGATTCTCTGAATTACGCAATTTCTAGAACGTATTATAGGAATTAAAGGGTTAAAGGTTAAGTTTTATAAAATAAATAATTATATAAAATAAGGCATTTGGAGACATACTTATTATAGTATTTACTAATTTGCATTATTTTAGCGTAAAACAGTCACATGACAGTAGTTTTTACTTGTATTGCAGATGTGCAACAGAAGAAAAGATTGACGTATTATGTGAAAAATATATCTCGGATTTTTTTCCTTATTTTTCCTGTGCAATAAACCTTTCAGAAAATCATATATATTCTTTTCGAAACAACATAAAAAATCGCGCATCTAAGTGTTAAAGCTATAATTTACACCTTCTAGCAATTAAAATTTGTATATTTCTTTGCAATCAACGAAGTTAGAGTAATTTCGACAATTTCTTCCTTTTCATGATAATTATGAAAATTTACTGCATTAGAGTAAACTAGATTCATAATGAGTTGTCTTAGAGAAAGTATAATGCAGTAGAAGTTCTTTAATCCGGCACGTTCGGGACCACAGCCGTGTCAAATTAGCGATTTTGCCGGATTATCGAACTTCAATGCATTTTTTGTGTTCTCCTACATTATAAACCTGTGCAAATTGTATAAATATCCGAAAAAACTGTTTTATATATCGTCATTCTAACAACTGTGAGCATTAAAGAAAAACATATAATACAAACTTAAAATCCAACTTTTTAATATGCACTGTATATGTACAATGTAATGTACATATAGGGTACTGTATATGTACATTACATCATACATGTAGTAAAAAATTAATATAAACATTACATTTTTAAAAAGTCTCTGAAATTATGTTGCTTTTGCGATTCAGATTTCTTCTTCAAAAAACCGTTTTGGATTAAACACAAAATTATATGTTTAGCAGCGTTGTAGCTTTTGTTCGATTATGCAAATTTTACGAATGTATCTAATGCATCATTAGCCTGTTCCTAAGAAAATTTAGTTTCATCTGCCACGGGTCCTTCTTCATCAGATTCCAGCTCCTGAATCTGGGCTTCTTGTGGGTTCTCGCTTCCTAGTAATCCCAGTCAACAGTATAATCGTAGAAAAAACAACAACAACAACAAGAAAAAAAGTAAGAAAATCATAAGTTAAGCATAGATTATGAAACACTTTCCAACACTTCCTGTATGCTTTAACAAAACTTCGTTATTTAGGGAAATAATGTATATAAAAGAATTAAGTAAACATTTTAGAAAACGCATAAAAGATTTAAAAAACTGATTTCAGCAGTTACCATCCATATCAAATATGTATTCCAATTCTTTTAAACAGCTCTGTATTTGATCTGTAGGCTGATATATATGCTATATAATGGGGAAATTCAGTTTAGCAAGAAAACGAATAACAGGTTGAAATTTCTCTTTCAGCAATTTATTCTAATAGATGGAAACATACGTGCATACTTTTGTATAACCCTGTACTTAACCAAGTACCTTTATTACACTCCACTATTTAGCTAAAGTTTAATTCAAAGTAAAACACTCTTAAAACTACTGGAATCACATTTTCAGAAATTATCATTTATAGACGGTCATGTATCCAATTCTTTGCGTGACGCTGTATATAATTTTATCTATGTTTTATAATTTTATCTACAAACATTTCTTTGTAAACAAAATGCAATTAGCCGTAAAAATGCATAACTCATTTAAAAACCACCTTTAAGCAATTAACAATCATACCCAGTAACCATTGCGAATTCTTTTGTGTAACCCGGTATATGAATTACAGCATTTATACACATCATATACAATGCACAAATATAGTGAAACATAAAAGCGCATAACAGAATTAAAAATGCATTTGCAGCAAACATCGCTACGGTACAATACTTCGGATACAATATAGTATCTGAAATCTTTTGTGTGTCCCTGTAAATGCTATGCACTTCGTATTATAGATGAAATAAGTTATAATAAACCTCAGCGACGTATATCAATTCCATTATACATGAAATAATTTAACATAATTAAAATACGTCGGAAAAAATTCTCTCCACCCGCATATCATTATGTAACGGAATTATTTTGTGTGGCCCTGTAAATGAATAATATTTATTCTTTGCAGCGCATATTCTACAGAATACATATTTTAGTGCACTTGATAAATGAATATCACTTTTATTGTGTTTGGAAGCGTGTAATATCATTAAAAATCATTTGAAACGATTCTTTCCCATAGGCCGTAATGTAACGGAAAACTTTTGACTGCCCCTGTAAATGAACTAAACATGCTACAAACTTCATTTGCAATAGGGTTCGTGCTATGGTAGAGGTCACTAACATCTAAAAATTTCAGAACGGTCCGAGTGTATTTACGGGAATTAGAGCGCGTACAGACGGACAGACAAACCGAATGCATAAACACTTTTCAACTTAGTTGGAAAGTGTTAAAAAGACGGGCTCGCGTGCCGGATTAATAGAATGTGTCGAACCATAGAATGTCGGATGAAAGAGCTTCTACCGTATTAAGCTTTTTCAAATACTACAACAATATAAAAGACATACAGTGCTCAGCAAAAGTTTAGACAATGATCGATTATTCTTCTGTGCAGAGAAGTATGTAACGAATTGTTGTAATTCAACTGTCATATATTACTGGGGACTTATCTTTCATACACAAACAATAAATTTTAATTTATGTACTTTACATAATATATAATGACAAAAAAACAAATTTAACATTGTTGCAAAAGTATAGACAATCTGTCTGTTAACAGAAAAATATCCATAAATTAAAATCGAACTGCACCTACATTGTCTGCTATTAATGCAAAAATGTGACTTTCCATGGAAGAAACTAAGTCCTACATCACTTGGGGGTCTATTTCGTGCAAACACGTTCAACATCTGATCGAAGTTCATTTACAGAGGAGTATTGTTAAAAAATTGCATAAACCGTGTGAGATATGATGCCACAAAAGTTTTCGATTGGGTTCAGATCAGGGCTACACGCGGGGCAGTCGAAAATATTAATATTTTGAGAGTTAAACCATTTTTTTTTATTTGTATGCAACATGAATAGACCCATTATCTTGCTCAAATACATACTTTGGAAGAGATAAAAGTTCACCAAATGGCTGTAAATTGTTTTCCAATGTATGCATGAAGTCTTACGCAGCTTGGCGACCATTGAGAAACTCCAGAGATACTTGAGAATTAAAACAAAGTGAGGCCTAAGTCATCAACCCTTTCGAGGGCAAAGGACACATAATTTTAATTCCAAAAATGGCAAGAATATTTAATTAAAATTTTCCTTTTATAATATACGTGAAAATAAGCAATTACATATTTTCTAATAACTTCGTTTATAAGTTCTGGTATCAGTCCGTTATTTCCACAGTTTATAAAAAGGACTACTCCGCGGCAGTAAAAAGGTCATTTTGTTGTGAGATTTCAAGGCTGGTTGTCTTATCCTTTTCATGTAAACTAATGTACATTTTTCTTTAATGCATCTACGAAATTATCCGCTGACACAGAAAGCTCTGACTCACTTTTAATGCGATTAGCAGTCATCATTTGTCTAGATGCCAGTTTATGGATCCTTCTATAATCTCGTTTTCTGGCCACACGAGTCATTCCAGATCTATGTTTCGCTTTGAAAGAGTCACCCTTAGATAGTACTTAATAGACAGACTTCTTTGGCCGATTCAAAGTAGCTGAAATTTCTGCAACAGTCTTCCCTTTCGATTTCAGCTTCCATGCTTTATTTACTTCATCTGACTGAAAATTTCTTGCTCGCGGCATCTTCACTAACAGATGCTATCGCGAGGTGCACTTACATACTTCATGCATGTGACGTCATAACTTTGAAATATGCGTTTTTCCGTGAACAATTGCCAAAAAATCACAAAAGTGTCTAAACTTTTGCAATGTGCAAATTTCACTTTTTTCAGTTAAATTAAATAATATCCTACATTAAAACCGTTATTTCTGTCTTAAAACGTTTAAAATAGATTTAAAAATAAGTACAGTCATTTGTATAACCCAAGTGTTCGTATTTTTTATTTAAAGGTTAAAAATCACCAGTGTCTAAACTTTTGCTGAGCGGTGTATTAGAATTACATTCAAGTTTCATACCAGAAATTATTAAAGATAAATATGTTATAAAGGAAAAGAAAGCGGTTTGAAACGTGGAAGATATAGTCCTCAGTTTGCTAATCATAAAATAACAACCCCAGAGAGGGCTGATTAAATTAATACTTTTGTCATATTCACGCGTCAGCTGTCGGGAGAGGTTGTTTTTCGACGGGTTAATGACGCTTTCAAAATAAGAAAGGGTACGTTTGTTTTTAAATTACATGATGATTTTAAGTATTGATCTTTGGCCAACTTGAGTGTTTTGTTTCATATTTCTGTCAGAAGATAGAGTATGGAGAAAAAAACAAGGTAATAGTAAGAAAATGTACTTTTTTTTTAATTGCATGACTATTTTGTTTATTAATGTTTGATAAAATTGAGGGTTTTGTTATATATATCTATGAGAAGATGGAGCATAACGGAAAGAAAAGATACATTAGTAATTAACCTTCCGTCTACCAGTCGGGTCCATTGGACCCGACATGTACATTCAAAATATTTATTCAAACCAGAAATTTCTTCAAAACAAACTAAATGTATAAATCAGACAATAATAAGTTAAATAAACAAATTAAATAGTTTTAAGTAAAAATTCTGGTGTAGATTGTTTTTATAAAACTTGAGTAAAATTTCCGGTAGTTCTAGGGTTAAATTGTATTCTGATTTTAAACTTTGAGGTTTATAAACTTTAGTGTTTAGTTTTCTATTTCAGTCACAAGATATATCATGGAGGTAAAGACACTGTAAAAGAAAGAAAAGGTACTTTTGTGTTTATCTTGTATGACGATTTTAAGCATTGATGTTTGATTAAAATCAAGAATTTTGTATTATTATTTGTTTTTGCCAGAAAATACGATATGGAAGAAAAGACACTTTCAAAAATGGGGTACTCTTTTTTTTTTTAACTGCATAATGATTTTAGAGTTTTCTTTCACATTTCTATCAAAAGATAGAGCATGGCGAAAAGATACTGTATCAGAAAGAAAAGGTACTGTTTCTTTTAATTGCATGACGATTTTATGTATTTATGTTTGATAAAATTGAAAGTTTTGTTTCATATACCTATCCAGTGTTGCCAATGGGCTACTTTTTTTTATCCCTGTTTCTTGATTGAGACCAATTTTTTGAAATTGTAAAATTCGCATTATTTAATGACGCATTAATTAAGGCGAAAGGAAGGGGAATTTTTCCGTTCAAAAAAGTGGTGTCAATCAAGAAATTGAATTTAAAAAAAAAGTAGCCCAACTGACAATACTATATCTATCAGAAGATGGAGCATAAAGGAAAGAAAAGATATTGTAGTTTTTAAATTGTATGGTGATTTTAAATGTTGATGTTTGATAAAATTCAATGTTTTATTCCGTATTTCAATCAGAAGATACATCATGGAGGAAAAGACGCTATAAAAGATAGGAAAGGTACTTCTGTGGTTAACTTGCATGACGATTTTATACACTGATATTTGATAACATCGAGAATTTTGTTGCATTAATTTCTTAGAAGCAGTGTTGACAGATTGGGGACTTTTTAAATTCAGATTATTTGACTGTCACCACTTTTTTAAAATAGTATAATTCGCTTATTTTTCAGAATTTTTAATCTATTTTTAAATAGGGCGAGTATTTCTATTAAAAAAAAAGCGATGGCAATCAATAATCTGGGGACAAAAAAAGTCCCCAATCTGACAACACTGCTTAGAAGAGAGGAGGAAATAGATTCCTATATGGAGGAAAAGACACTTTCAAAAAAAGAAAGGGTTCTTTTGTTTTTAAATAATATAATGATTTTAAGTACTACTGTTTGACAAATTCAAGAATTTGTGTTCCATTTTCTGTCAGAAGATACAGCATATAGGTAAAGACATTCTAAAAGAAACAAAAGGTACTTTTGTGGTCAACATGCATGACAATAAGCATTGAGGTTTAATAAAATCGAGAATTTTGTTTCATTATTTTGTTAGAAGATACTATATTGAGGAAAAGACACTTTCAAAAAAAGAAAGGGTACTTTTGTTTTTAAATTACATGATGATTTTAAGAATTGATGCATTTGATGAACTTGAGAATTTTGTTTCATATTTCTGTCAGACGATATAGCATGTAGGGAAAGACACTATAAAAGAAAGAAAAAGTGCTTTTGTTTTTTGATTGATTAACAATTTTAAGTATTGATGTTTGATTAACTCGGGAGTTTTGATTTAAATTTCTATGAGAAATTTTCAGAATTCCAAAACTCATAAATGAAGCAATACATAAAACATGTACATTCATTCTAAAGCTTCAAATGTAAAATATATGGATAAAGCCTTCATCTACTATGTAGCATTACTTTCCAAACTCCATGTTTGTAATGCTGCATTGTCATATGACATTCACCGAGTTTGGAAAGAATATTTACATAGTAAATGAAGGCTTATTTTCTTAAAATTTGAATACCTTTTCCACTCAACTTATCATCCTTACCACCAGTAAATTATAGTGGTCTCTCCTTGGCGAATAAGAGCAAAGAGAAATAAGAACTTTTAAATAACCACCAAAGACGGCTGTGTAAATTTGGCTTAAAATGTTTTGGGACTTAAAGGGAATTTTTTTGTATTTTCAAGGTATTTTAGTGTATTTTAAATAATTTTATATTATATGTATGCACCAGCAAGGAAGTTCAGTACATTTTATTTGTGATTTATAGTAGTTTTAATTATTTACTCAAGGTGAATTTAGCACTACAATTTTAACAATTTTTTTCTTTTATTGAAGAATTTTCAGTTCATATAGTCACAAAATGTCTGTCACTAAATAAAGCAATATTTACTGTTGTTAATATCTTAATAAAAAAAGTGCGCCAAACTTTCAACCCTGCATTGCATGAAGTATCTAAATTTTTATTTATAAAACATAATTTCTATATTCGTCGTATTTTTACTGTTAAATATGGCAATAAAAGGGATTTTCTAAAAGTACTTTTACTTTATTGTTATTAAAAATAATTGCTTCTTTAAAACAAGAAATGAAATGTAAAGTTTTTAAACTAAACTCTTAAATTTATTGAAACACCAAGACTAAAAATATTATCATACATAACATTTTCAAAAAAATCTTTCATTTACCTTATTTCGAGTGTCTTTCCCTCTATATACTCTTTATGTTTCAGATGATCGAGAGGAAAAGTTTTTGGAGTGAGTGTCCATTTTCAAAACAAATCGAATAGAAAATATTTATTTATGGTTCTCATTCATATCGAATATTTGAAACATGTTTGTTTCTGAAATTCGTTTTCTTTTTTGGCATCAGGCACAAAACAAACGCTGAAGTTTGCATATGGATAGTAATATATTTGAAAGGTATAAGAAAGTACATGACATTTTGCCATATATTATTAAGTTATGCAAAATTTGTAGATTTAACTGAAACTATTTTTTTTATTTTATATGAAAATTTAATGTGATGAAGATGGTAAAGTTTTAAAGGTCATGTTAACTTTAGATGAGTAAAAAATTTATTTTTTTTATTCCTTTCTAACAAGAATTATTTTTTAATGTATGAAAAATATACATAGAACTTAAAATAGATTTGAAATGTATTAATAAGAACGAATAAGGTTGGATTTTAAAATATTAAATGTATTGCTAAAGTAGAAAAATGACGTCATACTAACCTTATACCTTATATTCGACGTAATTTTATTTTTAAATATGCCAATAATAGATTTTTTTTTTTTTTAATAAAACACGAATTTTACACTCTGCGTATTTTAGCTTTTAAATATGTCAATAAAAACGTATTTAAAAAAAAAAACTACTTTTATCTTTTGTTATTAAAAATGTTTGCCAGTTCAGCCTCTATTTTTATCGAGAAATTTTGTATTTATAAAGGAAATTCCGAAAGAAGAATTTTTAGTTCATATAAATCAAGAAATATCTGTCGTTAAATGAAACAAGATTTACTGTTATTAATTTCTGAATTAAAAAAATGAGCAAAAGAGTTATTACAAGAAGTATTTTAACTTTTATTTATGAAACATGAATTTTATTTTCAACGTATTTTTCTTTTAAATATGCGAATAAAATGTTTTTTAGCTACTTTTACTTTATTGCTATTAAAAATAATTGCTTGTTTAAAACAACAAATGAAAAAAAAGTAAAGTTTTGGAACTAAACTCTTAAATTTATTCAAAACCCATGACTAAAAATAGAATCACACATTTGAAAACAAATCTTTCATTTACCTTATTTCGAGTGTCTTTTTCTCTATATACCCTTTATGTTTCAGATGATCGAGAGGAAAAGTTTTTGGAGTGAGTGTCCATTTTCAAAACAAATCGAATAGAAAATATTTATTTATGGTTCTCATTCATATCGAATATTTGAAACATGTTTGTTTCAGAAATTCGTTTTATTTTTTTTAGCATCAGGCACAAAACAAACGCTGAAGTTTGCATATGGATAGTAATATATTTGAAAGGTATAAGAAAGTACATGACATTTTGCCATATATTATTAAGTTATGCAAAATTTGTAGATATAACTGAATCTATCTTTTTGTTTTATTTGAAAATTTGTTGTGATGAAGATATTAAAGTTTTGGAGGTCAGGTTACCTTTAAATCAATTAAAAGTTTATTTTTAAATGCCTTTATAAAAAGAATTATTTTTTAAGAGATGAAAAATATACCTAGAACTTGAAATAGATTTGAAATGTAATATAAATAAGCAATAATTACATTACAAGAATATTACATTTATTCCAAAAGTAGAAAAGGAACCTCACAAGAGGTTTACAAACTCTACAAAAGTAATATTTATTTTTTTTGTTTTTATTTTTTTTTTCTGATAATTTAACACTAGGACGCCCAACAGGAGTCGATTTGACTCCTACCACATGATGAAATGCCCATTCTAACCAGAAATCTTTTCTTAAAATAAATTAAATATCAACCACACAGAAATAATTTAAACAAAAATGTTAGATAGTTTTAAATAAAAATTCTGGTTAAAAATATTATTATAAAGATTGATCAAAATTTCCGGCCGTACTAGTGTTAAATTTTAGATACAAGAATACAAAGAACAAAGTAAGAGAAAAAATGGTAATGCTTTATTCAAGTGCAGTGATGGAACAGTGGCGTAGCTGTTTGTCGATTGTCACTAGTAATTTCATTAGTATTCTTCGCGTTAAAAGATCTCAGAAATACTATCCTGAAGTAAGACGAAGAATAATACTAAAATTTTGCGGTGTCAATTGATTCTCTGCTGATACACTGTTCCAAAGCTGCAAGTGTCACAAAATGGTCCGGCCAGCGGTAACTACTTCTGGCTATCTGTTGAACTTCATTAGCCCACAGTAGAAAATATCCACCTTGCAGTATCGTCGGCCATAAAATGCCTAATAGTGAACAAACCGTTAGCTGCTCAGAATCCTGATATGAGACGTTCCGAATTAGAAGAGTTTTTTATTGACTGTTTCCGACCGGTTGTCACAAACTGCTTAAGATGGGCTGCCCCAACACTCTGTGCTATTTGTGTTATTAAGATACAGGAGCAAAAATTCTTTAAGAAAATCTTCTCTTACGCAGAAGAGAAACAAATTTTTCAACGGTGAATTTCCAACTCAAAATTTGAAAAAAAAATGATTCTGATATATATTGCTCCTTTTGACAAATATTAGTAAACTCATATCAAATTTATTTCTTATAAAGGAGTAAAAATAAAATACGCCCAGCTCTATACGTATTATCATTCAATACCACCTGAAATGGATTTATCAATCACGTGAGAGTTAATTCTTTCATAATACAATTCACTTAACTTATAATATTTTAACCCTTTATGCAAAATTGTGAATTTAAAAAAAATGTTCTACATCAATAATTGTTTCCCTTAATGTCTGAATATATATTAGAAAGTTATTATAATGATAATATGAAATTTAAATAATTATTTTCATTAAAACTGATTTAATAACTAGGTAATAACTCTTCTTGAAAAATATTTACAAAAGTGATTGGATAAACTAGAAAAATATTGTGTTGTGAAAATTTCACAACTCTTATAAAAACAATGTAAATAAATGCATTATGATCCTATTGTAAATGGAAAAGTTTTGTAGGTGCAAACTTTTTCGTATAACATTTTTAATAACTAAAAATCTACAGGTAAATATATGTAACTGATATATGACTAATAAATATATGTGACTAATAAATACGTATAATACTGCAAATGGTACTAACTTAAAAAATAATAGTTTCGTTTCGTTCGGTATGCTTTCTAAATGTGATCAAGAAAAAAAATTTGTATGAAAAATAAAATCAACTTTTATTAACAGAGGTAATAAATAATTATATATGACATTTCCTTTAATGGTTTTTAAAAATACCGTCGAATTACGAATAATACAACAGAAACACTTCAAAACACAACCATTCAAAAATTTTCATTGAAACAAAACTTATGGTAAAAAGGTCTTCAGTTGTCGCCATATAAAGAATAAGGAATATTCGTTTTCAAATAATTTTATACATAACGGTTGTTTCGCAACGTTCTCTTGCATACGTAGTAAAGAGCGTCTTGCTCAATTCGCTGAAAACCTTCATACGTATGTAGCCCGATTTAGAAAAAAAACCCTGCCTTGATAGCAGATTGATTAGGATCAGGCTTCAACTTTGGTACAAGGTTGCGCGATTGATCAGAATTTTTGGGCAAGATTGCAGCAACCCCTAGTGATTGACTTCACACATTAGAGGTAAATAGACAAGTCCGCTTAATACATATGACATGCTTTCTCTCACTCTTCGTGGAAAAGGTTACCATGAAAGGTGCTAGATTACCATGAAGTTTTAAAATCTTGTATGTTGTGTAATATTCAGACTAAACGCAGGGCTGCCACAAGCGACTATTTTTTTAATTATATTTCGTACCACTTTTTCAAAACAAAAATATTTTACATGCGCTTTGGTAACATTTGCAAGCGAATATATTATAAATTGTATTTTTTTTTAAATATTGGTGCGAACAGAATATAAAAAATAGTCGCCTGTAACGTAATCAAAATACCACTTTGTATCCTAATGATATTGAAAAGGGACAACCACCAGAATGCGACATTTCCAATAATAAAAAAAATGGTTAGGGAAATGGGAGCATTCGTTCAAAAGTTTTGATTGCACATACGTCAAAAAATATTCACTGAGTGGTCAATATTTTAAGAAGACACGTTACTCAAACTTCGACTCGTCTACGTAGCACGTGTACTCGCGTAATAAATCTGATTTCCTGTAAAAAATCTTTCACCTGATCAGAGGCGCAAGCGAATGCGTATGCCCGATCATAAAAAAAACAAACAAAAAAAAAAACAAGGGATTTGAGTTAATTTTTTATAACATTTTCTTTAATGGTACTTAAAAGTAGCGACGGACCATAAAGAATTAAACAAAACCACTTTCAAAAATTTACATTGGAACAAACTTTATGGTCAAAAGCACTTTCATTTTGAGGTAATTTTATTCATAACAGTTGTTGTGCACCTTTATCTCACTTTTCGAGGAAATAAGTTGCCAGATTTTCAAGAAGTTTTAAAATCTTGTATGTTGATTAAATGTTCAGATTAAACTTAATCAAAATACCATTTTATAGCCTAATTAAATTGGAACGGGACTACCACCAGAGTGTGATATTTCTAATCAACAAAAGGTTATGAAAAACGGAGCATTCGAGCTAAAGTTAGGCTTGAACATACGAGAGTCTATCAATAAGTTTTTGCCCTCACAAAGAAATCCGGCCTAATGCGGAATCTAACTTTTACCGACCCCCACATGTGACATATTGTTGGAAAGGCCTGTGACCACTTATTCCTGCTATGCACCTCCCGAGTGCCTCTCCCCAAATTTGCCCTCCGGGGGCATTTTTCTAATAATTGAGTGAAATTTATGAAATTGCTACATTGTATTAGTCCTTTTCTATATAGTCACCGTGCACAGTAGCACAATTCTGCAAACGGTATTTCGAAGAGATGGGGAAGGATGTATTCCAGGAGGCGTGATAGTAGACCAAAGGGGGAGGAGCATTTTTCTAACTTTTACCGACCCCAACATGTGACATATTGTTGGAAATGCCTGTGCCCACTTATTCATGCTATGCATCTCCCGAGTCCCTCTACCCAAATTTGCCGTCAGGGAGGCAGTTTTCTGCATTTTGCGGACATCATTCATGCCCCACAGGGGGGGGGGGGAATTTGGGGGAAGGGGATCAGGATGGGCATAGCATAAACCAGTGGTCTCAGGCCTTTCCATTAACATGCCATATGTGGGGGGTCGGTCGGTAAAAGTTAGAAAAATGCCCCCCTTTGGGACTCGCGCCTCATGGAATACATCCTCCCCTACCTTTGAAATACCGTTTGCAGAAATGTGTTACTCGGCACGGTGACTATATAGTAAAGGACTAATACAATGCAGCAATTTCATTCAATTATTTCTATGTGAGAGCGAAAACGTATTGATAGACCCTCGGACATAAAAAATGCAATGAGTAGCCAATATATTAGGAACATATCTCACTCGAACTTCGACAAGCAAAAGTGAAGAGTCACAAATCATCTGTGTGTGGCAAAAACAAGATATTTCACTGACTTTGAATGTGGCGTGATTTTCAACGCCGGGAAAACCGGTCGTGAAACCTTCCAAGTATTTTGGCTTTTGTCGTAAACAGAATGTGTTATTTTCAAAAAATGACAGCAAAGGCAAACAAGTTGGAAATTGCACGTCAAACGTGGCAAATGAGGTGCGTTTGTACTAAAACTAGTTTTGTAAATATTTTTTGCACCGCATATTGTACTGAATGTATATTTTAGTGCACTTCTTGAGTGTATATTAATTTCATTCTCATCGAAAGGCTGTAACGTTATTAAAATGCATTTGAAAAAAAAAAAATTCCCGTCAGCCGTAATTTAAAGGAAAACTTTTGACTGTCCCTGTAATTAAACTATATATCTGATTTTCATAAAATTTGAAATGACTAGACAAAATTTTGCAACAATTATACATTTAAAATTTCAGACCATTCGATTGGGTAGTTTTTGCTCTGTTATATGCGGACGGACAGATAGACGGACCGAGCGACGACTATCGGTGCTATGTATTTATAAAATTACAAATGCACCTAAAAACTTTGAAAGAAAAGCCGACTTGTGGGCGTAAATCTCTTAGGAAAGAGAAGGAAGCCATGCGACTGCATTCAATCTATGCAGCAACGTAAGAGTTTTACCAATTACAGGGCTGCCACAATGTCTATTTTTTATACGAGGGAAAATCAGTAAGTAGGTCACAAACTGACATGGGAGGTAGGAAATTAGTAGTAAATTGTTTCCAAATATGCGAATAGGTGGCAGCATAATCCAACTATAAGATGCTAACATAAAAAGTGGGGAAGGATTGTACTTTGTGCCGATATATTAAGAAAAAGAAACAACGTATAAAGGCACAAATAAGATATGTTTAAAAGCATATACAGCTGTTTCAAAACCTCTAAGGTTTCCTCATCAGTGCTTAAAATAAAAGTTAAATTAAAACTAAAACATTGTCTAAAAAAGGGGGGGTGGACAGAGAGTCAGAAAGGCGTACCCTTCAGCTCTACTGCCAACGGTGAAATGCGACATACGTCTGACGAACAGCTACGGAGTCGATCTCACGCGCAATTTCACCGTTGGCAGTACAGCTGAAGGGCACGCCTTTCTGACTCTCTGTCCAACCCCTCCCCTCCTTTTTATACAATGTTTTAGTTTTAATTTAACTTTTATTTTAAGCACTGATGAGGAAACCTTAGAGGTTTTGAAACAGCTGTATGCTTTTAAACATATCTTATTTGTGCCTTTATACGTGGTTTCTTTTTCTTAATAAGATGTTAATTTCGAATTTATGAGATAGCAGTTTTACAAGATGAGCAGGGTCATTGAAAAGTTGTTGACGAAGAGCGAAGTAGTCGTCAAGTTGTGATTGCGAGAGAAGAATCAGTGCGGAAGGGTAAGGAAATGGTTGCTATACTGTGTATTGTTGTTCGCATGCCAGCTTTACAAGAGTGTTAAATACAATACAGTCAATCAGGGTAACTTTGAACCACGGGGTGTAATTTTGCACCACCTCCAATTTTTCAATATTTTTGACTCTAAAAGACTAAATAAACTCCAGAACTGTGCTCTGTTGGCAAGGTTCTAAACTTTGATTTCAACTCTTTATTTTAGAAAATAAATTAGCAACAGTATACACAATTAAATGCATCATCTAGCTATTTTTGTGAAGTACTGTTTTCAAGGTAATTTTGAATGCTGTTTTGAAGTTGTTGTAATCCAATTAAATTTTCATAGTAAGTAACAATATACTGAATTATCAGACATATTATTATATGAATGTTGTAAATGTGTTATTATTTTGTGATTATTTATTTATTAATAGTTAATAAAATGTAAAATAAGAAGGCACTAGCATTTTACCGCAATTTCAGGGTAACTTTGAGCCAGCTAAAAGTTACACTGATGCTTATAATTTACTGATTATAGGTGCTACTGTCGAAAATTTCCCATATTTGCACGTATATTTTATATAAATGCCGAAAGTGTGCATTAGATATAACATATAAACTTTTTCACAAATATGTGTAAAATACATAAAATTCACTTAGAGGCATAATTAGGGGCGGAGCTACTCAAATTTGACATTTCATACGTTCGATGTTTTTTATTCTTGTTTGAATAATACTAGTACTTGTATGTATTACTATAACTATGGATATATTATTGAGTTAAAACATTGAAAATTGTTTTTCACTGCATTTTTATGTTTTATATGAACAATAAACAGGGTTTTTTTATTTCTAAATGTTCATGGTTCTCTTCTTCCACTTTTCTTATGCCTGATATTTGTTGTAATATCATAAATTATACAAATCTTGTGATGTTGGGAAATGTAAATTCGGAGTCTTTACATATCTGAAAACATTTTTTGGGGTTTAAAGTTGTCCTGACTACAAAACTTTTTTTTTTTTATAATGAATTATTTTATATAAGAATTTATCATGTGGTGCAAAGTTACCCTAAATGGCTGAGTAACTTTGAACCAGGATAAAAATCCATTTTTTATTACTTTTATCCTTATTAGTGCTTAATTTTTTATAGTCAAACAATAATTTAGGATCATTTCTTCTCTTTTATGCCCCTAGTTGCGGCAATATTCTTCAAATAAGAGTGTGGCATATGAAAATAGAGAAAATGCGGATCAAAGTTACCCTGATTGACTGTACAACAACTAAGTTCATCACAATTTTGTTGTTGTGCAGCAGGGTATCGAAAGTAAACCTCCTGAATATTATTTCATCGGTAATAGTTTTAATTTGTATCCATTTAATTTAATATTACTTATATATAATTACACTTATTTACAACAATATTTCAAACCGAAACGTTATTCAAAGCATTTAGAAATCGATATTTTTAAAGATATTCCATTCTAACAAAAACAAACAGTTCCGTTGCCTTTCACAGAAAAGAAATTACAACATTTTGGCCATTTCTTGTTCATAAAAGGATATGTTTTATCTCCTTTGTTGGAAATCGCTTAAAAATACACCATAAATTTGTTCTTAAAAAAATGAATGAAATCGTATATCTATTTTACTACAAAGAAAACTTCTTCTTCTCTAGTTTGATCAATCTGCTTAGGTCTTGCCTAGTTCTATAAATTTTAAATCAGCTTCAACTTTTTAACTGAAGCTATTCGAGCATTAAATAGATTCTGTATTTGTTCCTACTCTATTATTCTTGGAGTAGTAAATGTTTTTAACTTTAGATAAGATGAAATGTATAGTAAGAAAGATAAAAACACAAAAAGGATTGTAACTACAAGTTATACTTGATGCTGCACAAAAGAGAATGATATTTTGTTTCAGAAAACAATCTTTATAAAATACATATGGTTAATTAACTGAATTCAAAAAACGAGTATACATAAATGTACAGTCGTGGGGAAAAAAAGTAAACACCCCCTGTTAACTCTGTAACAAATTATCGTAGAAGGAAGTTACAGATACTAAACGATTGGAAATAAACTCTATTTTTAAATGATGTATATAAAATTTACTTAGGGGGGGGGGGGGGTTCTACATATAAAAACGAACCCAAACTTTGTGTTTTTTTCAATAGCAATACACATGTTTGACACCATAACTGAATTCTTCATCCGTCAATTAACCTAAATCTAAATTTTTATGAAATTCGTACAATTAATTTCTGAGAAATTAATTATTTTTAAATTAACATATTTTAGGGGCTGTATCCAAATTCAAGTTTGGTACTCGATTGTTGAAATGTTACAGAATGACTATGCCAGTTCTATTAATGTATTATTTCTTACCAATATGACCATTACACTCGCTGAATATGTTTCGATTATGGCCAACTAAAATATTTCCATGAAGTGAGTAAAATATATTTTTTCAAATTATTTTTTCTGCACATCATAGACGATCTTAAACCATCATTTTGACGTTTTTTGATGATTATTCAAAAACTACTTGAAAAAAAATTTGAAATTGAGAATTTACACAAAGCAGGACATGATAAATATAAATCTATCAAAAAAATTGTAAATTGAAATTCATATTTTTTTCGAATATTAATTTCATAATTCTTAATTAATATTATAAATTTTTTAAAATTACAAATTCAATGCATTTACATTTGTGTTTTTTAGGATTATAACCACACACAAAATTATCACATCAGGATTTTAATTTCAGGAGATATTAAAAAAACCCATAAAATGTAATTTAAGATTAGAATCTCTAAATTTTTAATTTTTTTAAATTCAAAACTTATCATTCGAATGACTAGAAATTTCGTTTCAAGGCATAGTGAAGATTTAAAACATAGTGTCAAAATTGGGTGTTGCCATTGAAAAAACAAAGTGTGGTCTGGTTTTGATTTGTAGATGGCCCCTAAGCACATTTTATATACATTATTTAAAAGTAGACTTTATTTGCAATCGATTGGTACCAATACATTTCTGCTATTGCAATTAGTTCCAGAGTTAGTAGGGGTGTTTACTTTTTTTACACGACTGTACATAAACATTCATGCTCTCATCCATTCAAAGAATATACATAAATGTGCATAAACATTTATTATTTTATACATTCAGCTAATATACATAAATATATGCATATGAACGGTCTTTGAAAAACACTACATATCTTTTATAACGAACTACAACTAGAGCTACGTGTTTTAAAAAGTAGAGACTGCAAATTACTTAGCAAAAGTAGTTACTACGTTACAATAGAATTTCGTCAAAGAACTCGATCTACACTCGAAATTGAGGACGGGGATTAACTTTTGACTATTCTCTTAGAAAATCACTCTTCAATTCACGGGAATATGTTTGGTAGCATTGCTAACGGTACATATCCGAGAACTGAAAAAATTTTCGTTGCTTGTTTTCCGTCATCAGAAAAAGGAATTTTTTTAAAAACACTTTTCTCTTTCTTTCGTGAATAGCCTTGGGCTTGAACCTGGGACCGCGCGTTTTAAACCAAGTATATTAACCATTCGGCCAGCGAGCACTTAGAAGAGGGCGATTTTAAAATGAAGATACGGGTTTACTAAAATGGAGGTTTGCAGGCCTCCCACTGGTCCGTTTTTTGAACACCAGGATAATTAAAGAAAAAATTTCATGGTAGGTTTCGGCAACAATTGGAAGAAAAACGCCTTTCCTGGTAAGTTTCTACGAAATTTATAAAGGGGATTTTTCTTATAAAAATAGTGATGTTCAAAAAACGGACCAAGTGGGAGCCCTGGGGATTGGTAAGTATTGTTAAATTTCTTGTTCAAAAATCCCGAAAATTTAAACTTAACTACAGTGACATTTCGTCTTATGAAATAATGTTTTAACACTTACAGAATAATAGATGATACAAATTATTAGATATCTGACATTTTTAACAAGACATAATTTGATTGTTAGATGTAAAAAATGAATTTTATATTTTTAATAAAATTCGAGAAGAAACGGTTGCTTTTCTTAATAAAATAGATTTTTTAAATTTGACTGAACTGCTATATATTTTTAAAATGTGTTCCTTTAGAATATATTTTGCATGCAAATATTTTTTTTTAATAATCTAAAAAGTAAATTGCAAATAAGTTTAAATGAATGAGAAAAAAGCTATTTTATTATATTCGAAAGCATTAATTTTGTTTGTTTGAATAAAATCCATTTTTTAAATTTGATTGAACTGCTATATAATTTTAAAATGTGTTCCTTTAGAATATATTTTTCATGCAAATACTTTTTTTTTATACTCTAAAAAATAAATTGCGAATAAGTTTAAATGAAGGAGAAAATTTCTACTTTATTAAATTCGAAAGAATTAATTTTGTTTGTTTGTTTTTAAATAAATTAGAAATTTTAATTTATTGAATTTTTGGTTTTTCATTAAAAAAATTAATTTGATCTCTGGTATTAATGCAGCCAATTCGCATGTGTACAAGGAATAAACGTATTTTTCCCCTTTTTTCAGACTTACGGGAAGAATTAACAAAAAAGCATGTTTTATAGGAGTACAGAAACTATTTGTTTAAAATGACGAATAATTTAGTGCGATTTTTTCTGACAGTGCACGGGTAAACACATATACATTTCAGTGGGGCATTTTTATTCTATCTCTACCACTTTTTCTAAAATAATCTCTGGCATGCACTTATGATGGGATATTTTCAAGGTCAACCTAGTGTTACCCGACTTTATTAATTCAGATTATTTGACTGTCACCACTTTTTAAAAATAATATAATTCGCCTTATTTCCAGAATATTTCATGTATTTTTATTATGCCGAATATATCTATTTCAAAAAAGCGGTGACAATCAACAATCTAGGGACAAAAAAAACCCCAATCTGGCAACACTGGATCAACCCATGACAAAGATTTTTTTTTTTTTTTTTTTTTTTTTTTTTTTTTAATTGAGTTGAGATTGAATATAAAAAAAGATGCTAGTCCTGACTTGTAGTTAAAGGGTTATGTAATGTACAGGGTATCCATAAAATAATGTCCCAGTTTCAGTGGTATATTGCAACAGTTTATTTTAGAGTATTTACAGTAAATCATGCATCCAATTGAAGGTAAATTAACCTAGTTTTTCTTATAAATGCTTAATATGTGCACCTTTAGTTAGCCACACATGCAACCTAAAGTTCAATTATTCCCACACTTCGGTTAACGAGTCCGGAGTAATGAAAGCAGCCTCTTCAATTCTGTGTCTCAACACTCGCAATTCATTAGGTGGCGGCGCAAAGTAGACACGATCTTTTATAAAGACCCAGAGGAAAAATATCGCATGGCTCAAACGGCTTTTAAATCTTCAGGCCAGAAATAACTCTTTACGCTCAAAAGTCGACATTTTACGTATGTGGCACTGCAAGAGGGTCAATAACAAAGCAGTACTCGCGCATGCGCTTATCGAAAACTTACTCTTCATTTTTTACCTTGAACCAACTCTTGACAACGCTGACAGGTAACCTTGAACTATGACAGGTAACTATTAAAACTTATAATTAGAACATTCTTTTGTTAACACTCTGTAGTTGTATCTTTTTATATCGGTTTTACCGAGATACAATCCAATAGGCGCGATATATTAATCAAGAGCATTGATAAATAAGAAAGATAAATTAAAATAAGATATTGGTAAAACAAGAAAATTTACGGAACAAAGAGCCAACGCCGTACCAACTGTGCTACGACTAATGTACTGCTTTCGTTACAAAGGATTTAAGTTGATTTATAATGTTAGCCACCCCCCCCCCCCCCATGTTTCTCAAGAACTAAGGATTGTTGTATAAAATCCGTTGAACCTGACACTAAGGGGTCTCTGCCCTACAACATATATTAAAATAATCAAAATCTGTGATTACCAAGGTTTGCCCTCTAATTGTTAATGTTTAAAAAACGTTTATATTGTTTTACCCCTATTTCAGCAATGAATAAATTATGAAATATTTTAAATGTTTTCATGTTTTGATTAATTTACTAATGTGAATTTGACGTTCCAACTTTACATATAGAATTTTTTCAATATATTGAATTAAATAATTTGTTTACTTTTCTAAAATTGGGCCTCTGTAAACAAAAGTTTTTTTTCAATTTCGAACAAAAACCTTTTAAGTCAAACTTAATAAAATTTCCTTTTACTCAAATATGTTGAAAACATATCCTCATCCAATTCTGCTACATTATATCAAATGAGACCGTTAGATAATTCTTATAAAACAAATATATAAAGCTAGTAAAGCGGGTTGTATTTTTGCAGCTCTAAAGATAATTTTGACCATCAAAAAAGTAATAAAAAATATCTTTCTAGGTCTCTAAAAATATTTGTTCAAAATTATTAAAAGAATTATTTCAGTGTAATAAAATTTGTTTTAATAACTTTTTTATATTTACTCTGAATATAATCCTTTTCATTTGATACAAATAAATATAAAATTTTTCAGTAGATATTGAGTAACTTTATTTGTTAATGCAACTTTGTATCTACTTTGTGCAGAAGGCCTCTTACGAAGTACTATTTAGGTTTTAGAAATAGGATTGACAGAACAATTGATCTTAATAACAATAAAATGCTTACTTGACTAAAATTGTCCGCTTTAATGAAAAATCTTTTGAATTTGTTCGACCGGAAATTTTTTATTCAAGCACTAAAACTTTTAATTTTTCTATATACAAGTACAAAGTTATGGATTAGGGAAAATGTTCGACTTCTGGTTTTTGACGGATTTTAGAAGGGCTGAAACTTGATTTGACCGTTTTTAGAAAATGTCTGTGTCTGTAGGTGACACAAATTTTGCGAAACCTCTAATTTCACGAAATACAGCATGTAAATTTATAAAAGTTCAGTTTCATTTAGAACTTGACATAATTTGGTGTTGATTATGCTTTGGTGTTTATCGTCCAGTAGGTGGAGCGGCTGTGCTGCCTTTTTAAGGATTTCTAAAATAGTCATATCTCAAGAACTAATGCACGAGATTTGATTAAACTTCATATGAAATAGATGCATCAAAATTTCTTGAAAAATTTTTAAAATGCTGTACGATATCTGTATAATCTTTATTGAAAATAGGATAAAAATTCACTATATTGGACTAAACAATTAAAACCGATTTCTTCTTGGAAAAATAGATAAAAAATGCATAAAAAATTTAATAAACAAATTAAAACTGTTTCGAAGTTCATAACTTCAGACATACACGTACCTTCTTGCCAAATCTCGTAGCGCGAGGGGTCCCTTCGAAAAACAGTACACACACACACACAAAAAAAAAAAAAAAAACCCATTCGTCTTTATTATTATCGTAAACTAATTTATGATATAAATCAAAAATATATCAAAAATCGAAAGTGCTGTGCTGCGGCGGTCAAATTTTATATCTGAAATGTGTTCTTTAAGACATAACTTGAATTTCCGGGTTGTATGCCATGTCAATGTAATCCAACTGTTTTTTCTTGTCATCATTTGTGACAAGACTAATGAACACTAATGACCAGTGTGTGCCAGTGAACAGAAATGACGACAAGAAAGAAAAGTTGGATTCTATTGTGATGGCAACCCGGAAATTCAAGTTATGACTTAACAGGGCTGCCACAGGTGACTATTTTCTATTCTATTCGTACCACTATTTAATAAAAAAAAAACAGATTTTGTAGTGTATTTCTCTGTCAGTATCTTTTGTTTCGAGAAAGTGGTATGACGAAGAATTAAAACATTTTCGTCTGTGGCAGCCCTGTCTTAAAGAACACATCTCAAACATAAAATGTGATCACCCAGCACAGCACTTTACAGACTAAATCAAATAAGTTATATTAATAAACAGTTTAACCCTAGAACTACCGGAAATTTTACTCAAGTTTTATAAAAACATTCTACACCAGAATTTTTACTTAAAACTATTTAATTTGTTTATTTAACTTATTATTGTCTGATTTATACATTTAGTTTGTTTTGAAGAAATTTCTGGTTTGAATAAATATTTTGAATGTACATGTCGGGTCCAATGGACCCGTCTGGTAGACGGAAGGTTAATAAAGCTAAGAAAAAAATCGAAGCTCATCAGGAAAATAGTTGGTTATGAGAGTTCGTGTATTACAGAACCTATGGAAATCATGTGCAGAAATGGTAAAATCTGTAACTATACTGTGAAAACAAAACAATAAGTTGCTATCCAAAGTATAGTTTATTTCGAGATTTTAAAGAACGATGTAAAAATTAAAATCACGAAAATAAAAATTATACTCGACGTTTCGGTTTATCTGTAAAACCATCCTCAGGAATTAATAGCCTAAAATACAAATCTGCAAAAAATTATTTACATGTTACATTATCGAAGTCATATTCAAACAGAAAGTAGTAACAGAAATTTCATAAAAGCATTTAAAATAACCTCAGCGGCGCCATCTTTTATCACAAAATAAATTAAAACAAAATTTCTTGAAATATTCTGTTAAGGCTAAAATCTTTTCAAAATACTGACCCAAACTTACCGAATAGAAAATGAAACATTGAAATTGCTTATTTTTTTAGTTCTTAAACAAATCTCTAAAGATTGCCTGATAATTACTTTAAACGGATAGCCTTGTTTTCAATGTGACGATACTTTATCTAAAATATCCCGCAATTCTGGATCAATTTAGGGTAGAAGTTTTCACCAACTTATCATTCTACCCTACGCTTCATTTTGAAACATTCCAACGAGATTTTTTTCTTGAAAGGACTCAGTTCTGTGTTTTGTATTTTATTTTGAACCCTGATGAGAAGTACGTGTGTACTTGAAAGTACTTGGTTTTCAGTTAGGGTAGTTAGGGTAGAAGTTTTCACCAACTTATCATTCTACCCTACGCTTCATTTTGAAACATTCCAACGAGATTTTTTTCTTGAAAGGACTCAGTTCTGTGTTTTGTATTTTATTTTGAACCCTGGTGAGGAGTACGTGTGTACTTGAAAGTACTTGGTTTTCAGATGTAGATTTTTTTTATTTTATATAATTAATAAACACAAAATATTTAATTGAATAAAATAGAACATTTATACAACAACCTTTTCATTATCGAGCAAAAATCTGTTTACTCAAGCGCTAAATGAAGTTCTTTCTAGATGTAAATTTCCAACTGGGCGAAAAATGTCCGGACCAGGATTCGAACCAGGGATGTCCTGGATGAAGCCGCCTGTGCTCTGTAATCTGAGCTATCCCGGACGAATCTGGTGGAACTTTTTCACCAGCTAACCTTAATGATTATAGCAACTGGTCTGAAACCTGGTTCCGCTCAACAGAATAAATCTCAGGTAATGGAACTCCAGAAATCACCGGATACGAAATTACACTAGATTAATTTTAACACAATTAGAATAATTGTGTTAAAATTTATCTAGTGAAGTTCTTTCTACTTAACCCCTTGAGGGCGAGCAACACATATATGTGACGTATAAGTTGCTCAGAATACTTGTTTATTCCCACCAGTTATTTTTTAACCCTAGATCTACCGGGAATTTTATTCAAGTTTTAATAAAACATTCTACACCAGAATTTTTATTTAAAACTATTTAACTTATTTATTTACCTTATTTTTGTCTGGTTTATATACTTAGTTTATTTTAAAGAAATTTCTGGTTTGAATGAATATTTTGTATGTACCTGTCGTGTCCAATGGACCCGTCTGGTAGACGGAGGGTTAATGTAAATTTTGCTTTATTTAATCAAGGCATTTCCCCAATTAAATTAGGCAAAAATTTCTGTTTTGAAAAATCGGTGATGAAAGATTAAAAATTCTGTAAAAGGCGCCCATCGCGAAGAGGTTAAATAAGCTGAGAACATTCCCCTTCTTATTCTGCTATGTTTGATCAAATGAAAAATTTAGATGATTCTTTAAGAGAAACAAAAATAGAAAGATAGAAAATCGAGTTTTTTTTTTCTGTATCTTTAAAAAAAAACACTGACTTAAAAAAATCAAATACCACCTTTAAAATCTCTAAAAGAATTTGTTGTAAATAGTTAACCCCTTGAGGGGCGCTGAGATATATTATATCCCACCTAATTTAAATAAGATTCGAACCAGAAACTTTTATCTAAATTTCATAATTTTAACTTTGGGGAAGAAATGTTCAAAAAATGCTTTTCCTTATTTTAAAATTTCAATTTTCCGATGAGAATGCAATATTACAGAGACATTATTACTTGTCCGTCAAAGAATTAAAAGACTTATTTTAGTGCGATGAAGTTTGCTTTAATGGCGCTTTCATATTCCCTTTAAGCCTAATCTTTGAATGTTGGTGGAAATAAATTTATAGTTAATTATTGAATATAATTAATTTTTTTCACCATTTGTATCACTAATGAATATATGCATTAATTCAGGAATTTTTTTATTATTCAGAAATTCTGAATTCATAACAGGAATTCTAAATAGATTTATTTAAAATTATCTAAATAGTTTTAGTCTAATTTTTGTTTTATTTAATGACAGACAGACGTTTTGTGATTACACAATGAAAAAAAAACAAAATTCGTTTGGAATTGGCGGAATGTAATTTCTGAATTAAAAAAAAATAATAATCCTGAAATACATGCAAATGTTGCAAATGGGTCCATGCAATATTTTATCTATGTTCTGAGGACGACTGCGTAATAAATATTATCCCGTTTTTAAAATGAAATGTATTGACTAATTTAATATAATTGCACGGCACATTTACTTCAATTAAATAGACCGTTTAACCCCTTAATCCTGGCTCCCGTCAATATCACGGGCTAAGGTGTCGTTCGTTATTTCTCGTGCCCGTCATATTTCCGGGCTGGAGATTTAATTGATAGAAAAATTTCTGAAATCAGAAAAATTTAACTGGCATTTCGGTGTGAAGACTTTGAATAGTACCGCTTGGGTTTGGCTTTTGCGCTGACTGTAATGTTGGGCATGTTTCGAAATAACACTCAAAAAAATTATTAGTAGTCAGAATTTAACGTATATATATTATTTCAAATATTATTTGTAAAAATGTGTGTGATGATGATAAATAAAGATCTAAGATGGGAAAAATAGAGGTCTTATTCGCATTAATTTGTATATAATAAAGCAAACATTAAGACACAGAATTCTCGCATGATGACTTTTCTACAAATGTGAATTTATTCTATAACATCTTTTTTTTTCGTCTTAAAAAAAAAAAAAAAAAAAAAAAAAAAAAACTAATTGCATATTTTATTTAGAAAACTTATAATTATTCAATTTCTGTAATAAAAGAAATAGGTGCTTTTTTATGTTTTTTCCAAATATTAAGCGACCGTGAAGGGTGTTAAAACAAAAATAGTTTCATTATTAAGCTAAAACATGGTTATTTAAGGTTTTTCAAAGAAGTTCTTTCTACTCTAATAAGGATAAACTCTGTAATTTTTCAAGGATGATTTGAACCAAGAAGCCTAATTTGAAGGTCAAAATGGATGTTACCATTTGAAAAATTAATGTTGGTACAATTTTAATTTGTAGACAACTAGATGTGATTTATTACGTTTACATGCGAATTAGAAAGGATGTACATTTTTTTCCAGAACTGTACACAGTTCCGAAATCTGTTCTACGTTTTCCGAACTCAATTGAATAACATATTTATGCTAACGTTATCGTCGGTACCATGTCAAACTATTCCGAGGCTAATGAAAAAAAAAGGCTACCGCGGTGCTTTATGTGTATCTTTTTTTATAGACTGCTGGAGTCACGTGATGCTCGAATGCACCAATTCAGGTGTACGAAAAGAGCATGACGTCACTCTAGCGGTCTGTAAAAAAAGATGCGTGGAATACACCGCAGTAGCCTGTCTTTTTCGTTAGCCTCGAAACTTTTCAACATGAAAACAGTAGGCTATTTTTTTTTTAAATTCAGATTTTTTTGTTTGCACCTTTTTCTGAAATGATAAAATTCCCCTTCTTTTCGCCGTAATCGACATGTCCTTAAATAAGGCAAATTTTACTGTTTTAAAAAAGTGGTGCCAATCAAGGAATCTGAATTTTTAAAAAGTATACCCACATTTTCATATTACATAGTTTGACATGGTACCGACGATATCTTAACTGAGGAATTTTTAGAACGGTTTTTAAAATAAGATGGAAAAATTTACTTCAGTCTAATATAAACAAAATGCTTAATTGAAAATTATAATGTTCTTTAAAGACAATCTTTGAATTTCAAACAAAACTGCTTTTAATAAACGCCCTTAAAGAAGTTACGCCTTTTCCAGTTTGCTGAACGATTACATACTTGAAAACTTCCAACTAAACTTCCGTAAAGTGTGAATTGACTTTGATTAAACCATGGAAATATTAGTAAAGAGGAATTGACATATCTTTAAAATAGTGAAGCTTCAAGTGTAATAGCTTTCACAAAGGCTGATTACCTCCGGAGGAAACTTCCACCAGTAAATTTATATAGTAGTTTTCTTTGAATTTAAAGGCCTTATTAAGGCAAAATTTCAGTCATAAAACGTGGCAGAAACAGATTTTAATTTTTATTGGTGAAAGTTTAGTTTTGCGGTAGTCAGGTCCTGCTTTTCCGCCATAGTGTGGCAACCGGTGAATCACACTAACTGTTTTATCAGGCGAACTGACACCAGTAAAAAAAAATAGATGTTTTTACCATGTTTGTGAGAAAATATTTCCATGAATAAGCAGCTTTATAAGACAAAATTTTCTATTCAATTTTACTGATGGGAACATTGCTCTTCAGGAACTGTAGATCCCATTTTTAAAAAGCAGCCGCCATCTTGTGACAACCTCCTCAGTTACTTCACTCACAACTCGAAGACAGTACAGTATATGTCTCCTCCTCTTTATTCGTAACTCCATTGATTAAACACGTTTCGAACCAGAAAATTTTTAAAGGAATGAATTGAAGTAGATTTCATACAGACGTGCGATATTAAATGTCTAATGATACGATACATTTTCTGTTGAGAAACGTGATTAAATCTCTGCTACCTATGGTGGCATTTCTGCCACCGTCAGTGCAGGGTTGCCAATTTGGCCTCCAATGTTTTTCAACAATTTAGTGTTCATTTCTGAAATAAAGAATTGTATTTTATACTTTAATTAATAAGAGACAATTGGCGTTTGCTTAAAGGAAAATATTTTCTCCAGAAATTTCCGGTATCAGTTTGAAATTTCGGATTAAATTTGGAGGCCAAACTGGCAACCGTGCATCAGTGTTCCTGATATAGGGGCTTTTTTTTTATTCACATACTCCATATTAACACAAGAAACTAAAAATAAAAAAAATGCTAGATATATTAACCCTTTCCGGCGCAGACAAATTCTATTCGCAAAATGAGAAAATATTGACTGACAACGGATATTGCAAACGATTTCTTTTAGAAAATAAAAACTCTTTAAATTACGCTTTCACTGTAAAATCAAAATTTTGTTAAATATTCTTGGTGCCATTTGCAAGGTTGGAATTAAAATTAGGTGTGTCCAGACTGGACACACTGCGCCGGAAAGGGTTAACAGACATTTCGTTATTAATTAAACCTAAATTTACTATTTAGGTTTTTTGGTATCAATTCCGATTCTCTGAATTACCCAATTTCTGGAACGCATTCTACTATGGCCACTAGAGAGTTAACCTGAGTCAATTTAACATATATTTTACGGAAATTCAGTTAAAAGTTGCAAGTATGACATTACCGTCCGATTGAGAAATGTTTTTATAAATAATGAAATTCAAAAGATTTACAGTTGCGCTCAAAA
Source organism: Maratus speciosus (assembly GCA_963932465.1). Classification (NCBI taxonomy): domain Eukaryota; kingdom Metazoa; phylum Arthropoda; class Arachnida; order Araneae; family Salticidae; genus Maratus; species Maratus speciosus. The sequence goes on from OZ010798.1 coordinate 282,010,754, forward strand.
GTATTTTGACAACCTTATATTCTCTCTTATTTTATTTAATATAAAAATTTAAAAGAAAATATATTCCCTATAGTTGAGAACACTATGACTGCACTTACTCAAATGTATCAAGTTTCAACTTGTTTGTTTACATTCGGCGCCACCGAAGAAATATGACTCCTCCTTAACTCAAAAGTATTTTGACAATTAGTTTCCACTTAATTGTTGAAGGTGTCAGTGGCGCTATTGCTTCGATTAGTGTTTATATTGACTTATTGTGATTATTTTTAAATGCCGAAATGTAAAAAAATATTGAAGTGATTCTAGAAAAGCCGCTGTAAATGCACTTAAGAATGGTAGACTGCAAGCAGAATTAGCTCGTTCTTTTAACGTGTCTCGACAACTTGTTATTACATGGAATAAAGTTTTTAATAAACATAAATACATCGAAAATAAGTCTGAAAGTGGCCATCCGAAAAAAATAACTTGCAATGTTGACTGCATTATAAAAATGATATCTACAAGTGATTATCGTAAGACCGCTGTAATAATAAAAAATGAATTGAAAGAAAATTACGGCAGAGACATACACGTTTCTTCAGTCAAACGACGCCTAAACCTCTATGGTTTACATGGCAGAAGACCAGCAAAAACACGTTTGTTATCTACTAAGAACAGGAAGGCTAGAGTCGCATTTGTAAAACGGTATAACCCTTTCAGGGGCAAAGCAATTCCATTGCTAAATTGTTGAAATTAATTATTGACACCGGAATTCGAAAACAAATTTATTTGTAAATAAGAAAAATCTATATTTCACACACATAATAAACCGAATTTTTTTTAACCAAAATTCTGGTGTCAGTCATTAATTTCAACACTTTAGCAATGGAATTGCTTTGCCCTTGAATGGGTTATGCCGTTTTACAAATTGAACTCTAGCCTTCCTATTCTTAGTAGATAAGAAAAGTGTTTTTGCTGGTCTTCTGCCATGTTAACCAAAGAGGTTTAGGCGTCGTTTGACTGATGAAACGTGTATGTCTATGCCGTAATTTTCTTTCAATTCATTTTTTATTATTACAGCGGACTTACGACAATAACTTGTAGATATCATTTTTATAATAAAGTCAACATTGTAAGTTGTTTTTTTCGGATGGCCACTTTGAGGCTTATTCTCGATGTATTTCTGTTTATTAAAAACTTTATTCCATGTAATAACAAGTTGCCGAGACACTTTAAAAGAACGAGCTAATTCTGCTTGCAGTCTACCTTCCTTAAGTGCATTTACAGCGGCTTTTCTAGAATAACTTTAATATTTTTTACATTTCGGCATTTAAAAGTAATCACAATAAGTCAATATAAACACTAATCGAAACTATAGCGCCCCTGACACCTTCAACAATTAAATGCAAACTAATTGTCAAAATACTTTTGAGCTAAGGAGGAGTCATATTTCTTCGGTGGCGCCGAATGTAAACAAAAAAGTTCAAACTTGATACATTTGAATAAGTGCAGTCATAGTGTTCTCAATTATAGGGAATATATTTTCTTTTACATTTTTATATTAAATAAAATAAGAGAGAATATAAGGTTGTCAAAATACTTTTGAGCGCTACTGTATATATACATATATACGACAAAAAGATAGGAAAACTGATTATTTTTTTGCATCTTAAAAAATATGGGGCCATAATGACAATCTGTGAGATTTCTTAAAAATGAGACTTGTTGAAAACTACTTAAAGAATTATTTTTGTATAATGAAATGGATAATATTATATTTAATCTGAACACAATTCTTATATTTTGATACAAAGAAATTAAAACAGTTGTTGTTTATATTGTGGCTTAACTTATAAAACCCTAGAAATAGAAATTCATATTTATATTTGCAATAAACATGAAGGCGTATAAATATTATCATGCATTTATTGTTTTTTCGGTACCTGAAAATTACTTTACATATTATTTATCTTATACAGCATTTCCTAGCACAAGAATTTATATTAACGTATTGGCTTTGAAAGCTTAATGGTTTATTTTGGGAACAAGTTTTACGTTTCTATTATTGTTTTCAAAATCGGATGGAAAATATTAGTTCAATCTAATCTACCCAAACTGTTTATGGATGTATCTTAAAATTACATTAAAACATTATTTTCTAAAAGAACATTTCCAGGTCTAGACAATATTTTATTTTAATATTGTCCCTCTGAAAATTTCAAAGATGTCAATAGTTGATTTTGGAAACAAAGCTTTAACAATATATAATGTTTTTAAAAGTAAAAGGTAAAATATTTGTTCAATCTAATCTGAACGAAAATGCTTTTCACTGTAGCTGAAAATTACAATAAAACGTTGTTTCCTAATACAGTTCTAAGGCAAATAATACATTTCAAATGCAAGATATAATATTACTTTAATATAGAGGGTGCAAAGGAAAGTCTTTTTAACCTGAAAATACTTACGAACGGAGAGAGCTACAGCTATGCAATAGAGGTAACGGTATAGTAAAGCAATTACGCCCGACCTAATGCAAACGACAGCACCGCCCCTAGTGGCGAAATTTGGAAAATAGCAAATCGAAAACCTAAAAAGATAGAGCAAAATTTCCAACGAGAAAGTTTTAGAGCACCAATTAATTAGTACGAAGCGACATTTGGTTCACACGGATAAGATAAATCGTCGCCTATATACCCAAAAATATTCGAAAACGATGAACGACAATTCTACTTTGCATATTCACATTCCGGAAATGTAGCAGTGCACAATTGCAGATTGTGACGTTGTACTGTACTGTAATGTCTGTTAAAATTTAATTTCTAATGAATTGAAAATTTTAGATTAACCCTTTCAAGGGAAGAAGAATTCTGTTCGTAGACTGATGAAATAATTGACTAACACCAGGATATTCAAACGAATTTTTTAGAAAATAAAAACCCGCTAATTTGCTCGTTCATTGGAAAACCAAAATCTTATTAAAATATTCTGTTGCGATTTGTCAGTTTTGGATTAAATATCAAGTGGCTAGACCGTCTAGGCACTGTCTTCAAAGGATTTAATCTAACTCGTCCTATGAAGAAGCTTGCAGTAGACGTTCCATACTGAGAAATATGAATCCAGAATTACTCTCACGAATACAAACGTGTATCGTGAACAATGGCGAACTTTTCGAACATACTGAATATTAACTTTTTATCATTGTGAGACAGTTTGCCTTTTTTTTGTGTGTGTGATGTTATCAAACTGTATTGCGATAAATACGTATTTATACAATAAATTGTGTGTATTTTTCTCATACTTCTGGCTATTCCATTCAAACGTTTACACAAAATGAAGTTCACCGATTTCGGGCATTTCTGGGTATACAGGCGAAGCATTATATTATCCATGTAAACCGAATGTCGTTTCGTACTAATTAATTGATGCTCTAAAGCTTTCTAATTCGAAATTTTTCTCCAGCTCTTTTCGTTTTCGGTTTGCAATGGCTATCTTCGAAATTTCGCCACTAGGGGCAATGCAATCGTTTGCATTAAATCTGCTGTTATCATTTTACTATACCGTTACCTCACTTACATAGCTGTAACTCTCTCCGTTCGCAAGTATTTTCAGGTTAAAGGGACTTTCCTTTACACCCAGTGTACTATTTATTATAAAATATTAAAGGATTTTAATAATAAACAAAGCTTTCTTTTTATATCGTGAATCTCGAAGTTCAATAAATTTAGTCAATTTAATGTAATCAAAATGTTTAATTAAATGGTCTATAGCTAATACATAAAAGCAATCTCTCTAAAAGAATTTTTTTTTAATTTTGAAGAAAGCTACTCAAGCTCTAAAAGATGTTCTTCCTACTCAGTAATAGTGAACGCATTCTTCTTATCATTTGGTGTGTCTGACCAAATAAGAAATTTAGATGATTTGTAAAAGAAACAAATAAAAGAAAATACAAAATTTATACAACTGTTTCTCACTGTAACTGGAAATCACATTAAATTCTTCTACCTCCTTGTTTTAGACATAGTTAAAATGTCATTAAATAAGGCGAATTTTATGATTTCAGAAATGTGGTGCAAATCAAGAAATCTGAATTTTAAAAAACTAGCCTACTGGCAACACTGAACTGAAGATTTAAAAATTATGTATTCATTTAAATACACAGCATAAAAATAGGAAACTTTTGATTTTTAAAACTAAGAACAAATCAGGTATTTTTCATTTTAAAGTTACAAATCCGCAGTACAAATAGAGAAAAAAAAATAGTGGAATATTTTGTATCAACTGAAGCTTATAAAAATATGCAGTCATTTAAATACACATTTTAAAAATCGCAAATATTTCTATCTTAAAAACCAAAAATAAATCGTGTAAAACCATTTTAAACGCTAGAAACAGAAAAAAAATGTGGACCATTTTGTCTCAACTGAAGCATTAAAAATTATGCATTCATTTAATTACATAGTATAAAAATTACAAAGATTTATATTTTAAAAACTCAGAACAAATAGTGTATTTTTCAGTTTAAAAGCTACAAATTCGCAGTATAGAAAAAAAATCAGGAAAATTTTGTCTCAACTCAAATTTAAAATTTATGCATTCATTCATCAAGAAGAAAACATCCAAATAAATTTCAATGAAAGCAGGATAATTTTGTACAGTGGATATGTAGCTTTTAAAATGTCGTTTTTTATCCAAGCAAGAAAATAGTTTCTACTAAAGTTCATATTTAAAACTTTTTAAAAAGTGTATACCTTATTATTGTGCAACATATTCATGGGCATAATCAGTTATTTTGAGATTCGAACGAATCATTCGATTTTAATCGATTACAACCAGAAAATTGGTAAAGAAAGGCGAGAATTACAGTAGGACTCTCAGTTCAATACCAAAGCAGGATGCAAACTAAGCGTTCTATCTTAAATAGGAGACGTAACCGCAAGATTAACCACTTAATTCTCGCTCCCGTCATATTCACGGGCTGTGTCCTTTACTCAGATTGTTCTATTCCCACCAGTTTTATAAAATAGTGTAATTGGCTTTATTTTAGTATCGTTTTACCTATCATTAAATAAGGTGAATATTTCTTTTTCAAAAAAGTGGTACCAACAAGCAATTTGAATTTTTAAACCGCAATTTAATTCGAGCGTTAAGGGGTTAAAGACAAGGTTACATCAATCAAGGTCGCGGGCCGCGTAGCGGATGAGATTGAACTACAGGAAGATGCCTAACTGTTTTCTTCTTTTTGGTAATATAATAAGGGGCCGTTCAAATATTACGTAAGCACCTAGAGGGGGGAGGGGGTTAGCGATTTGCTTATTTTTGCTGACAAGGGGGAGGAGAGGGTTTGAATGATGCTTACGTAAGACATTTTCAAAATCTCTTAACTTGTAACAAAAAAAAAACTATTAAAAATTTTAAATTGAAAAAAAGAAATAGCAAAGAATATTAAACTTGAAGTTCTGATGTCAGCTGTTTTCACTGCACAAGGAAAACATAAACGATCTCTTTTATCTAGAGGTGACTATTCATGTTTGATGCATGAGGGCTTATTATCTCTGAGAACTTACTACTATTTCCAATTGTGAGAATAGAATAGAAATAGAATTGAATGGACCGATACGATACATTGTATTGTGACAATACGAGTTTTCTGGGAAATTCCAAAACATAAGTAAAATTCCATCTTCTTTGCTCCCACACCTCCTCTGCCAAGTGGTTGAACCACATAACCATAGTGACCGACTTCTCTACTGTCTGGTGTCTCGTGAGTTTTGAAAACCTCTCAGTACTGTAGTGTAGTGGTGTTTAAAATAAATGAAATCGGAAATATGTCTTCATTTCGAGAAATCTTTATAAAAAACTTTTTGAAAGTTTCAAAAAGTCTGCATCAGATAAACCTTTGAAGGATATCCAATCTAAAACTAATAATGTGTGGTGGCAGTATAAAAAGTGTTCTAAAACTGACAAAGAGTTAGAGGCATTGGTGCTAAAAAGAACGGAGGACGAACTGCGTAAGGCAACCTAAAAGAAATCAGTCTTTCTTGATTATTTTATAAAGGTAATTATATAATCAATGTATTCTTAAAATTTTAAATGTATTTTATCATAACTTTAAGTTTACATAATTACTTGTAAAAATTGGAAAAAGATAGATAAGATAAAATGACCGTGCAGCCTTGGTAAAACATGGTCAGTATGGCAATAAATAAAGACCAAGGAAATATCAAAAAATGAGTTATTACTTTTTAATAAATATGGCATAGCCAAGCTAAACCTTATTTTTTCTTTTCAAATAACTCGAAAATGAATGCATCCATGGGGAAAAAAATTAAAAATGTGTAAGTTTTGTAGCAGATAATCTTCTAACTGTTTTCAAGTTTTGTACCTTACTAAAAATGAAATGTAATCCGATTGGATTGAAAACAATGTGTCTTATACTTCTGCTACTATCTTAAACATTGACGGTTATCCTGTCACTGCCACATATGTTGATTCAGGCGAACCAGACTCTCTTGGTTATGACTTGGGTTGGTATTTGAAGCACGTACAAGAAAGTCAACACTTGCTGCAAATTGTAAAATGCGAAGAAAAGGATTGTTGCTCTCCTGCACTCAGTGGATTATTTCGTATATTAATTCGATTCATTCCTCCTCCAAATGTCAAATGACATCATTATTAAATTACAAGTGAGGAGGGGGAATTTATAGATTTAAGTCTCCGTCTGGCCTTAAATCTGAATATTACAGCAAAGGGATTTTTAAAGATGCCGTATGACTATTTTTGCCCTTGCATAAAGTCGCAATTATCCGCAAGAACTTGTGGAAGTTGTGGGCAATGTCATGCGTCTTAGAAGTCAGCAAACAGACACAAAAAAATTCAACACAGTGAAAAAAGCGAGAAGGCCTGCCTTATACGACTATTGAGAATTGGTGCTGGTCGAGAAAATGAACTTATGTGCGTCGTAAAATTTGTGGAAGATATGGAAGATGTTGAGTGGATCAATAAAGATAAAGTTGATCAAGGATGCATCCGAAAAGAAAGCGATGAAGGTAATCAAGTAAAACTGGAAAACTATATCATAACAGATATGGAAAAATGGCTTGAGCAACCGTGGTCAGCATCGGAATATATATGGGCATGTTCAAATTTAAATTTTACAAACAGCTAAGTTCGTCAAGAAATTTTCTTAAATAGAATTGTAAGAAAATAAAACAAGCATTTTTTTTTTTTTTTTTTAAAGTCGAGTAGAGTTTTTTTTTTAATTTTCAATTACCGTATTTTATGGAAGAAACGCCGCGCCGTTTACGATTTTAAAAGTTAATTTTTTTCCAAGTGCGGCGTTTACGCCATGTCCAGCTTTTACGATTTTTTTTAAATACTAACTGAGTTTCCTTAATTTAGCAATTCATAAAAATATTTAAAATCGGATTTAAATGTTTTAAATAAAACTTCAGACATCTTAAGATATTAAAAACAAGGCATCCTACACTGCTCAGAAAACTTTGATTAAAGTTAGGTCAATGTGACGCTCTCGACAAAAGTAGTGTTCCGACGGATGCGGCATTTACAACGGGTGCGGCGATTACGATATTTTTAAGGTTATTGAGGCCAATTTGAGGAGCGTGGCGTTTCTTCCATAAAATACGATAAGTCTTAATTTTTTTAATTAAATTATTACTGTTAAAAAAAAAGGTGGGGAGGGGGGGTTGCTATTTTCTTACGTAATTATTAAGGGTGGGGGGGTGCGATTTGCTTATTTTTGCTGACAAGGGGGGAGGGGGGTTCAAAAATTGCCAAAAACATGCTTACGTAATATTTGAACAGCCCCTAAAGGAAGACACGACTAGGGACGCCACGCCCACTCACATTAATTTCACTTTAACTTTTTATACGCATTTATAATATGTAACTATATTTTATCCAAGTGTTTGTATATACATTAATTCATGTGTTTGATAAAACTGTGCAAAAAAATCACACAAGTTAGAAATGTCTAAGTTTTTTAGCTCGCCGAAAAAATGTACTTTTCAGCTAAAAACCCCATTAACTCCTAAAGTACTCGAGCAGTTTCGATATATATATATATTTATATATACAGGGTGTTCCGTTAAAGGGGTCCAATATTAATAGGGGTAATAGAGGAGATCACATGGAGCATAAATCAGTATATAAAGCCTGGTCGGATCTCAATAGTTTTCAAGTTACAGCAAATAGAATGAAAATTCGGAAAATTGAAAAAGAACCCTCATTGCTAAACTATCGATAATGCTACATAAAAACGAAGCACATATTTAGAAAGAGCAGAAAAAAACCTACAAAATGACATCAATTGTATTAAAATAGCAATATTTATTGACGAGTTACAAGCCCTGAAACAGTGAAAAAAGTACGAAATCCAATATACATCAAAATAGTTAATCGTTAATTCCAAAAAGACAACTCTAGCTACAACAAGGAAAATGTAGTAAAATTTGGTCCATTCCGAAAACTTTCGAAAAAGCTTACAATGAACCATATCGGTTTAATTGTGTGAGAGAAATTAATCAGTTTCTTAGTTACAACTCCGCTTTCTTTGACACTAGCAAAGGTTAAACTCCGCCCATCACGATTGGAAACACCGCCTTTTTAATTACTCTCAACTATACATTTTCGATCATGCTTCTTCTGAGATGCAACATTTTTAATTATTCAAGAGTTGAATGAACCAAAATAACTTTACAATAATAGTCTACATTTTAAAGTGGTCTTTTATTGATATAAAGCTTAAGTTAAATTCTTTAAAATTAAACTGGTGGTGAAAATTCGGAAATAATTAAAAATATTGCGATTTGTAACTATGCAAGAAGTTTCAGTACATGTTTTACATGGACAATTATTGTATGTATATGTGCATCATAATTTATGATAGGAAATAATAATAACAAATAGCATAATAATTTTATTAATTATAAATTTAATCCGTCCAATCCATTTCCCAGGATATGTTGAACTGAGGTGATTGCGAACACCTATGAAAAAATGTGCCGGTGCGCCATCGTGCATAAACCACATATTGTGGCGCAATGTTGCTGGCACATTTTGCAGTAACTGCGGTAAGATATCCCGTAGGAAAACCAAGTACGTACTGCCATTGAGTACATCTGGGAGTAAATATGGTCCTATGAGATAATCGCCGAGGACACCTGCCCATGTGTTCACACTGAACTTTTGTTGTGCGTTCGACGGGAAAACAGTGTGCAGATTTGTATATGACCATGTGTGCATATTGTGCGTGTTTACCACGCTCTCTCTCGTAAATGTTGCTTCATCAGTAAATAAAATATTTTCCAGAAATTGTGGATTATTTTCTGTTACATTAAGCAACCAGCGTACGAATTCTGTCCGCTGAGCACAATCTGTTACTGATAACAGTTGTACCCGCTGCACATGAAAGGGGTGCATGTTTTCTGCACGCAGAACACGCCACACACTTTGGTGAGAAACACCGACTTCAGACGCAGCAGCTCGTGTACTCGTGGAGGGGTTATCTTTAAAAATATTCAGAACATCTTCTTCCATTGCAGGTGTTCGTACATGTCGAGGTTTCCCTGCATCAATGCTTGCTGTATTAAACGATCCAGTCTCCCGTAATCGTCTATCGATTTTTATGAAGAGTTTCGAACTTGGGCAACGTCTCCTTGGAAATTGCTCACGGTACATGCGCTGTGCTAGACATGCATTTCCATGAGCTTGCCCGTACATCAGATGCATGTCCGCATATTCTTCGTTAGAGTATTCCGGCATAATTATTATACATCAACTTACTACAATCCCACTTACAACAGCCTCCCTTTAACATAACGCCCACTGATGACTGCTGTTTTATTACACTTTTCTTCCTATACACATAGAAAATTTGCATAAAAAGTACTTCTTCTTCATCATCCTGAAAGTTCATGGAGGAAACGCAGCAGTCACGGAGTTTGCTTTAAGACAAGGCGAGAGCTGCACAATATGTCATTCACTTGACCAGACTGAATAATGAAAGGGTATTGATAGAGGTTGATCAGAAATGTATAATTGAAAGATATTAAAACGGGGTGTTTACAATCGTCATGGGCGGAGTTTCGCCCTTTCCGAGCGTGCAACAGTACAGAGTTGTAACTAGGGAACTGCTTGATTTCTCCCATACAATTAAACTGATATGGTTCATTGTCAGCTTCTTCGAAAGCTTTCAGAATGGACCAAATTTTATAACATTTTCCTTGATGTAGGTAGAGTTGCATTTTTGGAATTAACGATTAACTATTTTGCTAAATATTTGATTTTGTATTTTTTCACTGTTTCAGAGCTTGTAACTCGCCATTAATTCTCAATATACTAAAACAACTTATGTCATTTCGTAGGATTTTTTCTGCTCTTTCTAAATATGTGCTTCGTTTTTATGTAGCATTATCGATAGTTTAGCAATGAGGGTTCTTTTTCAATTTTCCGATTTTTCATTCTATTTGCTGTAACTTGAAAATTATTGAGATCCGGCCAGGCATTATACACTGATTTATTCTCCGTGTGATCTCCTCTATTACCCCTATTAATATTGGACCCCTTTAACGGAACACCCTGTATATATTAGCGGTAGAATATAAATATAAAATCATATGTGGCAGGTTAAAAAAAGTTAATTAGTTAACCCTTCGAGGGGCGGTAGTATGTATTATAGCCCACCTATTTTAAATCATTATTAACACCAGAAACTTTTAATTAAATTTTACTTTGTAAATTTTGGTGGGAAAAAGTTCGGAAAATTGCTTTTTCCTTATTTTGAACTGAATCTTTTCGATAATTCCGGTGTGGATTCAAAATTACAGAAACTCAATTGCTTGCCCTTGAAAGGGTCAAAAATATGTATACATTTCTGTCCAGATGCACTTCACACCACTAAAATTGTAAAGTTCTTTTCACCGTGATTAATAGCTGAAAAGTCTCTGATTAGATAAGGCGAAGAAAACTTTATAAAATTAGTGGTGTCCAGTGTATCTGGACCCCCCTCCCCCCTTCTCGCCATTGGTCAGAATGCCATTTTATTTTAGTGATAAAGTGCAATAATATTTTCGTAGCATTAATTCTATTTCTCCCGAAACTAAAATAATATTGTGGCTGTTTTTTTATACACAATTTTATCAAAACAAACTGAAAAAAATTATTTTGCAATAAATCTGGTACACAAGACTCATATTCCACGAGTGACTAAAGATTTAGAAAATATGCGCAGACGGTAGATATTCTGTCATCGAGGCTAACGAGAAAGACAGGCTACCGCGGTGGGTCCGATTCTTCTTTTTTTTACAGACCGCTGGAGTCACGTGATGCTCTCTTCGCACACCTTCATTGATGCATTCGAGCATCACGTGACTCCAGCGGTCTGTAAAAAAGGAAGAATCGGACCCACCGAGGTAGCCTGTCTTTTTCGTTAGCCTCGTTCTGTCATGATATGACGTCACACGAAAAGCCCTCGTATGTGATTTATCAACCCCGTCCACAAGATGGCGCAACTGTGTTAATTTACGCCCGATCCCAGCATTAAGTTTGTACGCTTGATATATACGCAGTTTTGGACTTGGCAAAAAAATACATATTTAAAATCCTGAATATTCAAAAAATTATTTAATTAAAAATACTTATTTATTTCATAGTATGTGTCAATGATTAATGAACATATAATATACATAATTCCCTTTAACTCCTTGTGGACGAGCGACCGGTATTCGTGCCGCGTAAGTTGCTCAGAATTGGTGATTATTCTCACCAGTAAAATTTATCGTAAATTTTGCCTTATTTAATCCGAGAATTTTCCCGATTCAATTGGGCAAAAATTTCTGTTTTTAAAATCCGGTGACTAAAGATTAAAAATTCTGTTAAAGACGATCGTGCCGAAAGGGTTAAGGGGAGGTTCTAAAGCGATATAAGTAAGCGTCCTATCTTAAATGGGAGAAGTAACCGCAAGATTAAAAGCGAGGTCACATCAATCAAGGTCATGCGCCACGTAGCGGATGGAGTGTGAACTACAGGTAGATACCTAACTGTTTTCTTACTGACACCACTAAAATTGTAAAGTTTTTTTTCACCTTGATTAATAACTGAAGTGGCTATGATAAGATCGAGGAAGACTTCATGGTGTTAAGTGCGTTTGAATGCCCCTCTCGCTACGCCTTTATTTTGCAATGAATGTGGCAAACAAAACTATTGGGTTGGCAACTAAGTTCCCGCAGTTTCATTAAATACACTTTTTCTACCGGAATCTATATTCTGTTTTTTGATCGAGTTAATTTATGTTGAACGGTAAAATGTAACGTCAATTATAGAATACTTCATAGATTACTATAGCAGTACTAAGTGGGTTCTCAACTAAGTTCCCGCCGTATTTTTAACCCCTTGGGGACGAGCGGCACGTATACGTGCCGCATGAAGCGCTCAGAATCCTTGTTTTTCCTCACCAGTAAAATTTTACTGTAAAATTTGCCTTATTTAATCAGCGCATTTTCTCGATTCAAGAAGACACAAATTTCTGTTTTTAAAAAACGGTGACAAACGATTAAAAATTTCGTAAAAGGCTCCCGTCCCGAAAGGGTTAAATGCGTCTTTTTTTTACGAGTCTACCATTTTTTTTTTATCTTGTTAATTTATGTTAACCCTTTCCGGTACACTGTGCCCGGGTCGGGATACCTAATTTTAATTCCAAACTTACGAATGGCACCAAGAATATTTTAGTAAAATTTTGCTTTTATAATGAATAGTAAAAATAACGTGCTTTTAATTTCTAGAAAAGTCGTTTTAAAATTCCGGTGTCAGTCAAACATTTCTTCATTTTACAACAAGAATTGCCCGTGCCGGAAAGGGTTAAATTTCAGATCATTAACTCTTTGCACTCTTATGTCCAATTTGATTGGACATCATTTTTCTTTGAAAAATTTGTTTTTGACACCAGCAATAATGGAAAATAAAATTTGCTTTATTTAACCCATTAACCGCTGACGTTGCGTTCGCGCAACAGTCAAAATAATTGCTCATGCAATGAACTAATTACATTGGCACCACTATTTTAGAACTTAAAAAAGTGTCTTATTTATTGGCAGAAATTTTGCTATTTTAGTAAAGCGAAATTTACCTTACTGAATTTGTGGTGGGAAACTACTTTCAACAAGAAATTTGAATATTTCTATCTTAGTAGTTTTGGCGGTTAATGGGTTAATTACAACATTTTTGATATTGTGTACTTGAAGGAAACTTTTTAAAAAGTGGTATAAACCGAATAAAACTTGTGTAGGAGGCGCCCGAGTCGAAAGGGTTGAAATGGAATGTCAACTATGGTATGCCAACTGGGTTGACAACTAAGTCTCCGCCGTTTTTTTTTTAAAGTTTATTTTGCAATAAAAAATAACAAATAATTAATCAACAATGCATGTCCCTTGTTATTTACAACTTCTTCCCAACGTTCAAAAAGATTTTCAACACCTCGTTGGTAGAAATCCCCCGGTTTTGACTCGAAAAATTCATCTAACCAAGCTCTCAATTCTGCATTATTATTGAACGAATCTCCGTGCATAGCATTTGATAGAGATCGAAAGAGGTGGAAATCCTTTGGCGCCAAATCGGGAGAGTACGGCGGGTGCGGCAGCACTTCCCAGCCATGCGTTTGAATGGCTTCCTTGGTCATATTGGCGATATGAGGGCGGACGTTGTGCAGCAAAAGAACTCCGTGCTGACAATTCGGTCTTTTCTCTTGAATAGCCGTGTTGAGTCGTTTCCATTTGTCGAACATAGAGTTCCGCGTTGACTGTTTGGTTCCGTTCAAGCAATTCGTAATGGATAATAGTATTATATATATTAGGCCATAGTTTTACGTGGATGAAGATCTTGTTTAAGGCGCGGTGTTGGTAATTTACCGGGGCTAAGCCATGTCTTGCGCTGCTTCATATTAATGTACATGCACCATTTTTCGTCGCCAGTAACGATTCGGTAAAGAAATCGTTGCTTGTGTACATGAGTTGAGCGGTGAGGAGCAAGCAAACCAGTGGAGATTGTGGCTCGTTGATTTTTGTTGTTGTCACTTAAAGCATGCGGAACCCACCCATGCTCCACACATCTGAACCTTTCCCATCAAGTTAAGATGTTTCTCTATAGCATTGTGGTATAATTTCATTTTCTCTGCGAGTTCCCCTGTTGTTTGACGGGAATTTTCGTGCAAAAGTTGATTTAATCGCTCTTCATTGAACTCAACTGGACGGCCAGAACGAGCTGCGTTTATGATGTCAAAATTTCCATTTTTGAACTTCTCATACCAATCACGAGCGGCTCTTTCAGCTATGGCACCCTCACCGCACAAACCTCGCGAGCAGCTTTTGCGGCCTCGCAACTTCGAATAAATGTAAGGAGAAGGAGGTGTCGAAAACGCCCCTTTTCTCAACTTGACACTCCTTTTAATAGATCTGATTTTTAACACAAATCAACTCTATCCAGAAAACAAAGTATAGATTCCGGTAGAAAACTCCTATTTAGAAAAAACTGCGGGAACTTAGTTGCCAACCTAATAATTTCCATGAGCGACTGAAGATTTAGAAAATACTTGCCACATTAAAAGCCTGCGTATGTGAATTATCACTCCGTCCCCAAGGTGGCGCAACTGTGTTAATTTGCGCTTGATTCCAACATTAAGTATGTTCGCTTACTCATAACGCTTTGGGAGGTTCTACTTCTCTGGCCAAACTTTTCCGTCAGTTTTACGGTTTTTCCGGTTGCAAAGAAAACAGTTATCACCTTAGGATTTTTTTCATTATGATTATTGATATTTCACTTATATACAGGGTGATTCGTAATAAATGGGCCAAAAAGAATAGCGCAGTGTGACTGCCGTAATGGATTTATTCAGCCGAAACAAATTTATTCTGCAACTACAATTATACAAGTTTTATTTCTCAACAGGGAAAAATCATCGAATGACGAACTCGCTGCTAGAGGCGCTGTTAAACAAAATGTCGTACATGCAGGAGAAAGCGTACTGCGTTTTCGAATATGCCAAAACCTCCTCGGTAACTGTTGTGCAAAGACATTTTCGCACGAAATTTCGTAAACAACCACCTCATCGGCATAACATAAGCAGGTGGGTGAAGCAGTTCCAGGATACCGGCTGCTTATGCAAGAACAAAAGACCAGGACGAAAAGAAAGAAAACCCGAAGTGGTTGAAAGAATTCGTGAACGCCCTGTGATTTTTTTCTCTGGGGTTTCGTTAAAGACAAGGTGTTTGTGCCTCCACTTCCTCAGAACTTAGAGGAACTGAAGCAGCGGATAACTGCAGTGTTGAACTCCATCACAGGGGATATGCTATCACGAGTGTGGCAGGAGCTTGATTACCGTGTAGACATTTGTCGTGTCACCGGAGGGGCACATATTGAACACTTGTAGAAACTTGAATAAATGTAGATTTGAGGTAAATTTGAATTTTCTAAATATATTAATTACAACGTTCACAATAATGTTTTCTTTTTGTCCGATTCATTATGAATCACCCTGTATTTAGTTCTTTTTGTAAAAAAAAATCAAATAATACGATTTGTGCAGCTGCAGATATCTAAATGTGGGAACCATGACCTTCTAATAGGGAGACCATTCTTCTCCGGTTCCAAGCACCTAAAACAAATTGCATCGCCCAATTATGAAAGGGCATTCAGATATCTGGACCTTGTATTAACATTTAGATTAAAAAGTTCATTTTTGACAAATTGGTGGTATTTTGAAACTAAAAGTTTCTTTTTTCGCCTTTTTCGAACTCGGGAAAATAATTAATCAAATTTATATAGAAAATTATATTTTTCGGTGGTGTAAGCTCCAGAAAATGGAATCATCTTTCTTTTAAATAACAAATGAAAGAAATCGGTTAAATAGATCTCGAGAAAAAAGTCAAAGCTTCAGGGCAATAATTTACACGCTCAAGCGATGTAAAAAAAATGTAGAATAAAATATCGAAAATTTTGATCCAAAGAAGTAGTACCTCACCTTATGCCCTTGAGGGTCGTTGGGATATAATATATCCCACCTAATTTTAATTGCAATTTTCACCAGAAACTTTTAATAAAGTTTTGCTTTTATATATTTGGTAAAAAATGGCTAAAAACAAAATTGCTCTTCCTTATTCTGAAATAAATGTTTCCCAAATTTGCGGTGAGAATTCAACATTACAGAAACACAATTGATTGCCCCTCAAAGGATTAAAAGCGTTACATATAAAGTAACTTATTTCCTATTTTAATCCAATAAAAAATGTGTACTAGTTTTGTGTTTCTTTCCCTTGATTTTAAATTCTGTTCCGTTTCAAGCAAACCGTAAAATAAAAGTATTTCCTTCTGAGTTATTCTAAGAGGCACTTCAATTTCTATTGTGTTACGTTAGGTCAAATGAGAAATTCAACTGATCTGGAGAAGAATGACGAAGAAGATTAAACAGCGTATTTGGCCAGAAAATGTTGAGAAAGAGAAAAAAAAGTGTATCCTGAATAATAGAAGAAGCATTGATTTATTGAAATACATTTGCTACAAGAATAACTTTTCAAGAATTTTATACAAAAGTTTATCTTTGTATAGTTATAATTCCAGTTTGACAAAATATTCAAGTTGATTTAAAAGAATGTTATTTTAAATATTTAAAAGTAAAATTAAATATAAAGATCAAAATAATGCTTTATGCAGGATGCATAGAATTTTACTACAATTTCCTGCCTTACTTTATTTTAGAAAAATATTTGTAATTCTGAGATTAAACAAAACAACAACAGATTCTGTGATTTAAATATTAAATCAAATTTTTAAATAAAATAAAATGTTGTTAGACTCCTTACAAATTTCAAGGTCTGTATGCACCTTGTTATGAAGAACTGCTAAGTCTCCGGATTTTTTAATACCAGTATTTTCGTATAGAGAGTTTCGCCTTAATAAATTGAAAAATTCGACAATTTAAAAAAAAAAGTCAGATTTCTTATACGAAAGTACAGGTATTCAAAAATCTAGAAAGTTGGAAGCTTTGTTTAACTTAAAATCATTACAGATAAAGTAACTTCTTTCCCATTAAAATCCAATAAAAAAATGTATACTAGTTTTATGTTTCCTTCCCTTGTTTTAAAATTCTATTCTGTTTCACGCAAACACTAAAATAAAAGTATTCCCTTCTCAGTTATTCTAATAGGCATTTCAATTTCTGTTGTCTTACGTTAGGTCAAATGAGAAATTCAACTGATCTGGAAAGAATGAAGAAGATTAAATAGAGTATTTGGCCAGAAGAAAACGTTGGGAAAGAAAAAAAGTGAACACTCAATAGTAGAAGCAACATTGATTTATTGAAATACATTTGCTGCAAGAATAACTTTTCAAGAATTTGAAAAAAAAAAATTGTATAGATATTATAATTCCAGTTTGACAAAATATGTAAATTAATTTTTTAAAATGTTATTTGAAATATATAAAAAGTAAAATTAAATGTGACGATCAAAATAAAGGTTTATGCAGGATGCATATAATTTTACTACAATTTTCTGCCTTACTTTATTTTAGAAAAATATTAGTAATTCTGAGATTAAGTAAAACAACAACAGACTCTGCGATTTAAATATTAAATTGAACATTTTGAATAAGAAAAAATGTTGTCAGACTCCTTAGAAATTCCAAGATCTGTATGCACCTTGTTCTGGAGAACTGATAGGTTTCCCGATTTTTTAATACCAGTATTTTCGTATAGATAGTTTCGTTTTATTAAATTTAACAATTCGTCAATTTAAAAAAAGTCAAATTTCGTATACTAATGTACAGGTATTCAAAAATCTAGAAAGTTGGAAGCTTTGTTTAACTTAAAAACGTTACAGATAAAATAACTTCTTTCCTATTTTAATCCAATAAAAAAGCGTACTAGTTTTGTGCTTCCTTCCTTTGTTTTAGAATTCTATTCTGTTTCAAGCAAACCCTAAAATAAAAGTATTTCCTTTTCAGTTATTCTAAGAGGCACTTCAATTTCTGATGTGTTACGTTAGGTTAAATGAGAAATTCAACTGATCTGGAAAGAATGAAGAAGGTCAAATAGAAAACGTTGGGAAAGAAAAAAGTGAACCCTCAATAATAGAAGCAACATTGATTTATTGAAATACGTTTGCTACAAGAATATAAAGCTAACCTTTTGTATTGTTATAATTCCTGTTTGATAGATTAAGTTAATTTTTAAAAATGTTATTTTAAATATTTTAAAGATAAAATTATATTATCCACCGCAAGAAAAGTGACACAATTTTAAGAAAGAATTAATTGAGTCAATGAAAGTTAATTTTAAGAAAAAGTACTTCATATATATAAAAGTAAAATCAAATGTGAAAATCAAATTAATATGTAATGGAAGATGCATAAAATTTTACTAAAATTTTTGGCCTTACTTTATTAAAAAAAAATATTACTGATTCTGAGACTGAGCAAGATAATCGCGGATTCTGCGATTTAAATATTGAATTGAAATTTTCGAATCAGAAAAAAACTGAGAAATTCCAATATTGTACGAACATTGATTATGCAAAACTGCTAAGTCTCAGTAATTTTTAATACCAGTACCTTCGTATAGAAAGTTTCGCTTTATTAAATTGAAGAATTCGGCAGTTAAAAAAAAAAAGAAAATTTCTTCTGCGAAAATACAGGTATTCAAAAATCTAGAAACTTGGAGGCTTTGTTTAACTTAAAAACGTTATAGATATAGTAACATCTTTCCTATTTTAATCCAATAAAAAACTGTACTAGTTTTGCGTTTCTTCCTTCGTTTTTAAATTCTATTCTGTTTCAAGCAAACCCTAAAATAAAAGTATTTCCTTCTCAGTTATTCTAAGAGGCACTTCATTTTCTGTTGTGTTACGTTAGGTCAATTGAGAAATTCAACTGATCTGGAAAGAATGAAGAAGATCAAATAGAGTATTTGACCAGAAAACGTTAAGAAAGAAAAAAGTGAACCATCAATAATAAAAGCAACATTGATTTACTGAAATACATTTGCTACAAGAATATAAAGTAAACCTTTTGTATTGTTATAATTCCAGTTTGATAGATTAAGTTATTTTTTAAAAATATTATTTTAAATATTTTAAAAATAAAATTATATCACCCACCGCAAGAAAAGTGACACAATTTTAAGAAAGAATTAATTGAGTTAATGAAAGTTAATTTTATGAAAAAGTACTTCATATATATAAAAGTAAAATCAAATTAATGGGTTATGGAGGATGCATAAAATTTTACTACAATTTTTTAACTTACTTTATTTTAAAAAATATTACTAATTGTGAGATTGAGCAAGATAACAGCAGATTCTGCGATTTAAATATTGAATTGAAATTTTCGAATCAGAAAAAAATTGAGAAATTCCAATATGTGTACGAACATTGTTTATGCAAAACTGCTAAGTTTCTGCCATTTTTAATACCAGTATCTTCGTATAGAAAGTTTCGCTTTATTAAATTGAAGAATTCGGCAATAAAAAAAAGACAAATTTCTTCTGCAAAAAATACAGGTATTCAAAAATCTTGAAACTTGGAAGCTTTGTTTAACTTAGAAACGTTATAGATAAAGTAAATTCTTTCCTATTTTATTTCAATAAGATAAGTGCACTAGTTTTGTGTTTCCTTCCTTTGTTTTTAAATTCTATCCTGTTTCAGGCAAACCCTATAATAAAAGTATTTCCTTCTGAGTTTTTCTAAGAGGCACTTCAATTTCTGTTGTGTTACGTTAGGTCAAATGAGAAATTCAACTGATCTGGAAATGGAAGAGGAAGATTAAATAAAGTATTTGGACAGAAAAGGTTGCGGAAAAAAGTGAATCCTCAATAATAGAAGAAGCATTGATTTATTGAAATGCATTTGCTAGAAGAATGTAAATTCAATCTTTCTATAGCTATAATTCCAGTTTGACAAAATAATGCAATTTAATTTTTTTAAATGTTATTTTAAATATATAAAATGTAAAAGGAAATGTGAAGGAGAAAATAATGTTTTATGCAGTGTTGGAAGAAATTTGGCACAATTTTTTTAATGCAGTTTTTGAATTATTTTATCTCTGAATAATATAAAAAAAAATCTGCGATCTGGCGAGACAACAACGTAATCTACAATTTAAATATCAAATAGAAATTTTCATATCAGAAATAATATGTGAAATTCTGTGACTTAAAAAAAAAAAAAAAAAAAGAATGCAATTTAACAAATTACAACGACCATTTGGAAAATTATTTTTTCAAAGACTAAAATTTAAAACATAAAAAATTGCATGGAGTTGATCATACATTACGTACGCCATGAATTAAACATAAATAGTGTTATTACACGTAAAAATTGCAAGTGATGGAAATCGCCTGCGACTCGTACGTATTATCTACCTGAAACTTTTGTATTATCCAAGCATTTCATTGGCTGTTCGGGAAAAGGCTTTTCCATCGTCAAATTTCCAAGAAATCTGACAACCCATTTTAAATGAAATTTCATTCTTAAACTTCTAAACATCCCGCAATATTACTTTTTACACCGTCGTATAGAGAAAAAAATGTACGTTTAAATGCAATTTGTTTGAAAGTTGTATCTCAATTTGTTTCTGAGTTATTAATTTTTTTATTACTTTTTTGTCATAGTGGTAACAGATCTCTGTTGAAAGTGAAGGGAAATACATATTACTATATAGATCAATCAGAAAACGAATAAAATGCGGTTTAACCAATAAAAACCTTCAGATATGTTTTTGATTTCCCATCGTGACGAGAACAATAACCATTTTTCCAAATGGTTAAAAAAAAAATGCAATCAATATCGAAAAAGTAAAAAGTTCCCAGTTGATATCAAACTTATCTTCTGCATGCAAAAAAGAAAAAAAGAAGAAGAAAAAAAAGATATAAATCATTTCCAAGTGTTGAACATGGAACTAAGTATAAAGAGGAATTGAAATATCCTTAAGGGAACTGGGTAAGATCTGTCTCGCCATGTTAAAATACACCAAATTTATATACCTTTTTCTCAGAACTAGTGAAAAATAGAGGTCTAGATTTTTTAGAGAAATTTGAATAGAATGCTTTATACATTTTAACAGACCATTTCCTTTCTAAGCGAAATTGAAAATTAATCATTAATTATTTAGTGAAAGACATTTTTTAATTAGCATTTTGGGGGAGATTTCACTGCCTGAAATAAATAATTCTCAACAAATCATTAAATCCCTGTATTAAAGTATGCACTATAACACAATATAAGCATTTATAAAAATCAGAGTTCTTAAGTTTAATAGATATTGAAAAAAAGGAACACAAACCTGAAAAATCGAAGTTTCGTGAAAAAGTTAATTAACCGTTAAATGCGTAATTTTTTGTTTCGAAAAAATTATATATGATTCTCTGAAAGGTTTATTACATAGAAAAAAACATGAAAAAAATCAGAGATACATTTTTCATATAATACGTCAATCTTTTCTTCTGCTGCACATCTGCAGTATAAGTAACAACTATTGTCGTGCGGCTGTTTTACGCTAAAATATTGCAAATTAGTAAATATTTTAATACGTATATCTCGAAATACCTTATTTTATACAATTATTTATTTTATAAAACCTAACTTTTAACCCTTTAATTCCCATGATAGAATACGATGTAAAAATTATATAAATCAGAGAATCTGACTTTACACCAGAATGTTTCAATGGTTAATTTCGCTTCACTTAAATACGTAATATCTGTTATTAATTAAAGGAAGTATTGCTATTTTAATTTTCTGGTGTGAATTAGGTATACATGAATAAAAAAATCCATTAAATTCAAAACACTGTTGTTTGCATATATGCAAAGCTGCGCTCTAAAGGGTTAAAGCTGTGTAGCATTGTTGCCACAGGACTACTTTTTTAAAAATTCTGATTTCTTGATTGGCACCACTTTTTTGAAATACTAAAATTTGCCAAATTTAATAACATATTAATTAAGGCGAAAACTATTCTGCCACTTCAGAAAAGTGGTGCTAATCAAGAAATCTGAATTTTAAAAAAGTACCCCACTGCTGTGAAAAGCTCTTAGAAAGAATGAAAAAATCCAGCACTTTTTTTTTTTTATATAGAAACATGTGTAATATATCGTTCAAAAGATAAAAGTTTAAACTATTTTATGATATAAAAAAGACAAAATCGATTTTTTGGTTGAATTTCGCTTACCCGGTCCCCTTAAAATGGTGAAGCTTCAAGTGTAACCGGTTTTGCAGGGACAACCGGTAAATTTTAAAAGAAATGTTCTCCTAATTTATATGCCTTATGAAGGCAGCATTTCAGGCATAATTATGGCCAAAGACATATATTTATTTTTACTGGTTTCTGCGATAGTCAGGTTCTACGTTTTCGCTATATTGTGACAACCTAAACAACCTCCTGTTAGTGTCAGAGAAAGAAATTACAATACCTGGGCCAATATCCGGCAGTAAAAAAGTATAGAATTTTTTATCATATTTGTGAGAGAAATTTTGCATGAGCAGGTCACTAAAATAAGGCGAAAATTTCTATTAAAATTTAACTTGTGGAAGTTTGCTTCGGCGGTAATCAAAAACTGTTGATCCGATGTAAAAAATCCGCGGCCATCTTGTGAAGATGTCCGCAGTTACTTCACTCGAAACTGGTGGACTATTTTTTCATAACACTATTGTACTGAAACGCAAAGGAAAAACTTGAAAAGAACTTTTTCCTTTAGCATAGCTGCCAACCTTCCACTAATTTTCCGTAATGTCTGGATGAATGTGATTCTTGTTAACCATGTTTGAACCAGAAAATTTAATTCATGAATGCTTGTTTATTTAATTTCATGTTTCTTCGGGAGAACTTATTTAACCCCTTAATTCTCGCTCCCGAGATATTCTCGGGCTGTGTCTTTTACTCAAATTGTTTGATTCCTATAAGTTTTATAGAATAGTGTAATTGGCTATATTTTAATATCGTTTTACCTGTCATTAAATAAGGTGAATATTTCTTTTTCATAAAAGTGGTGCTAATAAGCAATTTGAATTATTCAACCGTAATTTAATTCGAGCGTTAAGGGGTTAATTTCATTTCATAAAAAAAAAAAAAAAAAAAAAAAAAAAAAAATCTGGTTCGAAACGTATTAAACTAGGGTCAAATTAACGCAAATATTACTAAAGATTAGTTTTAAGGTTGGCACCTATGCTTGTGCTTGCGTACCCATTAGCTTGCGAATGTCTTCGCGCACCAGTGAAGGGTCTTATGGGGATTTGTCGGCGTTCGTACGCGTAAGAGAATTTCGAGAATAAGACATTCTTCGATACCAGTATTTTCTTATGGAAAATCTATGCTTAAATAAGGCGAAATTTCGTCCCTTTAAACTAGATTTATTTTTCTATAAAAAATACTGATACTTGTCCTTGAAAATAACGGTAATCGTACGAACCCTGTTCCTGCCTTTATTTAAATTTTTTACAAATTACAATTTGACTGTTTTGATTAATTTTTGAAAACGAATCCGTTTGAAAAATTCGTTTAAAAAAAAACACGAAATTGAAATAAAAAGAGCAGACTTATGTAAGTATATTTACTTGATTGCATTCCCAATTTAAATATATAGTGTTTACAATGACATTTTTAAGCACTATAAATGAACATTTTAAGCATATTTAGAAAAAGATGAGCTTTTGAAATTATTAAATGTTTCTTTTTATATGCTTTGGATATTTTTCCTTTTCCGATGTATTTGCTTTCTCGCGGTTTCCCAATTAGTACCATTTATGTTCGCCGACACTTCTATGACACGGTGTGAACTTTAAAGCACACTTGCAATATTTCTAAATATAAGTATTCGGTATTTATACATTTAAAAAATATTCTGGTTTATAATTTAAAAAAAAAATCTCTACGAATATGTAATACCTTAGAAATGGTATGACTAGAAATACATAAGTAAATTTATGTAATGCAATTCCCAATTTTAATCGACTGTAATTACAATGACTTTTTTTTAATAATACAACCGTAAATTTGCTAACGAAAATTTAAAAGAGAAAAAGAATTTCTGTGAAATTATCACTGGCGAACTCTGATTATCCACTCCATTATTTCTATATATACATATAATATCACAGGGTTCTCACGTCCCATTTTGTAAGGACTCTATCACCAGTGTTATTATAAAGATCATTTTCTTCGCAATTCATTAGGTAGAAGATAGTTTTATGCGATTACCGATTGTGGAGTCCTTACAAAATGGGGGGTGGCTTAATATCGTGCGAACCCTGTATAAGGCATCTGACGGAGGGTAGAAAAAGCTGTAGATATATTACTTGAATTTTTACCAGTTAATATAAATAATTTTTTATTTGCCCTACATGTGATGTAAAACAAAATTAAAAACATATTTTTACCGTAAAATTCTTAAAATTATTTTCAAAAGCTTTTCTAAATTTTCTCCAACTGGTTTTGTTATTAATTTTATAAATAGTATTAAAAATAAAATCGGTTTTGTATTAATTGGTGTTTTTTAAGTGTTAAACGTAGACCTTTTTGTTGTAGGTCACCTATGGGCAGTGTTGCCAGATTGGAGACTTTTTTAATTAAGACTATTTGACTGTCACCACTTTTTAAAAATAGTATAATTCGCCTTATTTTTCAGAATGTTTAAACTATTTCTAAATAGGGCGAATATTTTTATTTAAAAAAAGCGGTGACAATCAACAATCTGGGGACTAAAAGTCCCCAATCTGGCAACACTGCCTAATTACCTGCATATGTCTATGTAACTTTCAACACTTGTATTATTTTTCTAAACAAACTGCTAAAGGTATAAATTTTGACTAACTTTTAAATTTTTATTCCAGTGCTAAAAAGCTTCTGATTTGTTAGCCTATTATTTTATTTTAATAAGCTATTTCTACCGTTTAATTAATGTCTAACTTTAGAGCAGTCATGTTACCTACAGATACTTTAAGCAGACCTAAAAATTCCAAAACAATGCTCTTACATTAACCCTAAAAAAGAAAAACAAAAAAAAATGAAGGAATTCTAAAAACTTCCAAAAAAAAAAAAAAAAACACAAACTAACTTATTGTAATACATTCTTTTTAAATTAAGTTATCTTAAAATGATTGCTGAATATTTTCAAACGTTACGGGAAAAGGTTTCTTAGTGCAATTCAATCAAAATAAAATGTATACTAGCTCTCTATTTTCTTCCTTTGTTTCTAAACTCTATTCAATTTCAAACAAATCCAAAAATAAAGTCTTTTTTATCAGTTATTCTAAAAGCCACGTCAGTTTCTGCTTTACTAGGTTAGGTCAGTTGCGAAATTGAACTGATGTAAAAAAAAAAAAAAAAAAAGAACGAAGGCAATAAAATACGTTTCCGTGAGTAAATGTCGAGTTGAAGAAGAAAAAGTTTGAAATGACGTCATTAGACATTTCGAACAATTTATAGAATAACAATTTTCGAACATTTCATATAAATCTCTGACACATCAACTGGATTCGAACACTGGAACTTCCATTTCGAAACTGGAGACGTTACCTCTGAGCTACTAACACTGGACTGTATCGCTCAAATATTTACCTCTTATATTCCAAAGAATTTTCCCCATAGAATCAGTGGCAACACGTTTCGAAGCAGTGTTGCCAGATAGTCGGAAGTCAATTTCCCGAAAATTTCTGAAAATTTCCCCAAATCAGTGTTATTTTCCGAAAAATTCCCCAGCGCAGTTTCTACTCAAAACAGTAAATTTTCTATTTTCCAGTATAAACAATGTTTAATTAATTTAAACTCATTTTTTTCCCAAAATCAAGCCTTTTTTTAAAAAAATTCCCCATTTACAAAAAAAAGAAAAAAAAAAAAAAAAAAAAAAAAAAAAAAAAAAAGAAACCTTGGAAGATTTTTGCATGCATATTCGCAACAAAACGAAGAGAATGAGATATACATTTTACAACGACAAGGACGGTTACACTTCTTTTTAAATTGTTGCATATCGATGATGCTGGCCTATCATTACGATAGCTCTATCTACGTTTATACCAATAACTTTTTCAAGATTTAGACCATCTCTAGTCAGTTGAGATTTGAATGAATCTAACAAGGAGAGGGCCAACCTTGTTAATCACAGATTTTGATTATTTTAATATATGTTGTAGGGTAGAGACCCTTTAGTGTCAGGTTCAACGGATTTTATCCAACGCTCCTTAGTTCTTGAGAAACCGGGGGGTCTAATAATAGTACACAACTTAAATACTTACATTGCAACCGCAATGATAGATTGGCCGTAGCTCAGTTGGTACGGCGTTCGCTGGCTGCTCTGAGGGCCCGGGTTCGCTACCAGAACGCGCTACATTTGTTTTTCTCATTTTTTGTTTTATAAATATACTTGTAATCATAATTTAATAATTTTAATCAAAAATTTTAATATCATACATATATATTAATTATAATGTTAACAAACTTAAATTTATCATTTTTTATTTTTAAACTATTATTTCTCATCCTTTAAAGAGGTTTAAAAAGAAATTGGATCTATTGTTGAATGATAAAAAATCCAAAATCGTGACAAAATCTGTTGTGGTGCCATCTAGTTATGATAAGTAAAGGAATATTCAAATAAAATAAAAATAAAAGCAGAAATTAAATAAAGGTGAAAGCAAAATAATTGAAAGCGCAAGCATACGTATTACAAATTTAAAAATCTTTAATATGCAAAAATTGGTTGTAATTTAATTCTGATGCTAATTTTTAATGTAATTATGCTTGTTACTTTAAAAACAGAATAATAGTATTATCGCATTGACTTCCTTTGTTAAATCAATGCGTTAATGATGTTTCTTTAAAATCACGAATTGACACAATTGCTCAATATCATTGCATCGATGAAGAATATATGAAATACATTTTACAAGTGATTTTTAAAAAATTAACAGTTTTACGATGTTTTATACAACTATTTAGTTAAAAGTAAAAAATTAAATAGGTTAAAATAATAATTGATATACAATAATATAAATTTTAATTGACAATGAGATTATTAATTATACTTACAAGTATATTTATGAAACAAAAAATGAAAAAAACAAATGTAGCGAATTCAGGTATCGAACCTGGGGTCGCGCATCAGTCGGCAATCTTCATACCAACTGAGCTACGACCAACCTATCATTGCGGTTGCAAAGCAAGTATTTAAGTTGTGTACTATTATTAGATTCCCCGATTTCTCAAGAACTGAGGAGCGTTGGATAAAATCCGTTAAACCTGACACTAAGGGGTCTCTACCCTACAACATATATTAAAATAATCAAAATCTGTGATTAACAAGGTTGGCCCTCTCCTTGTAAGATGGTGTTGGAATCATCTGCTTCGATATGACTTAACCTATAAAACAACAGAGCTTTCCCTTCTTTACGCTAGAAGTTTTTGCCTTGACCAGGTGATCATAACGTAAATGGAACATCCTCCATTAAATCTTTTTAAAAACACGGCAAAAGAACGTTTCGGATAAGACCTGAAGATTTAGTAATGGGAAGGTTATTTAATACCGAACAGTTTTCATGCAAGTTTCTTATAAAGAGAAACAAGAGGTCTGCTGCATTCATAGAGCAATGTTCAATTATAAACGTAGCAATGTGATTCTATTATGCAATTACATGTGTTACAAAAAGCTCTACTGTTATTCTACGAAGCATATATTAACCAGCCTTAAATAAAAAAAAAGTTTAAATAATTGTTTTTATTACTTTTGTATAAATCTATACCAGGGTTGGCGAACCTTTTTATAGTCGCGTGCCAAATTTTTTCAAAAAGTATTTTACATGACCTTGACGTGCCAACTATAAAACAAATTTGGTGGATTGAAAAATAACGAATTAAAACTACTTGAAAATTACTTATTAAGATCTTTTATAATATGGGTAACATACATGTAAGTATGACACTGAAATACTTATAGAAACACTTATATTTTAGAAATTAATAAAAAAATAATGTGATTAATTGTGTTGTATCTTGGATGAAAAATAATTAATATAATTTTAATGCTCAGTTAATTTTAACAGAATGCAAACTAAAATGGATTTATCTGCAACTGCGCTCTATTTGATTTTTTATATTATTCATTTGAGAGAATAATGACTCACAGATATAAATAAAACTGAAAAAAAAGGTAGTTTATATTTAAATAGTTCGCAAATTAATTTTCAAGTTGCCATAATTTACCACCGGTATCTTTTTGATACATATAATAATCTTTCCTGTTTTGGTAGTTTTCAAATATTTTCTTTGTTTGATAAATTTTCTAACTATACTGAATAAGATTAAAATTCTTCAGTTTCAATTAATCGAATTTAGAATTAAATCAAGTCGTCTAAATTTCTCTATTTTGTGTAAAATCACTGTATCCTGATTTAGAGACATAATCAATGCCGCGCCGTGCCAAAATTATTCTTTTGCGTGCCAAAAGTGGCACGCCTGCCATAGGTTCGCCGACCCTGATCTATACTAATAAAAGAAATGTGTATATGTCTATCTGCGATGACTAGGAAAATCTGCCGCACTGTGATCTGGAAATTCAGGTGGGGATAGTCCAAGGTAGGTCGTAATGCACCAGTGATATGTGTAAGCTATAACGTTATAAACGATGAGCACGTCCACGAGAATAATGATTGATATCTCAGATTTCTGTATTTTATTTACGTTTTCCAAATCAAAATCGAGTTCGAGGCAGATCCAGTGCTGTCAGATGACTTTTGTAAATTTTACGTGAAATAGTGAAAAATTTCCCCAAAAATCTTAATGTCCCCAAATATTTCCCCACGAACTACTTGTCCCTCAAAAAATTCCCCTGGAGGCTCAAAATCCCCCAAAATGGGGACAAAATCCCCAATATGGCAACACTGTTTTGAAGATGGTTGGGGACGAGGGACCTTAAAAATAAATTTTTTATTTTTTGTAAATTTCACCTTAAATATTACTCAAAGGTACATTATATGCATTATGGCATGCATTTATTACAAAAAAAAAAAAAAAAAAAAAAAAAAAAAAATTAAGTCATTTTTGAGAAAAAAGTGGAATTTTACGCGTTGTTTTAGAAATCTCCGAAATGCCCCATGCGCGTTCCATATCAATGAAAATCCCCAATATTTTTTATAAAAGTTTGGTTTGTATATATAAAAAAATCTGTACATCGAATTTTATATATTTGAATATAAAGGTTAAAAAAATTTTTTTTTTGAAAACTTTTGAAATTTTTCGAAAAAATTTCAAAATTTCAGAACTTTTTATTTATTTTTGCAAATTTAACTTTAAATATTACTAAAGAGTACATTATATGCATTACGGCATGCATTTATCACAAAAAAAAATTAAAAAAAAATTTATTTTTGAGAAAAAAAATGGCATTTTACGTGTCGTCGTAGAAATCTTCGAAATGCCCCCTGCGCATTCCATATCAATAAAAATCACCAATATTTTTTATAAACGTTTGGTTTATATATATGATTAAAACTGTGCATCGAATTTTATATATTTGAATATAAAGGTAAAAAAAAAATTGAAAAATTTCGAAAAAATTTCAAAATTTCAAAATTTTTTAATTTATTTCTTTTTTTTTGTAAATTTTAATTTAAATATTACTCAAGGGTACATTATATGCATTGTGGCATGCATTTATCACAAAAAAAATTTAAAAAAAAATTTATTTTTGAGAAAAAAATGGCATTTTACGCGTCGTCGTAGAAATCTTCGAAATGCCCCCTGCGCATTCCATATCAATGAAAATCCGCAATATTTTTTATAAAAGTTTGGATTATATATATAAATAATTCTGTGCGTCGAATTTTATATATTTGAATATAAAGGTGTAAAAAAAAAAAAAAAAAAAAAAAAAATGAAATTTTGATTTTTTTTTTTACTTTTGTATTCAAATATATAAAATTCGATGCAAAGTTTTATTTATATATATAAACCAAACTTTTATAAAAAATATTGGGGATTTTCATTGATTTGGAATGCGCATGGGGCATTTCGAAGATTTCTAAGACGACGCGTAAAATGCCATTTTTTTTCTCAAAAATAATTAAAAAAAATTTTTTTTTATATATAAATGCTTGTCATAATGCATATAACGTACCCCTGAATAATATTTAAAGTCAAAATTTCAAAAAATAAAGAATTGATTTTTAAGGTTTTTTAAGGTCCCTCGTCCCCTTAAAAATAATTTAAGGGTACAAGGGACATCGAATTTTTCTATTTTCAGCGCTCTCGTTCGAAAGTTTATAGACTTGTTAATGGCAAGCTTAAATAGTTACATTCTAAATCTGGTGTTAAATTAATAAAAAGTTTTTAAATTATTCAATATTCATAAAAAAATAACGATGTCATATTTTAACACATTAAGCGGTGACAGTGTCAGTAATTCAGTGTCAGTCACCCGTGACTGACACTGAACTTTCCGTCTAGAACGCGTCATTCACCGATGACTGACGCTCTAAAATATAATATTAAACTAAATATATATATATATATATATATATTGTTTTAAGTAATTACTGAACATTTATTTAGCATTTACTTACCTTTTATTTATTACAGGATTATACTTTCTTAAAAATTACTTAAAACATTGTAAATTTTTCAGCTTCAGTGTCAGTCACCGTGGCACTCAACGTGTTCAAATGCTCCATGAGCTTTTGTTTTGCATAAAATATGACAATATTTATTAATGAGATACATATTATGTATTACAATGGAAATGTCGAATCTCATGTATTTTCCACTGATTTTTGATTTATTTATTTTACCTATACAACAGTTCTAATCTGTTTGAAAGAAAGTCTTTTAATTATGCAGATATTTCACTTTTTGACTCTTTCTAACCTAAGGAATCCGGTTTGTCTGTCCATCTGTCTATCTGTCGTCTGTCCGTGCTCTAACTCGCGTAAATATAGTCAGATTTCTATGAAATTGATATATGTTATTGGGGTTTATTATGGCATGTTCGATATTGAAAATTAAGTGTGTAGAATTTTCGGTTAGTTTACTGGGGAACCGAAAAAAAATTCCATTATGACCTATGAAGGGGGAGGGTCGTTTGCGATGTACTTTAATGATATTACACAATTTTATATACAGTGATATTTATATATATATATATAACTGGTGTGTACTACAACGTGCTAACGGTAGAATATGTTGTACATAGAATTTATCGTTCATTTACAGGGTCATTCATATCGCAGTCGTGGAAAATTGGCGCAGAGGAGGAGCCTACTGACACCACTAATATTTTGAAGTATTCTTCACCTTAATAAAAACTCAGAAATCCTATCATTAGATAAGCCGAAAAATAATACTAAAATTTAGTGGTGTCAGTGGGCTCCTCCTCTGCGCCAATTTCCACCACTGATATCGTTCATTTACATTTTATTTCCTAAATAAGTTTGGTTCTCGTTTTATCGACCGTAAAGTGATGAATGGTTAGGTGAACAATGCCCTGTCGGGGATTCGGAGTCGAACTCTGGATTTATCATGTGGTAGCGCGACACGCTGACTACTAAGCTACTCGGCTTTTATTATTTAATATTCGTAGAACTTAATTTAAAATTAATAAATTAATCTTAAGGCGTTTTTTCATCAGACGGGTGCAGGTGATAAATCACCAAATATTCTTTACATTTACAGCTGTATATGAATTACAACAACAATGGCGCTAGTTATGCACCGTACAACGGTCGCTAAACTACGCCAACTGACAGTCAAACTGCAAACAATTTTTTCAAATACTGAAATATATAAAGTAAAATATAAAAGAATATTGCGATATATTTCTTAAAAATACGATTTTATTATCACTATCAAATGACTCAACGTTGAACTGAAGTATTTTACAGTGTAGTTACACTTTTTTGTACTTGTAGGAATTTCATTATTTATATAAATGTTATCTCGATCATTATCTCGATTATCAATATTATCTATAATAATAAGAAAAGAAGTTTGTGTGTGAGTCTGTCGACGGTGTTCTGAAGAGATAGCAGCACGTAGAGCTACAAAATTTGGGGAAAAGGTACGTCTATATATGAAGTTTTGCACCTCGAAGCCCGATTTTCGATTTTTATTTTTTTATTTAATTTTTTATGCGATTTTTAGCGCTTTTTTAAGTTTCGAGGCGATTTTTTAAAAAGTGATTAAAAGTAGTGATTTAAAAAGATTAGTGAAAAGAATGCGGTTTATTTCTTTTAACCCAATATAGTAAACTTTGTTCTCTTTTCAAAAAAGTTTATTCGGAATTCGCACAGCGATTTTTAAATTTTTGGCGAATTTCTTATGCGATTATTAAAGAGCATTTAATGCATCCCCATACCTATAAGGGGTTACAGTAGGGGGGGGCACAGTTCTGTCGCCAAATGCCGCCAAGTTTGTCCCCAACATGGCGATATATTGCCGAAAGTGACTCCAGTTTGGCGATATCTCTAATATTTCGCCAAATTCCAATAGACTTCCATTGTAAACCAATAGGAATGACTTGCTTAGAGAAAATCAACTAATTGAGATATTTTAATGCAATAAAAGATAATATTAACTTAAGGGATTATATTAATTACATTTAAGGGAATCAAAGTAAATTAAATTATGAATAATAAAAGTAACATGATACAATGCTTAGCATGGTTTCCCAAACATAAATTTTAAGCGAGCCCACAGGTCAAAGGAATTAGATTTGAAACTTTTGTCCAATTATAGTAAATTTTGACTTTCGTGATTTTTGAATTTTTGTGATTTTTAATTCGATTTTTACTTTTCTTCGCGATCTGCTGCAATTTTTTGACATCCCATTTTTGGCTTATAGTACTAAAGTAATTTCTGCCCTCATTTCAATAAAGTTTATTCGGATTTCGTGTAGCAATTTTCGAATTTGTCGGGAATTTTGTATGTGATTTTTAGAGCATTTTAGCAATTTCCTACCATTTTTTCCACATTAGCGAAAGGAATCAACTTTCAGTCTTCGAAAACAATATATAATTTTTTTCTCATTTCGAAATTTGTGCAGCGATTTAAAAATTTTTCTCGATATCTTATTGTGATTTTTAGAGCTTTTTCGCATTTCGTGCTGTTTTTTGACGTACCCGGGCAACGCCGGACAAGTAAGCTAGTTCATAATAAATACAGCAAGTGCTTTTCAAGGAATATTTTACTTCGTGAGTGCTATTCATTTGTCTTGCCATCAGGAATTCATGCCAGAATAGGTTAAATTAGTCTTATTTCTTCTTTTCTTTTATAGACGTTTGATGTAAATTTAAAATTGTTATAAATCAATTCATCAATATTATATTTATAAATCCCGTATTCCACAAGATATTTGAAAAGTGCTCTTTCAGTTTGTTTTTATATTTTTTCATAATTTGTAGTTTGTATAGGAGTAAATACAGTCGCATGATGCTTTATAATAAAATAATACGGTGTAAATGATATATATGTATTTACATATATATATATATATATACCGTAATTTCCGGTGTATAGCCCGCGGATCAAACAATCGTGTTTCGACCCAGAAATTTTTAAAAATAAAATGTAACTTTTTAGATCACAGTAAATATTGGTCTTCAAATACTGAATAAAATTTCTGGGTCCAAACTGAATTGTTTGATCTGCGGGCTATACACCCGAAATTACGGTACATAATAAATATTGCAGTTCCTTACAAAATTTTACCTTAGCAGCTTACAAATTCCACTTACGTAAAATTCTTTTTACGTAAACCTTTGCGGAACGCATTACTTACATAAGTCGGGGGATGCCTGTATTTTATTCTACTATTCTTGAGAGACAACCAAATTTCATGTATCAAAAAATTAATAATTTTCTTCTGTGGTAATTATAAGTTAAATTCAAAATATACAGCTTTAGCGTAAATGAATGTCCGTATTTTAAAATTCTTACATTTTGGAAAACTTTTACACATATAAGTGATTTCTGAAAGTAAAGGAAACTTTCAATGTTTCTTTGCCGTTGTCCAACGTCTGATTGGATGTACGTGTAACGATGATTTACTCATACGAGTATTAAAATAGCCACCAAGATGCAAGGATCTTATGCCATGTGATTTCTATTTGTGGCGTTACATCAAAGATCCTGTTTATGAATCACCATTGCCTATAACATTCAGAGAAGCAAGCAATAATGTCTCTGTAATATTAAATTGTAACCGGAATAATCGAAAAATTTTATTATAAAATAAAATTTTTGGAATACAGTTGAACCCGGTTAAGACGCGTGTCAAGGAAGGGGACAAAAGTCGCGTATTAAGCGGGATCGCGTCTTAAACGTGATTTGTATAATGTTCCCGGAACTGGGTTTATTTACCCATTTAATCATCTGAATGATCTTTAGAGCTTTCATTTATATGTTTGCGATCGAAAATTGTGACTTTTACGTATATTTAGCTTAAAATTTAATTGTGTTCCTTTTTAACTCATTGTTTCTGTTTATACGACCGACTGGAATTATGGATTCCAAAATGACTGTATTGTCGATTAATACGTTACAATAAAAAATAAAACAACAAACACAGTTTTACTGCTAGACTATTTTTTTTTTTTTTTTTTTAACAGAAAGAAAAATTATATTAAACCTTTAAAGCACAACCCTGTTTTTAAAATCAAATTTAGTACTTCTAATAATGAGTACCATTAGAATCTGTCTTTCTTTTTAATATGAAGAAAAAAAACTATCTGTACTATCTTCGTGCTAACTTCGTGCAAAAAATGTTGTAATCATAGCAAAAAGTAAAGAAAACATAAAAATATTAGGAATTCGTATTTGTTTAATCTTTAGCCGTATTGATTTAATCTTTATGATGTTCATTTCTTGTTGCCTATAATATGCATTATAAAACATAGTAGTGATATCATGTACATTTTAAACCTTTCTTAAAACAGGTATGATCATCTCTAATCATAATAATATTTATGATCACCTCTAACCATAATAATGTTTATGATGCATATGAGAAACCTGAATTCGTCTATATCTCTCTACTACGGTAAAAACATACACACAGCACGAGAGATAAAGAATGTTAGGAGGCGGGATAAAAGAAGAGTTGCATTTTGGGTAATTTGGCACGTTATAATTTTATTTAAATATCTACCACTAATTCCGATTAGTAATTTTTGCTTTCAAAAATCTGTTATTAAATGAAACAAATACAATTTTTCGGAAACAGTGTTTTTTAACCAAATAAAAACAAATTCACTAAATGGATAATACTTGAAAAGAGAGAAAAAAATTCGCATCTTGATTAATGAATTAGCGTCTAAAGCGTGATTTTTTTCATCTAAGAACCGAAAATTTATCGCGTATTAAGCGGGATCACGTAATAACTGTCCGCGTATTAAACGTGAAATTTTTGCATTAGCCTCATAGGCGAGTTCGAAAGATCGGAAAAAATCCGCGTATTAAGCGGGATCGCGTATTAACAGTGAGCGTCTTAACCGGGTTCGACTGTATTTCGCCCCCAAGGTTGAAAAAAGCTAAAATTTAGTTAAATGTTTCTGGTGAGAATCTTGTTTAAATTAGGTAGGTTATAATATATACCACCGTCCTTCAAAGTGTTAACACTAGAAAGACGGCGAGCGGTCATTTTGACCGCTGCCAAATGAATATATCTCGGTTCGAACCAGAATTTTCTTTATAAAACTAGTTTAAAAGGTACAAAGAAAAAAAACTAGTTAAATAAATAAGTTAATGATTTAAAATAAAAATTCTGGTGGGAAATATTTTTATAAAATTTGAGTAAAATTCCCTGTCTTTCTAGTGTTAACGAATACATTAGTGTTGCAATGAGGTGTTACGTACGTTCTCAAGTTTCAAAAAATCGATTTTTTGTTATTGACTGAAGCTAAATCCTTATCATGTGTATAATTATGGGCAAAAATATTTAAAGTCATATCTTTATTATTAAGAAAGATATGAGGAAAAATACGAGCGCGCACACGATCAAAATATATTGAATCCTAAAACTTTAAACGCGATTTTCTAGAAACTACATTTTACAGCATAGGCAGCATGATAACTTGAACAATTTTTAACATTTTTGCGCTCATCTTCGCATAATTAACCCTTAAATGCCTGATTTTTCAAAAATCATTGTAATAATGTTTTTCGGCTTTCATTTTTTAAATAAATCATGGGAAAAATACTTAAAAAAATCATTATGTTTTAAGTATAGTTTAAGGCTAAAAAACAGTTTGTTACTAATCGGCAGTACTGGTGTTTAATTGAAAAATAATTTTCCTTGATAAAATTCCATAACATTAAACACACAAGAATTTTAGGAACTATAATAAGAAATAAATTTTACTTGCTCACTGAAAGTCAAAATGGAGTATTTCGCAAACTTCCGAACAAAACAAAAAATAACAAGTAGCAACATTTGAAAAAATAAATTTATATTTATTCTTAAACAGCACAAGTGTTCCCATCTACATGTTGAAAATCGATTTAATAATATTTTCAGAATGTATTTTATTGGCAACATTAGGCATTATAGCTTCAATATTATTCTAATAGTACTTTAGAGCCTAAATTGGGTATGTTGCCGAAAAGCAACTCCAGTCATTTACGGGTTAAATTGTCTAAAGGTCATCGAGCCATTTTTTGAAAATTTTAATTTTTTTTTCCAATAAAGATCAAATTTTTTAACGTCAAATGAATTTTATTTATCAAAATACCGCAATTTTATTTTACTTTTCAAAAATCCAAATATTCGAGTCGATGACACTTACTGTGATGAAACAGTGTAACAGCAAAGAATCAATTGGCACTGCAAAATTTTATTAGTATTTTTGCACTAATTTCAGCATAAAATTTCTGATAATTTTCAAGGCGAAGAATACTATTAAAATTTAGTGGTGACAATTGCCCGATTGCTGCGCCACTGTTCCATCACTGCCCTTAGCTACAACTTTATTTTACAAGAAGAAGGTGATATTTTAATATTTTATTTTGTTTCCAAAGGAAATAAGGATGTTGCCCATCGAGTCCGGATATTTTGGTAGAGGTCAACGCGGCTGCAGGTTTCCGATGTAATATGTGACCAAATTTCACAACAAAAAATATTTTTAAATACTTGAAGCAATAAAAATCAACATGGAAATATTAGTTTTTCAATTAATTTTACTCCCTTCCCAAAACAAAATTTCAAAGATATGTCAATTTTTCACCACCGAGAATGTATGTAACACCCAAAGAACCGTTGACAATGTAAAACTCCAAAATGTGTGGAACGAACTTGTTCACAGATTAGATGTTTGCCGTATTACGAAAGGTTCACGCATAGAATATTTGTAAGTGAAAAAAAAAAGCAAACTGGGAATGTCTTTTTTTATTTTAATTTATCACTTATTATAATATGTGTAACAGTTTTGAAAAAATATATATTTTTTAATCCGGTCATTCATTTATGCTA
The DNA here is from genome assembly GCA_963932465.1 of Maratus speciosus. Taxonomy (NCBI): domain Eukaryota; kingdom Metazoa; phylum Arthropoda; class Arachnida; order Araneae; family Salticidae; genus Maratus; species Maratus speciosus. The sequence goes on from OZ010798.1 coordinate 282,048,231, forward strand.
AACCTTGCGTTAAATAATTTTTTATAAATATTGGTTAAAATAATTTTTAAACAAACTGAACTTTTTAAAAACACATATTGTTAAATTTTATTTCTTTAAACATAAAATGTTTCGGTGAAAGCAGTATTTATTTTCTTGTGTTCACATCTGAATAAAATATTTACTGAGTTGGAAATTCTTTTCCCCGGTTTTTAAACCGTATTCAATTTCCGCCAATGCGTAAAATGAAGTTTTTATTTTCCAGTTATTCTAAAAAAGCATTTCACTTTTTATTCAAAGTTAGGTTAACTAATCGTTAAAAAAAAAGAACATTAAAAAAATTGCCAAAGAACAATTCACTTAAATGAAATAGAATACAAAAATGAAAAAAAAAACCTGCTTTATTTGTAGATTTTATTTACATGCGTAATTGATTAAAATTTATAAAAAAAAAAAAAAAAATCATAGTTTAACCTTTAAATACATAGTGTAATTCAGGAGTTACATGATATTTTTTTTTTTTTTTTTTTGCCATTTGTTGCTTTCTATTGGTCTTTTGGTGAACGATTATGTGTTACTTAGGCGCGATAAGATTCATTTAACCTTTCACTGCGCGATTTTTTCTATTTTTATGAAAAAAAAAAATATTTGAAATCTATATATCGGTCTAATAATGAGAAAAATAGAAAAAAAAATTTCAAAACTTCAGCTAAATTTGATATTTTATGGTGTGTGCCAATGTATGTATACAATTAGAGTTTTTAAATATTATATTGCTATATTTTGCAACTAAATGAGCTTAAAATAATTAATTTTATCTGCTTAACATTCTGTAATTTTTTTTATATTTATATTTTTTAATTATACAGTAAAAATAATGAAAGTAAATGCTACCTTAATAGCTTGATCGATTTTTTTTTTTTCGAAGAACAAATTCTAACTTTTTGTGAAATTAAGCCATCTAACATTTACAAAATAATTGTTATTCCGTCCTTTGGACTGTTCTTGATCAGGGACAGAGATCATATTGGCCAAATTCAATAAGAATTATACTGTTTTTAGGTATGGTTATATATTAGGTTTTTAGGCCAGATATGGCACATGGTGCAGTGAAGGGTTAAGATCGTGAAGTCTGTTTTTGTTCTGATTTTTTGTCACGGGGAGGTTATAACATATTTTGTTGATACTACTTCACGACTGTCGTTTTTTCTCCATCTTTATAATGTAGTCATTATAAATTCTGCAAACTATTAAAACCAATTTTAAAAATATTATATCATTGAATAATTGTTATTGTGCAAAATAAACACTTTAAAGTAAGTATATCCTCCTGAGACCCAAGCAAAATGTAATGCATAAATTTTTTTAAATATGAGTTTTTTTTTTCAACAAATAGGGATCGAAAATGACGTTTTTAAAGAAATTAATAAATTTCGATTTTTTAATTTTGTTTTACTGCGCATCCATCTAAATGGATGTTCAGGCCATAACACGCTTTAAAGTAATTAAAACAAGTTGGAAATTGCTCGTCAAACGTGGCAAATGAGGTGCATTCGTACGATAACTAGTTTTATAATTATTTTTTTGCACCCCATATTGTACTGAATGTGTATTTATTTGCAATTCATAAGTGCATAGTCTGTAACATCATTAAAATGCACTTGCAATAATTTTTTCCCATTCCCCTTAATGTAACGGAAAACTTTTGACTGTCCCTGTAATGAAGCTATACATCCGATTTTCATGAAATTTGAAATGGTTCGACAAAATTTTGCAGCAATTATATATTTAAAATTTCAGCCCATTCGGAAAGCTGTAACATCATTAAAATGCACGTGCAATAATTTTTCCCATTGGCCGTAATGTAAAGAAAAACTTTTGTCTGTCCCTGTAATTTAACTATACATCCGATTTTCATAAAATTTGAAATGGCTCGACAAACTTTTACAACAATCATATATTTAAAATTTCAGACCATTCGGTTGGGTAGTTTTTGCTCTATTATATGCGGACGGACGGACAGACAGACGGACGGACAGACAGACAGACAGACGGTCTTAACGACGACTATAGGTGCTACGTATTTATATAATTACGAACGCACCTAAAAATGCGAGAAGTATGGGAAAGAATAAAATTTATTATAAATAACATAAGGCAAGTATTAACATCAGATTTAAAATTGCAAAATAGAAATAGTTTAAACAAATTAAAATAACATAGAAACGAAAATTACCAGCAGAACGTAGAATTCCAACTTGACTCATTTATTACGCCATTTTGTAAACAAAGTAGTTACCGTTGCAAAATTCCAAAAGCTGAATGTTGATTTTTGATTCATACATTACCAAAACCAACTGGTTTCAGATTGCTACAGTGAAATTTAACGCAATAGAAGGAGAAAGCAAAACATCCATTTAAATCGATGCCAGGTCTCAGGAGGATATAATTTAAAATGATCATTTTTTTTTAGCAATGTTTGTTATGTAGCTCAGGAGTAACATTATGACATCACTTTATCCAACAGAAACATAAATAAATTTTATCACTATTTTTCTCGTGGATAATTAAAAAGATAGACTCAAATATAACGTTTTTGGAATAAAATAAATATCACGTATTAAAGGGTTAAGTGATTTAACTTCCGATTAGTAAAAAAAAAAAAAAAAAAAAATTAAAATCACATCATGCAGAAACTTCTATATAAAGCATATTATAATAGTTGTAGAAATATTTATTTGACGAATGAAACAAAGAATTAAAATCACATCATACAGTAACTTCTATAAAAACCATATTATAATAGTTGTAGAAATATTTATTTGACGAATGAAACAAAGAAATAAAATCACGTCATACAGTAACTTCTATAAAAACCACATTATAATAGTTGTAGAAATATTTATTTGATGAATGAAACAAAGAATTAAAATCACATCATACAGTAACTTCTATAAAAACCATATTATAATAGTTGTAGAAATATTTATTTGACGAATGAAACAAAGAATTAAAATCACATCATACAGTAACTTCTATAAAAACCATATTATAATAGTTGTAGAAATATTTATTTGACGAATGAAACAAAGAATTAAAATCACATCATACAGTAACTTCTATAAAAACCATATTATAATAGTTGTACAAATATTTATTTGACGAATGAAACAAAGAATTAAAATCACGTCATACAGTAACTTCAATAAAAAGCATATTATAATAGTTGCAGAAATATTTATTTGACGAATGAAACAAAGAATTAAAATCACATCATACAGTAACTTTGATAAAAAGCATATTATAATTGTTGTAGAAATATTTATTTAACTAATGTGTTAAAATTATAATAAAATATTTCACCATTTCCCCTAATAATGTATTACATTTATGAGAACAAGTTAGAAATTGCACGTCGAACATGGCAAGTGAGGTGCGTTCGGACTATAACTAGTTTTATAAATATTTTTTGCACCGCATATTGTACTGAATGTATATTTTAGCGCACTTCATAAGTGCATATCCATTTCATTCTTTCGAAATGCTGTAACTTCTTTAAAATGCAATTGAAGTACCGTATATACTCGCGTATAAGTCGACTCGCGTATAAGTCGACCCCCTAACTTTCGGATGCAAATTTTGGAAAAAATCAAAAACTCGCGTATAAGTCGAACCCCTAAATTTTACTTCAATTTTGCACAAAATCAAGCCAAAGATTTCACTTTCTAATGCGAAAAGTTAGTAAGTAAACAGAAACAAATCATTATTATTTTTTTAAATGATGAATTATTATTATTTGTATATTTTATATATTATTTTTTTATTCATACACATAAAAAGCCATATTTTTTTAGTATTCAAAGTTTTTATTTTTGCTTTTTTAACTGACTCGCGTATAAGTCGACCCCCAAATTTGCTTACCGAAAATTGTCAGAAATTCCTCGACTTATACGCGAGTATATACGGTAATTTTTTTCCCACTGGCCGTAATGTAACGGAAAATTTTAACTGTCCCTGTAACTAAACTATACATCCGATTTTCATAAAATTTGAAACGATTCGACAAAATTTTGCAACAATTATATATTTAATTTTTCAGACTATTCGGTTGGGTAGTTTTTGCTCTGTTATATGCGAACGGACGGACAGACAGGCGGACCGAAAGACGACTATAGGTGTTACGTATTTAAATATTTACGAACGCACCTAAAAATGGTACATTAGTATTATATGTACAGTGGAACTTCCCTTTAACGAAGTCCCTAGTTAATGAAGTTTTCTACTTAACGAAATTTTCTGCTGATTCTTGACTTTGACCATCATTAACATATAAATTAATCGCCGTATAAAAACATTCTATATAATGAATATTTTTTCCACTTCCGTGGGAAAAAAGCATTCAAACGAAGAGATTGGTGTTGCGATAGACTTATGAACTTATCGCAACACGTTGTAGAAAAATTAAATTATTTATTTATTTAATCTTTTCCATTATTCTTGGTGCTAAACAAAATATTTTTTTGCTTTACGTTATGCAAAACGCTATCGCCTCTCTCTCTCACACACACTCTGGCGGTGAAAGTGGGAGGAAATCGAAATCACCTTTTTAGCTCACAGGCTATCAAAGTCTGAGAACTAATATGCCCGCAGGTTCTGTATGTATATATGTCATACAGAGTCGGCGACTAATCTCCCTTAATTTAGATGAATGAGTTTTTCACGCAGAATTATCCGATTTGATTCAAATTTGGTATAACGGTTTATTCTGATAAGGCGCTTCCCTGATTAGATTTGGAGGCTCATTGGTTAATTATAAAGGGGGATTGGTTAATTATAAACGAGAGGCTAACCCCCCTTAATTTAGATAAATGGGTTTTTCATGCAAATTATCCGACCAGTTAGCTAGGACAACAAAAGCTTGGCTTCAAAAAATGGTATTTCTGTGCTAGATTGGGTTCCGAATTCACCGGGCATGAATCCTATCGAGAACTTGTGGATATACTGAAACAGGGAAGGTCGAAAAAACAAACCACGTGACAATCAGCAGTTGAAAAGAATTCTTCTTGAAGAATGGCAAAACATTCCAATTTCTGAGTGCCAACGATTAGTTTTAACTATGCCGAGAAGAGTGAGAGTGTTTTACATTGCCAAAGGAGGACCAACGAAGTAGTAAGACTTACTCATTTTGTCTCATTCGAACATACGTAAAAGGTTAGAGACAAAAAACTTGCAAGGAAATGGAGTTCATTGGTTACAAAGTATGTGTCGTTTATCATTTGTTGTTCAATTTCACTATGTAATAGTAAAATGTATCATTTTACAACTAAAATAATTTGCATACAAATTTTTGAATTATTTTTAACTTTTGTTGTTAAAAAAGCATCGTAAAATAATGCGCAAAAAATTAGGGCCACGGGTAACGTACTTTGAAAGAAATATTCTAGTGCGGAATATTTTTTTATAAAACATGATGAAATTCGCGGTACCATTAGTATTAAAAAATATTATATTTAATCAAAATATTTTTTTTTGTCTTTAATCATAACATGTTGCAGTGACAGCGATTTCTTTTTTCTCCTGTTCAAATATCAATAAAATTCGTACATACCCAGGCAGCACAGAACTATGGGCCCATGTGGGTTCCATATGGGTCCCATATGGGCAGATGGGCTCTAGCTGGGCCCATTTGTCCATGAGAAACCCAGGTACATCTATATAAATTGATTTTGTAGCATATAGTTCGGAGCCCATTTATAATGTATTTATATTAATATTAGAAGTATATTAGCTTACTGTTTGACTAAATTAACCGTAAAAAGTAAGAAAATGTTGAAATTTTAATATCTGTACAGCATTCAGTAAATCTGTGTAGATTTATACAGATCGATATGGGCTATCTATATAGATCTTGATAGATTTTCTATCAGAATCTGGGGACAACTTTTTAGTGTTACTATAGCGTTTTATTAAGTTAATTTAAATAAGATTTAATCATAATATAAAAAATACGTAATTATTTATAGTATAATTAGCTATTATTGTTATTATTATAGAATAATAATAAAGATATCTATATAAATTGATTTTTTAGTATGCATTTCGAAGCCCACTTATTATGTGTTTATTTTAATAACAGATGTATATTACTTTATTAATCTATTAAATTAATCGTAACGTCTATTAAATTAATCTATTAAATTAATTGAATTAGTATTCAGTAACACAGATTTGTGTGAATCGATACGGGCCACCTATATAGATCTTTGTAGAACGTCTACCTGAATCTGGCTGCGAACAACAGTTTAGAGATCCGAGTGGCAACACAGAGTAAAGGCGGCAGTTTATTTTTGTTGTGTACTTCACTTTCACAATCACAATGTTTACTGTGGCGACCGGCAAGATCAGTTCTTCAAGCAACATTTCCGAAAAGCAAGGTAAGCTGTATAATATATTCTTATTTATTCTGTAATGATTTTTCTGTTTATGCACCAAATTTATAAGTCGAAATTGCAACTGAATCGATAATCAGCTCTTGCCTGTAAGTAAGCCTAAAATTGTTAGAGTTCGGATTCTAGAATTATGTTAGAATAAATCCTAAAAGTAACCTTTTTAAAGATGTTAATTACTAAGAATTTATATTTAATAACTTAAAGGCCATATTGTTTTAAACCACTTGATATGCATTCTTCTAGGATTCTATAAAAACAAATTTATAGTAGGTAGTACTGTTTTTGTTGACATTTTAAGTTCTTTTGTAAAATATCGTAATGGAACATTAAGTTTTTGTTTGACACCTAAGTTTGATGTTTTTAAAAGATTAAGTGAAGAAACCGAATCATTAAACTACAATTTTGAAAAAGTTTTACGAAGTGCAATTCTTACATAGGATGTTGAATCTTCTGAGAAATCCCAGAACTTTTTTCACAATTTGTCGTTATGATTAGTTTAAAATATTCCAGAGCGTCTTTTATAATTATTATATAGAGTTAACCGTTTCATGATCAACACTTTTGGTTTAAATGATGTATTACATGCATATCTTTCATATGATTTTTAAATGTCTTGTTAAATCGGTTCTCTAAAAACGTTCCCACTCAGTATAAAACATTTCGATGAATTTTTAAATTTTAAAGCATAACATTTGCTGGTATGATTATTAAAATTGTTTGTAATATAATTTTTTTTTTGTTAAATTAATTAAATCTTTAGTTATACCTAAATAATTGTTTCATGATCATGACAGCAGTTTTTTTCTCTCCCCACTGTTGCTTTATAGAAATTTTCTTCAAAGTGTCAACTTTGACAGCATTTTGTAAAATATTTTCTGCCTTTACTTAAAAATGGGGAAAACTTTTCGATTGCTTGGCTTTTAAATATGAGCACCAGCCAATTTTATGCATTTGAAAACCAAACTGAATTTCAAATGTTTCAGAAAGAGAAAATTATTTGTTTGGAATAGTTATTACTTAAATTAAATTTAAAAGTAATATAAAATGTATTTAATAGCACTGAAATTTTGATTTAGATTATTATTATATTATTAATGAAATCTTTGCTATGTTCTCAACTTATTTTCGGGTGTTTCAGCATGTTTGAAAATTTTCCAGGTAAGCGGTAAAACTGGGAAATTTCATTAGCGGCCAGTAGTAAAATTTTATAAGTGGCCACTTTATCTAAAAGGGACTACACAGTATTACATTATTATGTACTAATCAGTTATCCTGTTGACTACTTTTCATTCATTAAAAAAAAAAAAGAAGAAGAAAATTGCCAAACTGTAGGATTTAAAACCAAAAATGCATGACCGTGTCGTCAAATTCATTGATGTCAGGTGCATTGCTTGTGTTTATCTGATCAAGTGTTTTTTAATTCAACATTTATCTGTATTTTTAATGATGTTTACTGATTTATTAGTTATTAAAAAAAATAGCTAGTCATTAAACTGTGACATCACAATATTAAAATATAAAAAATCTTGAATAAATGTTGTGATTACATTATTGATTACATTAACTTGATTACATTTAACTTGATTACATTATTACATTCAAATTACTGTTTAAAAAATGTAAACAAAGCAACAATTAGAAATCTGCACAACCTCTGTTCCGGGGCTGTACAGATTTTGAAGAAGTCTACTTACTGTATTAACATAACCTGAAAAGTGTAATCATTTCAATGGAATATAAGAATTTTTTTTTTCTTTCTCCTTGTAAGAGGAAGTGACTCCTGTCAGGCAATTTATAATAGCTTTTTTCTTTCTTTTTTTTTTTTTTTTTTAGTGGTCCTGTGACCTGCATTAATTTTGCCATTTAATTCTTTCTGGACATCGTTATTTTTGGTAAAATTGTATGTCAGCATAAAACTGACTTATTTTATTTTTTGAAATAAATTTGCTTACTCAAAAGTTCTTACGGAGATGATTTGTAGTTGTGCAATAATCTAAAAGTTAAACTTTGTGTTGAATTGCTGATTTTCTATAGCTAATAAGAAAAAAAGAATTCTTTTAATGATAATGATGACATTTTCAAGAAATACATCTTTCATTAGTTTATAAAATGCTTCAAAACTTTTAGTTTATTGCGCGAAAGAAATTCAGAACAATATGTATTTAAATATTCAAATTTAGTATAATTGTTATATATATATATATGTACCGGGTGTCCCAAAAAGGACTGACTGATTTTAAAATTCAATAACTTGCAAACGGTGACAGATATTTAAAAAATTCTTGCAGGAGAGTTATGCATAAGGTCAAAAGTTTTTTTACAGAGATTTTCAATTTTAGTTCGAATTACAAACAATAGATGGCACTGCGATCAATAGACGCTGAATTCAGGCTCGATTTTTGGTACTTCGTGGCCCGGATAATACGTTTCCATCTCCTTTTTCAGCATGGAACAAGAGAAAGGACCAGAATTCGAGCCTGTATTTAGCGACTATTGCTTACAGCGCCATCTATTGTTTGTAATTCGAACTAAAATCGAAAATCACTGTAATAAAACTTTTGACCTTATGCATAACCCTCCTGCAAGAATTTTTTAAATATCTGTCACCGTTTGCAAGTTATTGAATTTTAAAATCAGTCAGTCCTTTTTGGGACACCCGGTATATATACATACATTTTTAATTTTTTTAAAATTTCCATAGGATTTATCACCATAAAGTTTGACACCTAGCCATCTTCTCAGTCTTCTTTTTAAGATGATGTTGAACTACATTTAATTAATGTAAGTACATTTTATTATATTTTAAGAACTAGGAATTAAATGCTATTACTGTAAAATCCGGTTAATCCCTCTCCCCCCCCCCAAAAAAACAAACAAACAAACAAACAAACAAACTATGTTTTACATGTATTTAAAATGAAACCTCTCTGTAATGTATATTTTTGCATGTAGATATTTCTGCTTCACAAGGCTGTTTCAGATTATGGAAAATTTTTTATTTGTGTTAGAAAATTTCTTCTATTTTTTTAATTTTTAAATCTAAAGTTATTCATTAAATCGGAATTATAAATTCGTGAAATCAAAGTATTTTTGTTGAGACCATAGAAAAATTTTGCTAAATCGAGAAAAACGGCAAAATAATTTAACCTTTTCTTCCTTTTTAAATTTTCCTTAGACAATAAATAAAACTGCTTGAGCCATTTTTTTCATGTTTTTTAGCGTCCAAAGTTTTTTAAGACTGTTTGAAGAAACAGACCAGTAGGTGCTGCAAATTATTTTAGATCTTCCAGATAACTTTAACAGTTTAAAAAGTAATTCTGAGCTTAAAAAAACTGCTAAAATACAGGGTTCATTATCATGATATTTTCGAAAATATTATCCAATATTTTCGAAATTGTCAAATTATTGGTTATTATAAATATATTCAGACCTAATTTAAATTAGAAACTAAAACATAACTGCACTTATCTTGAAAACATTAAAACAATATTCGGTACTTTCCTGTTAGCTGGGTATATATATATATGTATTTGTATGTGTGTGTCTTGTACATGTGTATGTGTATGAATATATATACATATGTATGTATATATAACACTCGCACCCAGCTAATAGAAAAGTACCCAATATTCTAATAAAACAAAATGGAAAATCAACTAATTGACTACATTTAAACTGAAGAAAACCAAAATCGGAAAAAATTCTAATGAAACTGTAAATAACTTTTCTAAACTAGACAGCTTATCTTTCAACAGCTCTTTTAAGCAAATATTGTTCCACAAATAATTGTTCGTTCTACATTTTAAAAATTCAATTTCAATTGCAAAGCTTGAAAAAGATTTTTTAGCAGGGTTGCAAAAAACCCGGGTTTTTTATAAAAAACCCAACCCAGCTGGGTTTTATTGGGTTTTGTTGGGTTTTATTGCGTTTTTTAGGGTTTTATTCAATTTCTTGTTTTTTTAAGAAGTGGGGGTAGGGGGAGTCCCTTATTTTTTATAAGAAATCTTATTATATTTTTATTGATTAATTTAATATACAAGTAATTTTAATTGAAATATAAATAAATCAGTGTAAAAGTCTGGAAAAAAGCTTTTACTTCTGACATCATATAATATTATCTAATAACCACATATTTAAAAGTTACTTTAATAGCTTACGTTTTATCTGTATTCCTCACTAAGAACACATTTTTGAAACAATTCTTTAATCTTTTATTATTTATTAATCAAATAATGCTTTATAATATTTTCAACTATGTTTCATTGTATATTTTGAAAATATCCAACACTGTTTATTTTTATCAACAAGCATGCATCTATATGTAATAGGAAATGATATTTAACCTGTCCCCCCCCCCCAAAAAAAAAAACAACCCCAGGTTTACGCAAACAAACAAACAAAAACCGGTTTATTTGGGTTTTTAACCCCCACCCCCTTTTTTTTTTTTTTTTTTTTTTTTTGCCAATCCTGGCCAAAAGTGAATAAGTTAAATTTCCAGTTGGGAATTTATGTTATGAAGTTTTATATTGTTAAATCTTGATAAAAGACCTTGTCATTTTTTAGCTAATGCGAAAATGTTATGATTAGCTCTGTATATTGATTTTGGCTTCTTTTTTTCATAATATTAACAGGTTTTTTTTTTTTAAAAAAAAGACTTTTTTTTAAAGCACATTATTTCATTTTGACTTTGTCAGATTTGGATTTGGCAGTACACCTACACAATAAGTTTTAATAGGACAGTGTAACTCTTGAAACACAAATGTTAAAAAATTAATATAAAAGTTACTGAATATTAAGTAATATTATCATGAATTGTAAAAAACCCAATAAAACCCGCTTTAACGTGGGTTTTATTGGGTTTTTAGAGTGGGTTTTACCCAAAAAAACCCACCCGGGTTTTTTTGGGTAGGTGGGTTTTTTGCAACCCTGTTTTTTAGGGACGGGGGGGGAAGACAAAAAAGCCACAGCCAAAGCAAAAGTTCTTATTTGCAGAATGACACTTAATAACGGTAAAAAAAAAACATTTACACCTGTTTTGACTTAAAATTTCAAAAATATTATGCACAATATTTTGAAAATATCAAGCTTCATGATATTTTAAAAATAAATATGGATATATGTCATAATATATATCACCGAACCCTGCTAAAAATATATATTAATTTCTAGATTTACTCATATTTCTGATATGTGTCTTCTTATATGTGTATTTTCACTCATATTTTTGTTGTAAATGTAATTTTGCTTATTTTATGGATTACTATTATTTCATATAATACTGCATTTTTGGGATGTAGAAAAATTTTTCGATAGCCCCAGAACAGAATACTTTACAATGTTCTGTAACAAACTTTAGCTGATCAAGAATGTTCTGCGGCGATAAAAAAGAAAGAAACAGGGAGATTTTCTTATATATGAAGAAGTGTGGCTGCATCTTTTTATAGAAATGCAAAGGACATTTTGTAAAACGTTGACATACACACACGAAAGAAACTAATGGCAAATTTTGCAATTTTATCCTGATTGAATGATGAATTTTGTGTTTTTTTCCCCTCTGTTACCTGACTAATTTCGTATATTTTTTTTCTCAGAACCAATCGTCAAATTTCACAATTTTTTTTCCCGTGACTGATTTAATAATTTAGATATATTTTCCACAATTCACCGACTAATTTCACATTGAACTGCGACCAGTAGGCAATCTTGGCAATAATTTTCTTCGACCGATCGGCGAAAATCATAGTTTTTTTCACACTACTTGGACTATGAATTTTGTGTTTTTTACCGACAACTGATTGGCAAATGTTAGTTTTTTCTTGCAACAGATGGGAAAAATCAACTGATTTCGTGATTTTTCTGACGATTTTATTTTTATTTTTTTACATGCAACTGATAGGCGAATTTCATTATATTTTCTTTTTACTGATTGGCTATTTTTTTAACTTTTTCTTGTGACTGATTGGATCGAAGAATTTCTGATTTTTTCCAATGATCCACTAAAGAATGTCGTAATTTTTTAGCCTCGACCGATGGGCGAATTTCACGATATTTAATTTCTACTCATTGGCAAACTTTGTTGTTTTTTTCTTTGCAACTGATTGGCAAAAATTGTGGATTTTTTCCGCGACTGATCGATGAATTTCTGATTTTTTTTTCCCTTCCTTCTGACGTTTTGCTGACAAATTTTGCATTTTTTTTTTCCATGACCGATTGAAGAATTTTGTGAAATTTTCCTTGTACCAATAAGCAAGTTTTGCAGCAGCTTCTTGATCGACTAATTTCGCGTTTTACCTGCAACAGATCGGTAAATTTTGCAATATTTTCTTTCTGTTGATTGAAAAACTTTGTTGCTTTTTTGCAACCAATTGGTCAAATCTCAGGGGTTTTTTCCACGACTGATTGACGAATTTCTGATTTTTTCCAGCGATCCACTGACGAATTTCACTTTTTTAAAAAAACTTGTAACAGATTTTAAAATTTCGCGATATTTTTCTTACCAATAGGCAAATTTTTGCAGCTTTTTCTTGGGACCGATTGGGGAAAGTCGTGAGGTTTTTTTTTTTTCTGCTATTGATCGACGAATTTCACAGTTTCTTCCGTCGATCCACTGGCAAATTTCTGAATTTATTCCTAGTACCATAGGCAAATTTTTAATTTTTTTTTTTTTTTTTTTTTTTTTTTTTGCAACCAATTAGAGAAAATCAGGTTTTTTTTTTTTTTCCAGTTTCTTCTGGCGATGTACTAACGAATTTCACGGGGTTTTTTTACCTGCGACTAATTGGTGAAAATCGTTGATTTTTTCCCGCGACTGTTCATCGAATTTTGTATGTTTTTCCACAACAGGCTGAAGGATTTCACGATTTGTTCTCCATGATTGTCTGACGAATTGTGCAAGTTTTTCTTGCGACCAATTGATGAATTTTGCAATCTTTTTAAATGAACAATTAAAGAATGTTGTAATAATTTTTTTTCCCCGGCTATTGAGTGACAAATTGAATGGTGAATTTTCTTTTCTTGAAACTGAGAATTTGAAATGTTCTGCAGGGAAGTCTGTTGTTCTGCGACGTACATCGCACTTTTAAGCATATTCTGCTTTGAGGTTGGTTTGCTACAGATTGACAACAGAAAATTCTGCATAGCTGCAAAGAAATGAATCTTTTTAAAATGTTCAAGAATGAAAGTAAAACAAAAAAATCTTATATTTACTATCAGAATTCGCAAAATATTCAAAAATTCTCTTAATAACTCCATTTTTCGAATGCTCTGTTTGAATCTGAGAAAATCTGTTTTTTACTGAAAACACTGCATGTCAGGATTAATATAGTAAAATTTCCCTTATTTTTCCTCTGATTTTTATTGTATGTGAAACCTGAAATAATGCCTTATTGTTAATTTTTTTGCTGTTTCATCCAGGGTTTCTGGCTGTTAGCCAGGCCAAAAAAAGCCGGCCAGCTTTTTTTGGTTTTAACCACTTAAAAAAAGCTGGTTTTTGTTTTTAAAAGTTGGTTTACAGCTAATTCATATTAAATTTGGATCAATTCATTTTTAATACACTTATAAATATTTTCTACTAAAAATATTATAAATTTCTATTAAATTTTGTTAAATAAATAAGTCTTTATAACTGCTAAAAGGCAACTGCTAAGGCAATAAGTCAGAAAAAAAAAATAAATATTGAAAAGAATATAAGTTAGACTCCAATGACTGTATGATTTTAAATGTTTATGAGAAATAAAATAAGAGTTGTATATTAATAGCTCTTAAAGTTAGTTAAGTAATAAAACATGTAATTGAGTAACCATTGTCCTCTTTAATTTTATAAAGCAGTAAAAATGAATAAAATGTGGGGGGGGGGGTAAATGTCCAGTGTAAACCATGTAAATCAGTTGGTATGGCCCTTTTAAAATTTAGCTGGTATGTTTCACAAGCAGCTCCATCTAAGTTTTATTCCAGTATTAATGTCTTCATTATTGAGAAATTGAATTACTTATTAAATTCTAAATCAATTAAATGTTCTTAAAACTAATTAAGAACACTTTAAAATGTGTAGTTTATAATTTACAATGCTTCACTGTATAAAAGCCAATTATGGCCAAAAAAAAAAAAAGCCGGTTAAAGGCTTTTTTAATTTTAGTTGGCTTTTTTGCAACCCTGGTTTTATCCAACTCTGTAAGACCTTGATATCCCCCCCCCCCCCACAAAAAAAAAAAAAAAATGTATGCTGTTTGAAAATCTATGTTTAAGTTTTTAAAAATCAAGCAAAAAACTGACAAAATGGGGGAGGGGGATGTTAAATATTTTTTACTACCAGGCTTGTTTCTATCTAGTACCTTCTAACAAATTTTTCTGTTTGCCATTTAACATGAATGTTTTATGTTCGCATATGCAGTTTGATTTTTAATTTTTTTTTAATAAGTAATTTAATTTAATAAGTAATTCAATTTCTCAAAAATGAAGACATTAATACTGGAATAAAACTGAGATGGAGCTGCTGGTGGAAATATATCAGCCAAATTTTAAAAGGGCCATACCAACTTGCTTTATGTGGTTTACACTGGCCATTTACCCCCCCCCCCTCCCTCCCCAATTTTATTAATTTTTACTGCTTTATAAAATTAAAGAGGACAATGGTTACTCAATTACATGTTTTATGACTTAACTAATTTTATGAGCTATTAATATACAAGTCTTATTTTTATTTCTCATAAACATTCACTTCTGATATAATTGAATATTACTGAATATAAATTGTGGTTCTGTCTGATCCCACATGGTCAGGAGTGGGGAAATACATCATTTTATTCGCCACTGGCGAGCTGATTTTCCGACAGGGCGAGTGAATTTTTAGTTTGTCTTCGGAAACTGAAACTAAAGTGAATACTGAAAACTTTTATTTTTTTTATGATTAGCT